>CM053271.1:47660636-48086879 GCA_028583415.1 Protea cynaroides | reverse complement strand
AGAAAATGGTGTATATAAAGAAGACTTTTGTCTTTCTTCAAAAAAGTAAGATAGTAGATCGAGAAACCTCCGCCGTTAGGCACCCAAGCTACTCGATCCAAAAATCGGCCTCCTATGTGATTCTACTTTCCTTAGACTCTATAGTTCTGACTATTCATGGTCAATGGATGATAACTAGGGCTCATGAGGGATCCTATGCCAAGTTGTTAAGTTCTTCTAATCTAGGTTTAGCCAAACATGTTCACAAGATAAATAAATAAGTAAAATAATATACAGTGAACCGAACCGAAGATGGTTTGGTGATGAACTGAATCTGAGATGTCCAAGACATCTCAAATTTCCTACGTATTCCAATCCTAAAAATCAAGTCCATAATGTAGTTCGAACGGATTGTGATTAAGGTTTATGGATGTGGTTTATTCTTAAGCTTCATTAGATTCCATTGTTCAAGTTGAAGTTTATGCTTGATGATGATTGAGATTAAATCTAGAGACAGCCTATGTGGGTCGAAGTGAATGTGGATAACGGTATGGGTATGGATATGGGAAACCTAAGGATACTAAGATGTGGTACCGTACTTCGAGCGGTCCTCTAAGTCGCCTACGTATTTCAAAGGTCCTGAAAATTAGGTACACCATAGTTCGTTGTGATGGATTATGGATGTGGATTTCCTAGAACCACTCAGGTGTATTCTACCTTGATTTAGGAAATGAAATGGGTATTGGGTAGCCTAAGATCACTCAGGTGTACTCTACCTTGATTTAGGAAGGCTAAAGGGTATGTCTAAGACCACTCAGGTATACTCTACCTTGATCTAAGAAGACAAAAGGGGTGGCTAAAACCGCTTAGGTGTAGTCTACCTCGGTTAGGAAGCCTAGATAGATAGTCTAAAACCGTTCAGGTGTACTTTACCTCAGTTTAGGAAGACTAAGATTTGCTAACCTAAGACCACTCAGGTGTACTCTACCTTGGTCTAAGGAAGGCTAGAATTTATTATCCTAAAACTACTCAGGTGTACTCTACCTTGGTCTAAGGACTACTAAAATTTACTGACCTTAAACCACTCAGGTGTACTCTACCTTGGTCTAGAATGTCACACCCCAATTCCGCACACTTCAGAATGGTGTGATGAACCGCTAGCAAACCAACAGTTCAACCAGGATCTCGTTTAGATGGTATCCGGCTGATCTAAACCTCATACATCCACATTCATAATCAGAGAAAATACAATAGCGAAAGTCTTATAGTAAAATAAACTCAGAATCTACTGTGATATTAATATTTAAATAGCAAATACATGTCCTTAATAAATCCAAATAAAGAAATCTAGAAAATATCTAATCGAATACACATGAGTTGCACTCGCAAGAGGAGTCATGTGTATCCAATGCATCTTCATCTTCCACCGCCGCCACGTTCCCGTACACTAGAGCATTTATATAATCTTCGACAATAATACCTGCATCAACAACTAAAATAATCAACGTCGAGGGGTGAGCACACATCATGGCTCAGTGAGCAAACAAAACAATGCAACAATACATATGCATGCAGTCAAATCATATCTTTGGTCCGGTTTAAAGTTTGTAATGTGCTATAGAAAGGATAGGTGGCCGCCACACCTCTATACACGAGTGTGTGGAAACGCCCAATGAAAATGGCACCGTCGCCCCACATGTACCCAGAATGGCACAATATACACCCCATGAAAAACGGTCATGGCTGTACGATTGATACCATATCAACAAATAAACCCCTGGTGGCAAGGGTTGCAAACTGGGCTCGCAACTAACCAATCCTAATGCCAAACAGTGTATCCAAGGCCTCACCCCAGCATCCCTCAGAACATCCATAGAGATAGAGCTAAGGCCCCCCGGTAGAGTCAGAGACTACAAGGACCGAGACCACCTCCCCTAATACTCTACGACATAATAGTTCTGCTAAGGTAATGGCGATACGACGACGTCAGTGGACATGACTTGAATAGGCTATGGCACAATATACCCCGATGAAAACGGCATCGAAGTACCGGTTGATACCATCCCTACCCACACCATATACACTGGCCAAACACAAACATTCACATGCCTATTCCTATCATCATCATCATCATCATGGAATAAACAATAAAGTAAATATGCATGAACAAATAATAGAAATATTGGATGACATGTTGAATGCACATACAAGCATACACGCATAGAATCATTATGGCATTGGACTCAAGAAATAAAACAATTTATTATTTACCAATTAGTTTAGGTTTTGTTCCCTCACCTTAGCTTGTTAATAGATCCTCTTCCAAGCTTTAGAATCACCTTTATATTTTTATTATATTGCTAGAAGACCTAACCAAGTCGATAGAACTTAATTAGAAATTATTTCGAATTTAAAAACCATGCAGTTAACTGGGGGTCGGAGGTAGGGTCGGAGTAATGATCGACTCCTGGTGCGACCACCCCTATTCTGGACTTCCCGAACACTAGGGGTCGATGCTCAGGGTCAGGTAGGGTCGATTGGCCATCGACTCCCCATGTGACCCCCTATGGGTTTTGGTCGATTTTCTTCCTTAAATCCATTCTTCGTGTTTGGGGTCCTATGGCTTGCTACTATAGTCCATATTATACATGTTCTACAGCCTAGAACCATGATTCATTCACCTAAATGGCTTTCATGACTTCCCCATGGTTTTCCATGAAAACCTAACCATGGGTTGATGGTTTGGGATTCTCCGAGATCATACTCTCTTCATTATCGAACCTAAGGTCTGTAGAAACTCATGTAATTAGTATCCATACCTTAGAAGAATACTCCTTCTCTGCAACTCTTCTCCTTTTTGCTTTCTTCTTTTCCTTGCTTCTCTTCTTCTTCTCTTCCTTCTCTTCTCTTTCTCTCAATTCAATTAGGGTTGTAAAAGGAGTGAAAGAGGCTTAGGGACGTCCTATTTATAGAGTAGAAACTCCTAAAATAAGTCCCATTGAGATTTGGAAAGAGTCTAACCAAAATTAGGAAACTTTCCTAATTTCTATTTCTGGCGGCAACTGGGGGTCGATGAGGGGGTCGATGATCCCGTCGACCCCTGGTTCCTAAAGTGTCCAACCCCCCTGTAAAACTGGGGGTCTGACCTTCTGTCTTGGGGGGTCCGACCCTCCCTTGCTGGGTATGCGACCCCCCCCTTAATTTAAGTATTTTTGGGTCGATTTAATACCTGGGATCACGATCTCCTTCACGCCCTTGGTCCATTTTGCTCAACCATGATGGGTAAACCTGGTTCAAGGTGGTAAGACCGGGTTAGTTTGATACGGGTCTTACAACTCCCCCTACTTATGAAAATTTCGTCCTCGAAATTGTACGTGCCTTCTGAATGAAATTAGTGAGGGTATTGCTTTCGCATAACATTTTCTTCTTCCCATGTAATTTCTTCCATGTTTCTACTTCTCCAAGTGACCTTAACATAATAAATATCTCGGTTGCGTAGTCGTTGAACTTTTTGGCTGGTGATTTCAGTTGGTGTTACTTCGAATGTCAAATCATCAGTCAAATCCGGTAGATCTACTGTCAGAACGTGCGTTGGATCCTTGACATACTTCTTCAATAGGGAAATATGAAATACGTCATGCACACTTGACATAGATGGTGGTAATGCTAACTGGTAAGCCACTTTTCCATGCTTAGCTAGAATCTCATATGGCCCGACATATCTTGGACTTAGTTTCTCTTTCTATCCGAACCGTTTCAGACCTCGCATAGGTGATACCTTCAAGAATACTAATTCACCCACAACGAACTCAAGATCTCTGCGTCGAGTATCTGCATATTGCTTCTGACGATTCTGGGTTGTTCTCACTCTTTCCTTGATAATGTCGACCACGCAGCAAGTCTCTTCAACAAATTCCGGCCCAACAATACTACGTTCTCCAACTTCGTTCCAAAATAAAGGAGTTCGACACTTTCTGCCATACAGTGCTTCATAGGGTGACATCTATATAGTAGCCTGATAGCTATTGTTATAAGCGAACTCGATCAGTGGTAGCTTTTCATCCCATGATCCTTTGAAATCAATTACACATGCTCGTAGCATATCTTCTAAAATCTGGATTGTATGCCCTGACTGTCCATCTGTCTGTGGATGGAATGCAGTACTAAATTTCAATGTTGTACCCATAGCCTTTTGCAATCCTTCCCAAAACTTGGAAGTAAATCGTGGATCTCTATCGGACACAATGCTCTCTGGTACACCGTGTAATCGAACAATATTATCCACATACAGCTTTGCTGACCTTTCTAGTGTATACTGAGGTCGTATCGGTATAAAGCGAGCTGTCTTAGTCAGACGGTCTACAATCACCCAAACTGCATCAACTACTCGAGGAGTCAGTGGTAATCCCGTGACAAAGTCCATAGTGATGCAGTCGCATTTCCATGCTGGTTCCGGTAACGGCTGCAACAGTCCTGCGGGTCTTTGTCGTTCAGCCTTTTCTTTCTGACAATTTAGGCATTGAGACACGAACTTCGCTACATCTGCTTTCATCCCTCTCCACCAATATAGTTTCTTTAGATCATGATACATTTTTGTACTTCCAGGATGTATCGAATAGATGGTGGTATGGGCTTCTTTCATCAGTCGGTGTCTAATGTCCACACTTTCTGTTTCGGGTACACATATCCTTCCTTTGTACTTCAGTACCTTCTCTTCGTCCAAGGTGAACTCAGGGTTAGTCCTACCTTTTTTGATGTCTTCTTGCACCGTTCTCAGGTAAGGGTATAATTTGATAGCTATCTTCACTTCATCAATTATATCCGGTATAATCTTCAATGCAGCGAACATGTTTGAAAACCGATGAATAAACCCTTGGTTGGCTGATCCATCCGTTGTTTCTATCACATACTGTTCATTACCGTGATTGAATACCATTTCGGTAGTACACATTGCTGCAGTTGTGCTAACCTCCCCCTGGGATTTTATTACTGCCTTTCTGCTCAACGCATCCGCTACTACATTAGCTTTCCCCGGATGATACTGGATATCACAATCATAGTCTTTCAGTAGTTCTAGCCATCTTCTTTGTCTCATATTCAACTCCTTTTGATTAAATAAATAAGTAAGACTCTTATGGTCTGATTTAATCTAGAACTTCTCTCCGTATAGGTAATGTCTCCATATCTTAACAGCATGTACTACTGTTGCTAACTCCAAATCATGAGTGGGATAATTTTTCTCATGTGTCTTCAACTGTCTCGAGGCATAAGCAATTACTTGTTCTCCTTGCATAAGCACACATCCTAATCCCAATCCTGACGCATCAGTGTACAAGGTAAATGGCTGTCCAGGAACGGGAATAGTCAAAATCAGAGCGGATATCAATTTGGTCTTCAATGTCTGGAAGCTCTTCTCACATTTATCCGTCCACACAAACTTTTCACCTTTCTTAGTCAAACTGGTGAGAGGTACGGCAATCCGGGAATAGTCTTCCACAAATCTTCGATAATAACCAGCGAGACCCAGAAAGCTTCTAATTTCGGCAACGCTCTTTGGTGCTTCCCATTTTACAATAGCCTCGATCTTGCTGGGGTCCACTTTGATTCCTTCAGCGGATACTACATGGCCTAGGAAGGTGACTTCACTTAGCCAAAACTTACATTTGATAAATTTGGCATATAACTTCTCTTTCCTTAAACGCTGTAGGGCGGCGTTTAGGTTCTTAATATAGGTTTCTTTGTCCTTGGAATATACCAATATATCGTCAATAAATACAATAACCGACGTATCCAACATATCGTGGAAAACCCGGTTCATAAGTTCCATGAAAGTTGCTGGTGCGTTTGTTAGTCCAAAAGACATGACCAAGAATTCATAATGTCCATACCTGGTCCTGAAAGCTGTCTTAGGAATATCACCATCTTTAATCTTCAACTGATGATAGCCTGACCGAAGATCGATCTTGGAAAATACTTTTGCCCCTTGCAACTGATCGAACAAGTCATCGATCCGAGGTAGTGGATACCGATTCTTGATTGTCAGTTTATTCAGCTCCCGATAGTCGATACATAATCGAACGCTACCGTCCTTCTTGTTTACGAACAATACTGGCGCTCCCCATGGTGATATACTGGGTTGAATATAACCCTTGTCCAGTAGTTTCTGTAGTTGCACTTTCAATTCCTTCAGTTCAGTAGGAGCCATTCTATAAGGTGCTTTTGATACTGGTGCGGCTCCAGGTATAAGATCTATCACAAACTCTGTGGCTCGGTCGGGTGGTAATCCTGGTAGTTCCTCAGGAAACACGTCGGGGTAGTCCCGCATGACATCAATATCTTCCATCTGTGGTGCTTCCTTGGTGAGGTCGACCACTGATACTAGATACCCGACTGCCCCCTTCTCAAGGCACTTCTTAGCCTTTAGTGCTGAGAGTATGAGCTTGCGTTTACGGGGAAGTTTGGTTCCCCCAAAACTGAATTATGCACCTTCTTTGTCTTTAAATGTTAGTTTCTTTTCTGCGCATAGTAGGTTCGCAGAATGCCGAGCTAACCAGTCCATTCCCAAGATGACGTCAAAGTCTGCCATCCCGAGTTGGATCAAGGTTGCATCTAAGGTTTTCTCATTTTTACCTGTTTTTAGGTTTCCATTTTTAGGTTTTCGCCCGTTTAACTTGTATTTTCAAATTAAACTTTTTCCAACCATAAAAATTCTATTTTTATTGGGGGCTTTTGTTATTGGTGTCTCAAGGAACGAAAGCCCCAAATTTTTTTTGAGTTTCATCGGTTGGTTATCGAGAAACTTGGATTTTTGCTCTTTTTGCCCTAATTTATCGAAATTTTTGATTTCTCATAATTTCTTTAAATTGGATCCCATTAGTTGGAATTTCCTACTGGGTGAGTGTTGTAGGATATGTTAGAACCTACGTAAGTCCTCCTGCCGACGTGTATGGGTGACAAGTGAGGCTTTTGGCACACTTACGTCGTTATAATGTCAAAATTTTGGCTTTTTCTACCCTACTAACATGCTTATTTGTTTTCTTTCTTATTTGCAGATATCATGGCCCATACCAAAGTACCTAGAGTTCGTGATCCTCTTCGTTTCCGCTCTAACGAAGCCGAGGCACAGTATGCCCACTACGCTCGCAAGAAAGTGGAGGGTGGTCGTATGGTGAACTTGGCTGAGTTGGCCCTGTTCAATGTAGAGAGGGCATTTGGTGATATGGGCTGGCTCCCAGTCATCACTTACGACGCATGCACCCGTCCGGATTTAGTACGCTAGTTTTATTGTAACCTCCAGGTGGTGGGGGATTACAATGATGTTGAGAGGGGTCATGAGCTGCGCATCACAAACTATGTCAAAGGGGTGAACATTTCATTCGATTATCGGCAGCTGGCCGACCTACTGGGCATTTCCTATGATGGCCCCATGGTTTTCTGTGCTCCGGGAGAGCCCCAGTTCTTCTCTTTACAGATGAGGGCCAAGATCGATAATCAGCTCCTACGACCTAATTGCTGGCAGATGAGGGCATGCTATATGCGTCTAGCTCCACCGGTATATTGCAAGATTATTCAGCATAACCTGATCCCACAGAGTGGCCATTACGAATGGGTTTCCCAGTTGACCCAGTATCTCCTGTACAACATTTGCACTAGACAACCTGTCTGCCTTTCGTACATCATTATGCGCACTCTGATCACTGCTACGTTGCCCAGTCACACTGGGCAACCTTCCGTATGAACGTATGATCACTATACTGCTTACCCGCCTGGGGGTTGATTTAGTGGATGAGAAGATTCAGGAGAAGACCTTCTCGTCGCCTCTAGATTGGGAGGCTATTTGCAAGATGGGCATGCGAGATGCTCAGGTCAGTGATGAGGAGAGGAACGCGATGGTGCATCCTCACACTAGCGTAGAGATAGCTGATGCTGAGGCAGCTGCCGCCGCTGCTGGAGTTCATGCGGAGCCTGCTGATGATGATGACCGCATGTACATGGATGTAGACTCGATACCACGGCCTTCACCTATGCATGCGGCTGGAGCTGGTACTTCATATGCGGCGGGTCCTTCTCATGAGGCTGGTCCTTCTCATGCGGCTGGTCCTTCACATCCACCTTCTGATATGATGGAGATGTTGCATGAGATCAGAGAGGCTCAGCGCAGATCTGATCTGAGGATGGAGGAGTTACTAGACGCTCAGTGCCGGACTGATCAGCGGGTAGCGGATCTTACAGCTAGTCTTCAGATGACCCAGACTCAGATAGCCTGGTTGACTATAGTCTATGCTGAGGATTACGACAGAGATCGTGAGGCACCGCCCCCTCCTTTACCTCCAGCTTCATGATTGTACTTATTTCCTTTCATTGTACTACAGAGTAACTGTCTGGATTGTAGACTGTACTCTGCTTTAGCTATGTATGTAAGTTTGTTTCCCTCTCATTGTATGTAAAATTGTTTCTTCCTTTAATAGATGCATTATTGTCTTTTCAAATTTGGTCTCAAACATCACTTGTGCTTATAGTGTGTTAATATTATAGTTTTTACTTTTATCCTATCTCAGTTCACAATTCGACGTGAATGTATGCTAGTTTAGCGGACACGGTCTGAGATGCTCTGATACCAAGTTGTCACACCCCAATTCCGCACACTTCAGAATGGTGTGATGAACCGCTAACAAACCAACGGTTCAACCAGGATCTCGTACAGATGGTATCCGGCTGATCTAAACCTCATACATCCACATTCATAATCAGAGTAAATACACAATAGCGGAAGTCTTATAGTAAAATAAACTCAGAATCTACTGTGATATTAATATTTAAATAGAAAATACATGTCCTTAATAAATCCAAATAAGGAAATCTAGAAAATATCTAATCGAATACACATGAGTTGCACTCGCAAGAGGAGTCATGTGTATCCAATGCATCTTCATCTTCCACCGCCGCCACGTTCCCGTACACTAGAGCATTTATATATTCTTCGACAGTAATACCTGCATCATTAACTAAAATATTCAACGTCGAGGGGTGAGCACACATCATGGCTCAGTGAGCAAACAAAACAATGCAACAATACATATGCATGCAGTCAAATCATATCTTTGGTCCGGTTTAAAGTTTGCAATGTGCTATAGAAAGGATAGGTGGCCGCCACACCTTTATACACGAGTGTGTGGAAACGCCCAATGAAAATGGCACCGTCGCCCCACATGCACCTAGAATGGCACAATATACACCTCATGAAAAAACGATCATGGCTATACCAGTTGATACCATACCAACAAATAAACCCCTGCTGGCTAGGGTTGCAAACTGGGCTCGCAACTAACCAATCCTAATGCCAAACAGTGTATCCAAGGCCTCACCCCAGTATCCCTCAGAACATCCATAGAGATAGAGCTAAGGCCCCCCGATAGAGTCAGCGACTACAAGGACCGAGACCACCTCCCCTGATACTCTACGACATAATAGTTCTGTTAAGGTAATGGCGATACGACGACGTCAGTGGACATGACTTGAATAGGCTATGGAACAATATACCCCGATGAAAATGACATCGAAGTACCGGTTGATACCATCCCTACCCGCACCATATACACTGGCCAAACACAAACATTCACATGCCTATTCCTATCATCATCATCATCATCATGGAATAAACAATAAAGTAAATATGCATGAATAAATAATAGAAATATTGGATGACATTTTGAATGCACATATAAGCATACACGCATAGAATCATTATGGTATTGGACTCAAGAAATAAAACAGTTTATTATTAACCAATTAGTTTAGGTCTTGTTCCCTCACCTTAGCTTGTTAATAGATCCTCTTCCAAGCTTTAGAATCGCCTTTATATTGTTATTATATTGCTAGAAGACCTAACAAAGTCGATAGAACTTAATTAGAATTTGTTCTGAATTTAAAAACCATGCTGTTAACTGGGGGTCGGAGGTAGGGTCGGAGTAATGATCGACCCCTGGTGCGACCACCCCTATTCTAGACTTCCCGAACACTGGGGGTCGATGCTCAGGGTCTGGTAGGGTCGATTGGCCATCGACCCCCCATGCGACCCCCTATGGGTTTTGGTCGATTTTCTTCCTTAAATCCATTCTTCGTGTTTGGGGTCCTATGGCTTGCTACTACAGTCCATATTACACATGTTCTATGGCCTAGAACCATGATTCATTCACCTAAATGGCTTTCATGACTTCCCCATGGTTTTCCATGAAAACCTAACCATGGGTTGATGGTTTGGGATTCTCCGAGATCATACTCTCTTCATTATCTAACCTAAGGTCTGTAGAAACTCATGGAATTAGTATCCATACTTGAGAAGAATACTCCTTCTCTGCAACTCTTCTCCTTTTTGCTTTCTTCTTTTCCTTGCTTCTCTTCTTCTTCTCTTCCTTCTCTTCACTTTCTCTCAATTCAATTAGGGTTGTAAAAGGAGTGAAAGAGGCTTAGGGACGTCCTATTTATAGAGTATAAACTCCTAAAATAAGTCCCATTGAGATTTGGAAAGAGTCCAACCGAAATAAGGAAACTTTCCTAATTTCTATTTCTGGCGGCAACTGGGGGTCGATGAGGGGGTCGATGATCCCGTCGACCCTTGGTTCCTAAAGTGTCCGACCCCCCTATAAAACTGGGGGTCTGACCTTCTGTCTTGGGGGGTACGACCCTCCCTTGCTGGGTATGCGACCCCCCCCTTAATTTAAGTGTTTTTGGGTCGATTTAATACCTGGGATCACGATCTCCTTTACGCCCTTTGTCCATTTTGCTCAACCATGATGGGTAAACCTGGTTCAAGGTGGTAAGACCGGGTTAGTTTGATACGGGTCTTACATAGAAAGCCTATAATTCATTATCCTAAAACCATTCAGGTGTACTCTACCTTGGTCTAGGGATACTAAAATTTGCTAACCTAAAATCACTCAGGTGTACTCTACCTTGGTATAAGAAGGCTAGAATTCATTATCCTAAAACCACTCAGGTGTACTCTACCTTGGTCTAAGGAATACTAAAATTTACTGACCTAAAACCACTCAAGTGTACTCTACCTTGGTCTAGGAAGTCTAAAATTTGCTAACCTAAAACCACTTAGGTGTCCTCTACCTTGGTCTAGGAAGCCTAGAATTTTCTGACCTAAAACCACTCAGGTGTATTCTATCTTGGTCTAGAAAGCCTAGAATTAATTATCCTAAAACCACTTAGGTGTACTCTACCTTGGTCTAGGGACACTAAAATTTGCTAACCCAAAATCACTCAGGTGTATTCTACCTTGGTCTAAGGAATCCTATAGGATTAGTCTATACAGATTGAAATGTAGAACCGTATTTGGGTGTCTCACCAAACTGCCTACGTATCTTAGGGTTCTATCCTAAGAATAGGATCCGTTTCGGAAGTGGATTCAATTTATTGATGTGTTTTTCATTATCAAGGTGTGGAACCTAAATGCTCTATGGTTCGATTCACATCACAGCTATCTAATTCTCTGTATTCTAGAGGAAAATGAGCTAAGAGGTAGGGATTGTCCTAAGCTACCCTTGACCTAAAACCCTAATTTGGCATGTATTGGGCAAGGTTTCATATCTCCTGATTAAAATTTATCATTTTCATTCTTACCCTTTCCGTGAATGTGGGTGTCTACATGCACGTCCCCACACCTAATATGTCTTCTAGGTGTACATACATGGCAGTTCAACTAGGGTGTTGCAGAAGTTAAGTTATTGCTAGCAATAAATATCATACAAGCATGGAAAGTAACAACATATATCATCTCAAATATAGCAATAAAGCATGTGAATAATCATAATAGCAAGCATGTGAGCATCAAAAGGATAGACATAGCATCTCATGTATTATTCTCAACAAGGTATGTCTCAGTATGTCTCAGATGGGATTCTCTAGATCTCTAGTTTAGATTTAATTTATATCTTCAATAATGTATCTTGATCAAATCCTTAATCTAACGGTTTGGATTCAATTTATCTCTTCAATAATGTATCAAGATCCAATCCTCAATCTAACGGTTTGGATTTAATTTATCTCTTCAATAATGTATTAAGATCCAATCCTCAATTTAACGATTTGATCTCTTCAAAACATTATCATCAAGATTAACACCTCTGATTTCATGAAAGCAGCCAGGATCAATTATCTCACATCAAGTTTAATCATAATCAGACTAAGATCCAATGGTTCAAATTCTTTTAAATCACTTCATCATGATCAGATTAGGAAATCAATTGCTCATATCACTCCTAATGTCAATCCAATTGTTCAAATCTCTTTAAAATCATAATCTAACCGTTCAGATTCATTTACATCAATCATCAAGATAATCAGATAGTCCAGATTCAAAAAATCACTCATGATGTCAATCCAATGGCTTATATTGCTCATAATGATAATCTAACTGTTCGGATTCCTCTAAATCATTCATAATCAAGATCCAATGGTTCAAATTCTTTCAAGATGCTCATAATCAAGATCTAATGGTCTATATTTCATATCACTCATGAACAATGGCTAGATTCATTTCATTACAAGATCCAAATCAAAATCAAACATCCAATGGCTCACAATTAATATTCTCTCATGATCCAAATAAAAATAAATTATCCAATGGCTCACAATTAAAATTCTCTGAAGATCCAAATAAAAATCAATAATCCAATGGCTCACAATTAATCATATAAAAAACTCAATATCAATGGCTAGATTTAATCACAACAAATTCTAAGATCAATGGCCAAGATTTAATCATGTAAAAATTCAACATCACATGGCCATATTTTAATCACATTGAATTCAATCATAAATTGTCTAGATTTCATTCACATTAAAAATCCTAAATGAAAGTCCATATGTGAGGACAAAACATGTCTCTTCCACCCAACTCTGGTAGACGAAAAAAATTATTTGGAGTTGTCACCTAGATTAATGTATAGGACCTATAAAAATATAGTCTCATCATAAGACAAGACTTCTATTGACTCATTTGACCCAATATATTGGCTTTAGTCTATCAGATAACGGGTAAGCGTTGATGGTTTGGGAAGGTGTTACGCACCTAAAGCTGTCTGATTCAAAAATCGACCTCCTATGTGATTCTACTTTCCTTAGACTCTATTGTTTTGACTGTTCATGGTAAATGGATGATAACTAGGGCTCATGGGGGACCTAAGGATTCTATGATGTGGTACCATACTTGGAGAGGTCTTCCAAGTTGCCTACGTATTTCAGAGGTCCTGAAAATCAGGTACAACATAGTTCGTTGTGATGTTTTGATACTCTCAAGGAGCAGAGGGTTTAATACTATCAAGGAGTAAGGATTTGACACTCTCAAGGAGCAAACGGTTTAATACTCTCAAGGAGCAAAGGGTTTGATACTCTCAAGGAACAAGAGTATAATACTCTCAAGGAGAAAAGGGTTTGATACTCTCAAGGAGCAAGGGGGTTGATACTCTTAAGGAGCAAAGGGTTTAATACTCTCAAGGAGAAAATGTTTAATACTCTCAAGGAGCAAAGGGTTTAATACTCTCAAGGAGAAAATGGGTAAATACTCTCAAGGAGCAAGGGGTTTGATACTCTCAAGGAGGAAAGTGTTTAATACTCTCAAGGAGCAAGGGGTTTGATACTCTCAAGGAGCAAAGGATTTAATACTCTCAAGGAGTATACTCTCAAAGAGCAAGGGTATAATACTCTCAAGGAGCAAAGGGTTTGATACTTTCAAGGAGCAAGGGGTTTAATACTTTCAAGGAGCAAAGAGTTTGATACTCTCAAGGAGCATACTCTCAAGGAGCAAGGGGTTTGATACTCTCAAGGAGTAAGGGGTTTAATACTCTCAAGGAGCAAGGGTTCGATAGATAGATACTCTCAAGGAGCAAAGGTATAATACTCTCAAGGAGCGTACTCTCAAGGAGAAAAGGGTTTAATAGAAAGATACTCTCAAGGAGCAAGGGGTTTAATACTCTCAAGGAGCAAGGGTATGAGTCCGTGTTTGGGAATCTCTCCAAACTGCCTACGTATCTTAGGGTACTACCCTAAGAATCAAGATCCGCATAGTTCGGAATATGCATTCAATTCATTCATGTGTATATTCTTTCAAGACCATAGTGTGGAACCGTGTTTGGGAATCTCTTCAAACTGCTTACGTATCTTAGGATGCTGCCTTAAGAATCAGGATCCGCGTAGTTCGAAATGCGGATTCAATTCATTCATGTTCTTCTTTCAATATCAGAGTGTGGAACCTAAATGCTTTATGGTTCGATTCACATCACACCTATGTAGTTCTTTGTATCCTAGAGGAACTGAGGTGAGGGGTAGGGATTGTCCTAAGCTACCCTTGACCTTTTAACCCTAATTTGGCATTTATTGGACTAGGCTTTCTGATTCTTGATTAAGATTTATTATTTTCATTCTTATTCAATACACGTCCCCACACCTAATATGTCTTATGAGTGTACAGATATGGCAGTTCGACTAGGGTGTTGTAGAAATTAAATTATTACCAATAATAAATATCATCCAAATATGGCAAGTAGCAACACTATCATCTCAAATATAGCAATAAAGCATGGCATCAATATTACAACATATGAAAGCGTTGATCAAGCATCAATCATCAATAATGTGACCAAGATCATATTTGATCAACTACTCATATTTGATGTAATCGATCATCATCAATGTGATCAAGATCATATTTGATCGATGGTTCAGATTCAATTAAAACATCCATGAGGTCAATCCAATGGTTCAGATTCAATTAAATAACTCATAATAAAGGTAATCTATCCATTCAAATCAATCATCAAGACATTCCAATGGTCCAGATTCAAATAAGATGCTTATTAAGATCTAATGGTCCAGATTCGAATAAGATGCTCATGATCAAGATCTAATGGTCTCAAATTCTTCTAAGGCACAATATGATGGAAATCTAACGGTTTAAATCATGCCTACAAGGTCAGACTATGAAAACTGGTCAGACTGATTTTCAGATTCAAACCAGTCATGGGAAAATAATCATAAGATATTCTTCAGTCATGAAAAAAATTATCTGTTAACTTGGTTGTCTCTCAGACTCATGTGGCTACCTTTTCCTTAAAGGAAGTGATGTCCAAAAGAACTTCTACAGGATACTTATGCATGGATTTTCATGATTTTCACTGCAATCAATAGATTCTGTAGATCTTTGCCAAAACATCCATATGGGGCTTCATACATATTCAAATTAAACTCAAAATACATCCACTGAAAGAGGACTCAAAGACCAAGATTTTATCTCAAGAAGGAAAATCCTAACAGGGAACCAAAATGGGTCGAATATACACCACAAGTGCAAGCATGTGCACTAGTCAAGTCTGTTCCAGATTCTGACCAGCTACACCATAAATTCTATATAAAATTAACCACTCTTCGAAAGAATTCAGGCATATGGTCATGTAGCTAACTGATAGACCTAACACTTCATTAAAAAATATTGTGCAAACAGAAAGATCCTTAAGGCTTAAACATCACATCTCAATCATGCAATTCAGTGTGTTCTAACTGACCCTAAAACAGACCATGGTGCACTTCAAAAATCATATGAAATCCATAAAAAAAAAAAATAATAAGAATCTAGTGCCAAATTTTTTATGACTTCATATCTATCATTTTCTTTGAAGGAAGTATTATCAAATTATGGTCGTAATTTTTTGGTGAGGGTTTGCACTGTACCCAAGAAGGATAATAACATCATTGGGTTTTTTTATCTCAACTTTCTCAACTCCAAACTAGTCAAAATTTATAGAGGAACTTTCTAACATATGTATGAGTATCTCATAAAATTTTGGGCTCAAAATTCATCAAAAATCTATATGAGATGCATGTCCCAAAATTGGATTCCAGATCTGGAATTTTCAGACCTGAAATCCACCTTGTGAAAAACATTAAAATACTCAAAAATCATCATATGACGTTTAATTTTTCTCTATTGAGTACTTTAAACATATTCTAATGCATGAAAAATATCAAACATGGACATTACAGCATCAACGTGCATGCAATATAACATCTCTGATCATGATTTATTAATAAATAGGCATATTCAAGCAATTTTTGACATGTTAGTATCATGGAATCATATCGAAACCAAAATTTTGGTTACAACAATAGGTGATGGGCCATGAATTACATGTATGTACTAGAAAATAACAATGGAGAATGGACTTACCGCTTTGCAGAGAGTTCCCTCTCTCTTAGCTTCTCCTTCTTCCTTCTCTTATTCTCTTTCCCTTCTTCTTCCTCTTCTTCGGATTCTCTCTTTCTTCCTCTCTCCTTCTTTATTTCTTCCTCTCTCCTTCTCTATTTCTTCCTCTCAATCCTCTCTCTCTCCCGTGCTCTCTCAATCTCCCAACCCTTTTTATATTTCTCTTCTTTTTTTTTTCTTCCCTTCCCTTTCTCTTTTCTTCTCTTTTTCTCTCCCAATTTCTGGTCACATTTTTTCCCCCTTCTTTTAGACTCTCTCCCTTCTTCAACCACTCTCCCTCTCTCTATTCCTTTTTTTTGTCTTTTTTGTCTTTCCTTTTTTTCTTTCCTTTTTTTTTCTTTCCCCCTTTTTTTTTCTTTCCTTTTGTCTTTTTCTCTTTCCTTTTTTTTCTTCTTTTATTCAGATCTCACTGTCCCATCCTCTCTCTTTCCTTTTTTTTTTCTTCCCCCTTTTTTTTTCTTTCCTTTTGTTTTTTTTTCTTTCCTTTTTTTTTTCTTCTTTTATTCAGATCTCACTCTCCCGTCCTCTCTCTTTCCTTTTTTTTTTTTTTTATTTTTCCTCCTTTTGTCTTTTTTTTTTTTAGTTTCTTTTTCTTAACTCTCTTCCCTTTTTAGGATTCTAGCTCCTTTAATGTATACATGTATCTATATATATAAAATATACATATAATAAAATATAGATACAGTCCTATAAATAATAATTATGGTATATATATAATATATACATAAATTAAATGCACATGGACTGAACCATTTCGAATTGGGCTAGTCTGGGCTGGGGCTGAGTTGGAGTGAGTGAAATTGATATGGGTTGAGCTGGGTTGGGCCAAGATTGATTTTTCTCTCTCTATCATTTTATAGACCATTTTCGTCGCCATTCCGCATGAAATTTTTTGACAGCCTCTACCCTAAATTTTCTATGTTCACATTGTAGAGCACTAAAAATAAAGAATACTGGAGCTTGAATCACCTTATTTGGATGTAAAATGACCAACTTATAAATTTTTAAAATTTAAATAGTCTAATTCATGATAATTTGGCTAACGACTCTGCATGGGATGCCTCAGAGATCTCTGTCTCAAATCCTTTATGTCCACTTTATAGAGCACTAAAAATGAAACATATTGAGACTTGAATCACCAGATTTGGACGTCGGATAATAAAATTATGAGGAATTGAAGTTTAAGTGGGCATATCGGCTTACGGTTCTGCATGTGATCCTTCAGAGACCTCTGCCCTAGATTCTCCACGTCCACTTTGTAGAGCACAAAAAATGAGGATTAGTGGCACTGGAATCATTTTATTTGGACGTCAGATAAGCGAGATATGAGAAGATGAAGTTTAAATCATTAAACTTACGATAATTTGCATGCAAGCCCCTGGATATTATTAATCTTCAGAAAATACCCGTATTCTTATTCGTAGACTAAAATCGCCATATCTTCTCCATTTAACATCGAAATTGAGCGAATTTGGTCTCATTTCGAAGGTATTTCCAAGACCTATGCATCCATGTAGGTTACAACCCATTTCTTTAATGTGGGGCCCACTGAAAATAGTATCCAAGTCGCAGTCAAAATTCAAACCTTGTATTGAGATCCACCAACTTGCCATATGTGTATCCTTAGGCTTTTGGACACTAAGGATGCCATATGTGTCAGCTTTTCTCAAAACACTATAGAGAGCATGCCGAGACTGATCGACTATCACTTCTGAGAGAGTTTCACTCGCCTCCCCTGTATTTTCCAAACTTTCTCTCACCTCTCCCACTTTGTTGTCTACACTCCAGTAAAACTTTGTTCAGCTAGGGATGACAAAAATGGGGTGCTTACAGATACCCCTTTTTAGCCGAGATTATATCAATTAAGGGTAAAGACAAAAGAACCATCATCACACAATAACATCAAAACTAGCAATCATTATCACACAAATCATGTACATTCAAAACAAATGACTCTGTTAGCATGCATACTCTGAATGGATTAGGAAGGACTGCCAGAAATGGAAATGATTCTCATTTGACCAATATGCTTGAGATGAGGTGAAGAATGAGTTCTGAACATTGAGAGTTCCTTGGGACTGAGACTAGAACATTGATATTTGATTTGAAAATTGAAAGCTCTTTGGGATTGAATTTGGAGATTCAAATTTGAACATTGAAAGCTCTTTGGGACTAAATTTGAAGATTCAAATTTGAACATTGAAAGCTCTTTGTGATCGAACTTAGGAATTTAGGATGTGGACACTGAAGCTCATTGGGACCGAACTCAGAATTTTAAGATGTGTACACTAAAGCTCATTGGGACCGACCTTGGAGAATACTCCAAACTGCCTACGTATCTTGGGATGCATCTTTCCCAGGAATTGGGTCACCGCGTAGTTCGACTGAAGGTAGTCGAACCTGACAAAGGGGTCCAATCAAAGCCTTGACCAGACTGAAGGTAGTTGAACCTGACAAAGGGGTCAAATCAAAGCCTTGACCAAACTGAATGTAGTCGAACCTGACAAAGGGGTAAAACCAAAGCCTTAACCGGACTGAAGGTAGAAGATTTAATAAATGTTCATTTTGAGAAAATTTTCTTTGACTTAGATGATTTTTTAGATTATCAAAACAGATGCTGCCTTAGCGCCTTCTCTTTTTCTTTTTTCTTTTTATATATATTTTTTTGTTTTCTTGCATTTTGTATTTTTTTTTTTGTATTTTGTATTTTTTTTTTATTTTCCTTGGGCTGGGAACCTTGCACTTGTTAGCATGAATCATGGAGCATGCTGATCTCACAAACACTATTAGCACAAACCATTGATTTACACAAGAGATATAATCAATTGTAACTCGATGTCAAAACCTAATGCAACTTCAGCGCAAACATAGGGACTCATGGTCATCCATGAGAGTGAGGAAATTTGATAGGATGCATGAAACCCATCACACCAGGTTATTGCTATATTTTAGATTGAAAGATGCCCTAGTGAAAACTCTATATAAAGCTCAGAAACACGGCAATCTCTGACCCAAGTCCTTGATCAACTTTGGTGCTAACTCACTGGGAAAAATATAATCGACTGAACCTTTGATTGTACATTGTAGTAGATCAAATTGGTGGAACACCCTCACAGAGAACATAATGTGATATGGGTCAAGCCCATGTTCTTGGTTTGCGTGTTGCTCAGAGTTTTTGCAGCAATGTCTTATCCAACTTGAGCAATGTATAAATTCAACCTAAAGTAGGCGCAAGGTGTCACAGGTTTTGTAATTTCTTCCTTCTCATCGGATTTGAACTTTTGAGAAAAGGTTTGGAGAAAGAGAAAGGTGACTCAATTGATCTCCCATTTGCAAGTAGAATGATTCAACAATCTAATTTAAATGAGTGCAAGATTACATCTAGATTTCCTTCCTAAACATGATTGAGGAAAATAAAACGCATGAAGGAATGATTGGATGATCCTATTCCGCTAAACATAAAAGCCAGTGACTTCTAAATTTGGAGCCCGAGTGAATTTCCAAATGCACAAAGGTAATACACATGATGAAGCTTGATTCACTTAAAGAAATGCCTGTTCATTATGCTAGCCCACTCTATAATGTGCAAAGAGAGAGCCAGAAGAAAACATGCATTCATCCTCAAAGTCAGGAATAGGTAAAACCTGTATCATACATAAGACTTGAACAAGTTAGATCCTAGATCAAGGTGGGCTGATGAACTGATTATGGACAATGTCACTCAGATGGACCTCTACCCTAATCCTTGAAAATGAAGGAAATGAATTGTTCAACTACACAAGGATGAATTTTTCTCTACCAACCGGTTTGAAACTGACATTTTTGGCTATCCGAGGCTGCTTTGGCACTTAAGGGAAGCAAAAGGTAACGATTTTGATTTGCTCTGCTAGGTATGACTCGCACCAGGATAAGAGGAAGTTATCTATGGAGGTAAACTGGGTCTACTTTAGATTCTCTGCAAAGTGTTGGATGAATTCCACCTTGATTGCATCGACAACTAGATCTTCTTGCCATGAAGTCACCAATGACATATGTGGCCAAAAGGTTAGGAAGAAACCAAAATGCTCTATCAGCAAATGTCACTTTAAATCATTCTCCCAGATGGAGGTTTGCTCTCGGGCGAGAAAGGATCCTTACCTAATGGGGGTAAATAAGGTCAATGGTCTCAAGATTTTTTTTTTCTTTCTTTGAACTTCCCTTATTTGTATTCATATGATTGCAGTGAAAGTGAATAAAATGGTCTCAATGTGGCAAATATATCACCAATGGGTCTGGACAAGATTCTATGGTCTTTGAACTCACTGGTAGCTTCTCAATGTGTGATGTCGAAGGTCAATGGGTAATTCATACCCCAGTCTCTAAACCGACATCTACATCTGTTGACAGGTAGGCAATTTTCGAGTAATCACTAAAGACGACCTTAAAGGGACGGAATCCCACCCCAAATTAAGGTACAATACCAAATAGCTTTTTCCCTCTTGGAGCAACTCAGATGAATTCTACAAGCCATATCAAAACACCAAATCAGTTGTAACCACATCTGAGCCTAAAACCTCTAAGTCCTTAGACAAATGTGATAATGAAGGTCCAAATAGACTGATAAGAAACTGTCCATATGGGTCAACCATTGAGAGAGTGTTTGGTTATTAATGTAGAATGATTTATCCCATTGAGGAGATACCACTTTATTGGCTTTCCAAAAATGAACTATCAGAATCCTTGGATGTCATTGAATTAATGAATGACAGATGGGCATTCCATTCAGATTTAATGAATAATTTTATACATAAGGAACTGACATGCTCACAAGAGGCGACATCATGAAATTTTGATTGATTAATGAAGGGCTCATAATGGAGAATCTTTGGAAGATTGTTGGATTGATGGGCGGGAGGAAGAGTCTATTTCCAACAAAAATTATACTCTGTTGATGATGAGGTGATGAGACCGTTCCCCTGTAAAGGTGGGATGTAGTGACCAAAATCGAAAGTCCAGTCTAACTTTTGTCTGTGAAAAGCAACCAACGATCGAGCTTGTCTTCATATTCTATTAATGTACAGCAATCGGATGAGTTTCCATCAAGCTTTGAAAATGTGACTTTGTTGAAGCATGGCAAACAAACCGGCTCTCTACCAATGAAGCTTTAATAAAATAGAATGCCAAGAGATGCAATAAAAAACTGAACTCTCCGTTGACTTTCATTGGGAAATACCATCCAACATTCTTATTTCTTGGGATCTATTAACTTTCATAAGCGGAAGCCTAGAGTGAAGAGTACTAGTTTGAAGCCAATCATGATCAAATGAAGTACTAGAGGTGCTGTCTTTATTTGGTAAAATATAAAGCACAGCGATACCTCAATCAATATTCTGCTTTCTTGCCAACTCTTCTGGTATAGTAATCTATCAACTCCATCAGCACTTATCCATTCGGCCATGTCACTCTGATTGTCATTTGTAGCATGCTCAACATCATCTATATTTACTTAGTACACATCAATGCTTTCCTGAATGGCATATCCATATGATCTCTTCTGAAGAATGACCGTAATCTTTTGGTTCATTGACATTATTCCTCCTCGGGCAGTATATCTGTATGATCTCTTCAGAAGAATGACCATTATCTTTTGGCTCATTGATATTATTCCTCCTTCTCAATGATATGGGGGAGGACATGTGTCTGGCTATGAGAATCTGAGTACACATCTCTTATCCTACTCTTTCAATTTTTTTTCTTAAATGATGTGGCTTTAAAACATGATTGATCTTCAAGGCACCTCAAGCCTACCAATGTTGTACACCTATGCATCTAGACCGATCATTTTGAAGTCATCCACAGACGGGTTGGACTTTCTTTTCTCAAGTGGCTGGTGGCGTAGAAGTTTGGGTAACAGCTCATCATCTATATCATCTCCAAAGCAAGAATTAACTACGCACACGAAAGGGGAAGAATTCCAAACTGGAAAGAAATCTATTGGAAAGAAACCAAGCACAACAGCAGAAGTCCCAAATGGGATGATTTTTATTTTTTCACTTGACAGAGCATGAATGGACTGGAATTGTTTACAAACCTATCAGACTCGGGCTCAAACATAGACAACCTATCAGATACTGATAATAGCAAGTAAAGACAGAAATAATGCATCCGAGCCACTTCAATTGGTTACAAACGTCTTTGGTGACACCCTATAATTTGTTGCGGGACTAAATCCCCATTCAGACCTCCTCTAGTAAGGTCCATGATGCCTTCCTGCCAACAGGTGTTCGATGCCTGGCATTATGATTCACCCCAATTTAGGTTCAAGGTCATTAAGGTTCATACCCCAGTTTAGGATCTATTAAATTTCAGCCCTAGTTTGTCACACCCTGATTCTAAACTAACCAGAATGGTGTGATGAACCATAAATAAACCAATGGTTTAACCAGGATCTTCGTTAGGTAGTACCCACCATATCAACCACACACACATTCCAAAGTAATAATCAAAGATAATAAACAAATAAGCGAAAGTCATTATAAATAATGAACTGAGTATCTAATAATGATAAATAATTACTTAATCCAGTTATCTTTAAATAACTCAAGACATAAAAGTAAATAATCCATTACATGTTTCAATAATAAAATATAGCTAAACTAATCAAATATGCACTGGTTGCACTCGCATGATGAATCATGCACATCTTCAACAGCTTCTACATCCATGGCCGCAATGTGTCCATACATCAGTGCATTCACATAATCTTCAATAGTAAGACCTGCATCATCAACTAAAATATTCGACGTCGAAAGGGTGAGCACACATCATGGCTCAGTGAGCAAATAAAACAATGCAACAAACATATGCATGCATTCAATTCATATCTTTGGTCTGGTTTTTAAGTTTGCAATATGCTATAGAAAGGTTTGGTGGCCCCTGCACCTCTATACACAAGTGTGTGAATCCGTCCAATGGATCAAACACCATTACCGTCCCACATGTACCCACCATGGAATAGAGATAGAGCTAAAGTGTTCGAATCAAACACCGCCAACACTTCCCCTGATGTCCTACCCATACCAACACGTAAGCCCCTATTGGTGAGGGCTTACAAACTGGGCTCACAACTAATGAATCCTAAATGTCATCCAATGTATCTAAGGTCTCACCCCAACATCCCTCAATACGTCCATAGAGATAAATCCCCAGAGCAGAGTCGAAGACTACACGATCCAAGGCCACCTCCCTTGATGCACTACGAGGTAATAGTTCTGCTAGGGTAATAACGATACAACGATGTCAGTGAACAAGACTTGAGTAAAGATAGAGCTAGAGTTTGGTGCTCAGGTCAAAGACCACAATGCCACGTCCTTCCCCTGATGCTCTATTCGCATCAAGCACACTAGCCACACACACATAATTACATGCCTATTCCTAGCATCATCATCAAAATAGAGCACTGATATGTGTCTGATTGGTCCTATGGTCTCATACTGTATCGACCTTACTGCCTACGGTCGATACCTTACAGTCGCATATGGTGTGACCATAGCTGCGACCATATGGTTTCTGAAATCTTCCCGAATGCCTATGGTCGATCCTTTGGTCATGCTGGTCATGCTATGGTCAACCGTAGCTGCGACCTTGAGATTTTTGGTCACAGACTACATGTAATTCGAGTTCTTCCTGGGTTAATTCCTCTACTCTTCAATTGGTTTTATCCTAATGTGAGGACAAAGATTGTAATCTTTTTTTGGAAGTCGCCACCTAGATTAAGGTCTAGGACCTTAGAAAATATGAAATCTCACCCTAAGGTAAAACTTCGATTGACTCATGACCCTTAGATTGGATTTCTGGTCCACAGAGATTGGGTAAGCGCCAGGTTACGGTTATGGGAAGGGGTTAGGCAC
Organism: Protea cynaroides; assembly: GCA_028583415.1. Taxonomy (NCBI): domain Eukaryota; kingdom Viridiplantae; phylum Streptophyta; class Magnoliopsida; order Proteales; family Proteaceae; genus Protea; species Protea cynaroides. Next base: position 48,062,747 of record CM053271.1, on the reverse strand, counting down.
CCAAACCGCCCGATCAAAATTGATCTCCTATACCTTTCCTATGCTAGACTCTATCTATTAAACTGAACTAAACCAAGTGGTTTGATATCATTGAACCGAATCTGTATCCATTAGATTGCCTACGTATCACGGAATTATTCCAAAAATTAGGTTCACCATCTTAGTTCAGGTGTGATTAAAGTTTATGATTGTGATTTATGCTTGTGCATGATTAAGTTCATTGTTCAAGTTGAAGTTTATGCTTGAAAGGCTGAGAAACCCTATGGATTAGTATTTGGATAGTCCATACGAACTGATAGATAATCCTAGTGGATCTAAGAATGGATAACCCTTTCTAGGTCTGAATGTGGATTATCCTATTTGGATCAAAATGTGGATAACCCTTTCAGGGTTGGAATGTGGATAACCCTATTTGGATGAAAATATGGATAACCCTATTTAGGTCCAAATGTGGATGATCCTATTTGGGTCAAAATGTGGATAACTCTATTTGGGTCAAAATGTGGATGACCCTATTTGGGTCAAAATATGGATGGATATCCTAGTGGATCTATGGATAGTCCGAGTGGACTAAGGTGTGGATCCAAATTTGGGATTCTTTCAAATAGCCTACGTATCCTAGGGTTTGCCCTAGGAATCAGAATCCGCGTAGTTTGAAATGGATAACCCTATTTGGGTTGAAATATGGATAACCCTTTCTAGGTCAAAAGATGGATGGATATCCTAGTGGATCTATGGATAATCCCAGTGGACTAAGGTGTGGATCCGAATTTGAGATTCTCCCAAATAGCCTACGTATCCTAGGGTTTGCCCTAGGAATCAGAATCCGCATAGTTCGAGCATGGTAGGTGGATATCCAAGTGGATCTATGGATAGTACGAGTGGACTAAGGTGTGGATCTAAATTTGAGATTCTCCTAAATAGCCTAAGTATAGGAATCAAAATCCACGTAGTTCGGACTGAGTAATCCTATTTGGGTTGGAAAATGGATAAATATCATAGTGGATCTATGGATAGTCCGAGTGGACAAAGATGTGGATCTGAATTTGGGATTCTCCCAAATAGCCTAGTCGGGTTTGCCCTATCGAGTGGTTGAGCGTGGGTGGATATCCAAGTGGATCTATGGATAGTTCGAGTGGACTAAGATGTGGATCCAAATTTAGGATTCTCCCTAAATTAGAATCCGCATAGTTCGGGATGATGGGTGGATATCCAAGTGGTTCTATGGATAGCCAAGAGGACTAAGGTGTGGATCCAAATTTGGGTCTCCCAAAATTCTACGTATCCTAGGGGGTTCCCTAGGAATCGAGTAAACCCTATTTGGGTTTGGAAAGTGGACTGAGGTGTGGATCTAAATTTATGTTTCTCCCAAATGGCATCTATGGGTTGTCCGAGGATCGGACTAAGATGTGGATCCTATGGATCTGGTGCCGAGGGATTCTCACCAAATTTGGGATTCTCCCAAATAGCCTATGTATCCTAGGGTTTGACCTAGGAATCAGAATCCGCATAGTTTGAGCTGATGGGTGGATATCCAAGTAGATCTATGGATAGTTCGAGTGGACTAAGATGTGGATCCGAATTTGGGTTTCTCCCAAATGGCCTACGTATCCTAGGGTTTGCCCTAGGAATCAGAATCCATGTAGTTCGGGATGATGGGTGGATATCCAAGTGGATCTATGGATAGTTCAAGTGGACTAAGATGTGGATCTGAATTTGGGTTTCTCCCAAATGACCTATGTATCCAAGGATTTACCCTAGGAATCAGAATCCACCTAGTTTGGGATGATGGAAGGATATCCAAGTGGATCTATGGATAGTCAAAGTGGACTAAGATGTGGATCTGAATTTAAGTTTCTCCCAAATAGTCTATCTATCCTAGGATTTGCCCTAGGAATTAGAATCCTCGTAGTTCAGACTGATGAGTAGATATCCTAGTGGATCTATGGATAGTCCGAGTGGACTAAGGTGTGGATCCGAATTTGGGTTTCTCCCAAATGGCCTACGTATCCTAGGGTTTGCCCTAGGAATCAGAATCCACGTAGTTCGGATTGATGAGTAGATATCCTAGTGGATCTATGGATAGTCCGAGTGGACTAAGGTGTGGATCCGAATTTGGGATTCTCCCAAATAGCCTACGTATCCTAGGGTTTGACCTAGGAATCAGAATCCGCGTAGTTCGAGCTTGGTGAAATAACCTGTTCTAGGTTAATGATTGAGAACCTATTCTAGGGTTCAGAACCTATTCTAGGGTTCAGAACCTATTATAGGTTTATGGTTTACTGAGGGGTAGAAATCGTGCTGAGCTACCCTTTTCATCCTGATATCTAATTTTGAAAGGTTTGGCAAAGCATTCTCTTTCTTTATTAAGATTTTTATTATTTCCCGTTATGCCCTTCCCAAGAATGTGGGTGCCTAAATGCACGTCCCCATGCCTAGATTGTCTTCTAGAAGTGTGCATATATGATAGTTCAGCTAGGGTGTTGCATAAATTAAATTATTATCAAAAATAAATTATTCATCTAAATATGACATATAACACATTTATGGCAAGAAATTCAAATAAGGCAAGCACCTATATGGCAAGATCTAATATGCTAATTTAAGCATGGCAAGACCTAATATGGCAAGAAATCAATATATGCATTTATATATCAATATGGCAAATACCAAACGTAGAATGTAAATATGGCATGAATTATCCAAAAAAGTAAGATCTTATATGCTATTTTCTAAGCATAGTAAGACCTAACATGGTAAGAAATTGATGTATGCATATATATATATATATATATATATATATATATATATATATATATATATCAATATGGTAAGTACCAAACATAGAATGCAATAATATGGCCTGAATCATCCAAAAATATAAGATCTTATATGCTATTTTCTAAGCATAGTAAGACTTAAAAATGTTAATTATCCAGATTTTGCTAAATATGGTAAAAATCTATTTATTCTACCAAATATAGCAACACATGGAATATGGCAAACATGGTTGTGCACAATCCAAACAAAGCATATGAATGCTCTAAATATAGCCATTTATCCAAATATGGCATGTGAACAATCCAATACAACATTTGAGAGCATGTGTAGCAGACAAATATAGCAATGAACATTCCAAATATTTCAGCATGTGGTGTGATCAACTTGTGTCTGTGGTACAGATCGAGGGTTGTGATGTGGTGGCAGATCAATGGTGGGTGATCAGACGATGTAGATGATGATCAGAGAGTGTGGGTGATGATCGGATGGTGAAAATGATGATTGGATGGACGATCAGATGGTTATGATGATGGGGATGCTATTCGGATGGCTAGGATTGCATGGGGGCTAATCGGATGGCTAGGATTGCATGGGGTTTGATAATGGGTGATCTGATGGTTGGGATTGAATTATTGATGTTTGATCAGTGGGTGCATGGTGATCAGATTAATGGTCGAGATCAAACAATAAAATTATCATGATCAATGATCAAGATCAACACATTAAAATTATCATGATTGATGGTCAAGATTAAAATTAAAATCATCATGGTCAATGTTCCAAGATTTAATCATGTCAATAGCCACATAACATAATCAAATAAATGTACAACCTATGGCTCATATTGATTAAATCATTGATTAACATACAAAACAAATATGATGAAATTATTGGAATCAGAATCAAGGGCTCATGATTGGAATAGCAGATCATAGAATAGGGAGCAAGTGGTTGCGGGTAAGAGTGTTGAGGTTTGTTCAATGGTGGCTCTCGGTAGGTATTGGTGCAACAAGGTATTGGGCTTGGGGAGTTAGGTTGATCAGATAGTAGGACAGGTGTAAGGTTGGCTACAGATTTTGAGTGATGATGAACAGCTGCTCGGTGAGTGAGTTGGGTTTAGGTTGGGGCTGCTGGAGGTTTAGCTAGGTGTTAGATGTGTGTTCGGTGATGGAAAGGTGAGAGTGTTTATGAGTGGAACATGTGTGGGTTTGATGAGCATGTGCAGGTGGAGGATACGGTGGTAGGAAGATGGTTTGATGATCAAGTGATGGTTGAGTGTAAGTTTCAGTTGGTGGTCGGTTGCTGGCTGCACTAAGTAGAATGAATTGCAGGTGTTGAATGGTGAGACAGTAGTAGGTTCGAGGGGAATAGATGTTGCGTCGGCCAGGTGTTGGGGATTATAGTAGGTGTTTGGTGATTCAGGTTGTGATGGAGACTAATGGAAGTGCTTAAGTGTCGAAGGGGTTTTGCAGGTGGCGGATCTGCGTAGCAAGTTAGGAGTTACAAGGTTTGATTCAGGGATAATGGAGGTAAGGAAGTGCGTAATAGGTTTGGAGATCAAGTGGGTGGCTGCGGTGGTGATAGGTGTGCACAGAATAAACCATAGATAAAAAGGAAAGAGACAGAACTTACTTGGTCTTCCTCTTACTCTGATCTTCCTCTTCTTCCTCAATCTGCAATTTTGCTGCTCCTCTTGATCTTCTCTTCTTTGTCCAGCTACTTCTCCGCCCATGTCTTTCCCTCGGTTTCTCTCTCTCTATCGGTCTCTCTATCAATTCAGTCTCTCTATGTCCGTCTGATCCCCTTTTCTTCCTAATTTTTCTGCTCTCTCATCGATCTGCCTTCCTTAGCCGAAAATCCCTTGCTGCAGTCGACCTTCTCCCCTCCAATTTCTTCTCCTGGTTTCCTCTCTCAGCTATCTCCTCTCCTTTCGGCAATCCCCTCTCTTGATCCCGTTCTTCCCTTTTTATTTTTTTCTTTTCTTTCTCTGATTTCTCTCAATCCCCCCTCCGATTTCTCTCCATGACTGATCCCTTTTCCCCCGGAGTTTCTCTCTTTTTCTAAATTTCTCCCTTCTCTCTCTGATTTCTTTCCTTTTCTCGGTCTCCCTCAATCTCTCAATCTCTCTCTGATTTTTCTTTCCTTTTCTCGGTCTCCCTCAATCTCTCAATCTCTCTCAATCCCAAATCTTCTTCTTTCCTTCAGATCTCGCCTCCTCTTTCCTCTCTTTTCTTTCCGTCTTTGAGATTTTTTTCCATGATTTACTTTCTCCTTTTATTTTTTTTCCTTGGGTCACCCCTGCTGTTCTCTTTCTTAAACCAAACCCGTGGCCAGTTTGGAAGTTCTCCTTTTTTTTCTTTTTTTTAATCTTTGGCAACTCCCCCACCGACTTGCTTCTCTTTCTCTTTTCTCTTTCTCAAATTCTTTCCCTTTTCTTTTCCAATTGGATCTTACTTGCTTTTTATATATAAAATATATATATAAATATATAATATATTAATATATTAATATATATAATATAATATACATATAAGACATATGTATATATTATATGATATATTATAATATATTATACATTATATAAACATATAAATAATATATAAAAGAAATACATGCATATGCGCCGACATGAATTGGTCCGGACTGGTCCAGGTTGGGTCAATCAAGAATAGTTGAGATTGACATGACTGGACTAGCTTAAGTTAACTGGGTTTGGTTGAGCTGGTTTGGACCAAAGTTGATTTTTTCTATCATTTCATAATCCATTTCTACCACCATTCCACATGAAATTTTCTGATAGTCTCTATTCCAAATTTTCTACGTTCACTTTGTAGCACACTAAAAATGAGGAATATTGGAACTTGAATCATCTCATTTGGAAATAAAATGGCCAACTTATGAATTTTTGAAATTTAAGTAAGCCAATTATCGATAATTTGGCTGACCATTCTGCATGGGATCCTTCGGAGACTTCTACCAAAAATCCTTTATGTCCACTCTGTAGAGTACTAAAAATGAAACATAATGAAACTGAAATTACCTGATTTGGATATGGGGTGACCAAAATATGAATTTTCAAAGATTAAATGACAATTTCCATGTGTAATTTTGCATGGGACCCTTTGGAGACTTCTACTTGAGATCTTTTACGACCACTTTGTAGAACATCACAAATGAAGAATAATGGCCTTGGAATCATCTGAATCGACGTAGAACGACAAAGATATGAAGTTTTGACGTTCAAACAATAATTTTGCATGAAAGCTTGCATGGGGTCCACCGGTGACCTTTTCCTAGGATTTTTCACGTCCACTTTGAAGAGGACTGAAAATGAAGAATGTTGGCCTTTAAATCATCCAATTTTGATATCAGATGACCAAGGTATGATGATTTGAAGTTTAAATGATAATGCATGCATCATACGATAATTACGTAAATGCCCTTGCACTTTCAAACTGCGATATCTTCCTTGTTTGATGTCAGAATTTGATAATTCTGGTCTCATTTTAAAGGTAATTTCACGGCCTATACTTCCAAGTAGGTAATATCCTATGACCCTGCTGTGGGGTTCATTAGATAATCACAAACCTTTAGGTTAAAGGCCAAAAACCTGCCATATGGGTTCACTTATGCTGAGGGTAGCAAAAATGGGGTGCTTACAGATGCCCCTCTTTAGCCGAGATTGTTACCAATTGAAGGCTAAAGATAAAAAGAACCACATTTTTGGATATGAGTGAGATTGCTTATTGGGCTGCACTTAGGGTAATTTGTCTTAAACTGCCTATGTATTCTAAGGGTGTCCTAGAAATCAAGCCCAGAACGTAGTTCGACTGGCAAGAAGGTTTGCTCTTCTTGGAAAATTGATGATTGCTCTTCTTGTATGAAGCTAGGCTGTAAATACTAGGCTCATTTGTAGGCTGGGAACCTCTTCTTGCTGAGGTGGGACTCATGATGCAAGGTATGGGCAGGCTTGAACCTGACTTGATCCATTTGTAAGCTGATAAACCTCTTCTTGTATGAAGGTAGGCTATGAATACAAGGCTCATTTGTAGGCTGGGAACCTCTTCTTGTTGAGGTGGAACTCATGATGCAAGGTACGCACAGGCTTGAACCCGGCTTGATCCATTTGTAGGCTGATAAACCTCTTCTTGTACGAAGCTAAGCTGTGAATACAAGGCTCATTTGTAGGCTAGAACCTCACTTGTATGGAGCTAGGCTGTGAATACAAGGCTGGTTACACGAGCTTGGGCTCGACTTTGATTCGTTTAGATGGAGGACTTGCTATCTTTTCTTTGATTGAACTGAGGCTCTTTTGATTGTTTTTTTTTGAGATTGATTTTTTGAATAAACTAGGGCTCTGCATTTGATTCATTTATAGGCTGAGATTGATTTGAACTTTGGATTATCTAGGGCTCAACATTTGATTCACTAATAGGCTGAGATTGATTTGAATTTTGGATGAGCTAGGGCTCTGCATTTGATTCACTTTTAGGTTGAGATTAATTTTAACTTTGGATGAGCTAGGGCTCTACATTTGATTCATTAATAGGCTGAGATTGATTTGATATTTGGATGAGCTAGGGCTCTACATTTGATTCATTAATAGGCTGAGATTGATTTGAATTTTGGATGAGCTAGGGCTCTACATTTGATTATGAAATGAGCAAGAACTTAGAAGGTCACTTTTAGGGTGATACTGAATGACTCATCTTTGAAGTTCCTACCAGCTTTGGACCTTCGGGATTGAAAATTGGAATATCCTTCTTGGAAGCTCTATGGCTATGAACCTTCGGGAATGGAAACTAGAATATCCTCTTAAGTAGCTTTGTTACTATGAACCTTTAGGATGCTCGAAAGTGACCCATACAGGAAGTCTTTGTTGACTTTGAACCTTTAGGGTGTTGGACATATTTGAAATGATGGTGAATTCCTTGGCAGTTTTCCAAGGATTTTTGCCCCTGCTTTGTTGGTGAAGGCATAAAACATGGCATCAATGAAAATGGTGTCATGGACTTTGCTAGCATGATATCTAGATTTGAAAATTTCCATTTATGACCTAGTACTGAATGTTTGACTCAATTTCAGCACGGTAGTGATGATTTGGTTACTGCCTTGGAAGGGTTCCATGTAATTTAAAAGTGATGATTTTCTTCAGCCAACATTGGCGTTGTTAGATTTTGGATTAAAAGAAACTCTAGTGAGGATTTTGGACAAGAATGAGGGGAGCTTGACAGTCTCTATCCAAAGTGATTTTATTGATTAACCTTGGTGATAAACTGTCGGGGGACATCTGGTCAACTAAGTTCTTTGACTGTGCACTACGATAGACCAAATTGGTAGAACAGTTAAGCGGCGATGAAATGTGACATGGGTTTGGCCCTTGATCTAGGCTCATGAAAAGCTTAGGGCTTTGCAACATTCTTGTGCCGATTTTGAAAGATGAATGAACCATGGTCCCAAAGTAGGCACGAGGAGCAAAGGATTCGAAGTGTTCCTTCAGAGAATTTGGTGACCAAATCCTAACAAGTGAGCAACCACATTGGATTTTCCTCATCAACAGGATTGGGAGAACTGAGAAATTGGCAAAAACCAACTTGGATGGACCTACTTCTATTGACTAGGAAAGTCAATGACTTCAGACTAGACAATGGATCCTAGATGTAATGCTCATGATCAAGTTCAATTCCTCTACATAGGGTGTGTCATTCCCCAATTCCGCACTATTCAAAATGATGTGATGAACCACTAATTAATCAACGGTTCAACTAGGATCTCGAATAGGCTGTGTCCGTTTGCTTAAACCATACACATCCACAACAATAACCAGAGTAAATACACAATAGCGTAAGTCTTTATACTAATGAACTGAGAGTCTAACAATTATAAAATAATAAATTATCTAATTATTCTCCATTGACTAAGACATAAAATAAAATATTTAATCAATTACATCGTCTGTATAAATTGAATAAAATTCTAATCGAAAACACAAGAGTTGCACTCGCATGACAAATCATGCGACTCCACCATAACTTCAGCGTCCATCGCCGCCGCATGTCTATAGATAGGAGCATTCACATAGTCTTTAACCGTGGTACCTGCATCATCAATTAAAAGTATTCGACGTCAAAAGGGTGAGCACACATCATGGCTCAGTGAGCAAACAAAACAATGCAACAAACATATGCATGCATTCAATTCATATCTTTAGTCTGGTTCATAAGTTTGCAATGTGCTATAGAAAGGTTCGATGACCGCCTCACCTCTATACACAGGGTGTGTAAGCCCACCCAATGGACCAAACACCATTGTCGTCCTCATCCACCCCACCATGGAATAGAGATAGAGCTAAAGTGCTTAGGACCGCACCGCATCACACTTCCCCTGATGCTCTACCCATACCAACACGTAAGCCCTTATTGGCTAGGGATTGCAAACTGAGCTCACAACTAACCAATCCTAATGTCAAACAGTGCATCCAAGGCCTCACCCCAGCATCCCTCAATACGTCCATAGAGATAAAGCTAAGGCCCCCTGGTAGAGTCAGAGACTACACGGTCCGAGACCACCTTCCCTGATGCCCTACGACGTAATAGTTCTGCTAAGGTAATGGTGATACGACGATGTCAGTGGGCAAGACATGAGTAGAGATAGGGCTAAAGTGCTTAGGACCGCACCACATCACACTTTCCCTGATGCCCCACTCGCATCAAGTACACTAACCACACATACACATTAACATGCCTATTCCTAGCATCATCATCATCATCATGTTGTAAATAAACTGAATTAAATATGCATGAACAGTAATAATAGGAATAGTAGGTGATATGTGATATGCACATTACAATCATATAATCATAGAATCATACATGGTATTGGACTCAATAAACGAAAATAGTTTATTATTAGTCAATTAGTTTAGGTCTTGTTTCCTCACCTTTGATTGAGTGTAGATCCTCATTCAAGCTTTATGAATCACCTTTAAATCAGTAGAAAGGCCTAACAAGTCGATAGATTTTAATTAGAATTAATTTCAACAAATTTAGACTAGCTAAAATCGTAGGGTCATAGGTAGGACAGCACCTAGGGTCGGTTACCAATCGACCCTAGGGTGTAGGGTTAGAAGTGGGGTCGGTTACCAATCGACCCTATGTGCGACCACACCCTCCCTGGGACTTTTCAAGGGCATGTGATCGATCCTGTGGTCTTGTAGGTCCATTCTAAGATTGTATTATGGCTCATAACTATGATTTTTACACACTTTCCATTGCCTATGATGATTACTTCCATGGATTCCTTTGGAACTCATCCATGGATGGATGATTTGGGTTTCTCTTAATCCTAACTTATTCATAATCTATTCTAGGCTCTTAATTTATGAAGGGACTTAGATTCATACCTGAAGTTGGCTGAGATTCAGAGGTTTCTCTGAACTTCCTCCTTTTCCTTAGTCTTTTCTTCAATTTTCCTTCTCTTCTTCTTTTCCTTCTCTTTCTCTTTTCTCACTTTCAAAAAGGGTTCTAAAAGGGGTGAAAGAGGCTAAGGGATATCCTATTTATAGAGGAAAACCCTCCAAAATAAGTCCCATTGAGTTTAGGAAAGAACCCCTTGGAATTAGGAAAGGTTCATAATTTATGGTTTCTGTCTATAATCGTAGGGTCGGACGTAGGGTCGCAGGATCCGTCGACCCTATGTTTTTCTAGTCATACGATCCTATGACTAGAAAATCATAGGTTGGACTTCTGTTGAGATGGAGTCAACCCTACCTGTTTAGGCATGTGACCCTACCCTCACATTTACTTTTTTTTTGGGGTCAGACTCATACCTGGCCTTGTGATTTTCTTCACGCACTTGGTCTATTTGGCTTGACCATGATAGGTAGACCTGGTACAAGGTGGTAAGACCGATTAGTTTGATACGGTTCTTACAGGGTGTATCTATGCCTCAGTGTCTGCATGTTATGATAGACCGCTACTATAGTGTGCTAGGGGCAAGATAGAAGGAAACGGGCAATCTAACAGAGTTGGAACTAGGTTGAATCTGGATTGCATCAAGAATTTGACCATGCTTCCAAGGTCAAGGGAAGATTGATAGATTGATTGCAGAAAGTGACTTCTTAGATAAACCCTTCTTGAATCTTGAAAAATAAGGGAACTGATGATTTGATGAATTTGGCTACATCCACAACCAGGCCGTGACAAAAAGATTTGAAGATAGAATTTTTTTGAAAGACAATGCTATGGAGCCCAAAAGGTAAACAGATGATGGTTTGTTCAACTCCTCTGAGTATAATTCACTGGAGAGCAAGAGAGGTTTCTTTCCTTATGGAGGGTAGACTGGGTATGACACTTGTCCACATGAACCATTGAATTTTTCTATGTAGGGCCAATGAGGGTAATGCTTTGGGGTTGCATCAGGTCGCCTATCACCACTGAGGTATTATGGGTTGCTCATTAAGGTTTCTTGGGTTGCTTTTTCTTGTTGAGGTTTCTTTTATTCTTTTTTTTTTTGCAAACCCCATCTTGGGTTGAATAACGAGTCCTAATATGGTGAGGATATTGTCAAAATTATGGTCCTATCCAATGGTCTAAAACCCTTAGGGGAAGTCCGAACGGCATGACTTTCATGACAAATGGGTAGCCTTGCCCCACTGTTTAAGTTGACACCTACACGCATTGATAGGCGGACAGCTATTTGAATCATCACTAAAAGCGATCTTAGGAAAATGTAGTCTCACAACAAAATTAAAAATGATGCCAAATTATGTTTTCCTTTCTTGGAGATGTTTAGATGTAAAACATGTCTCAACAAGCTACATCGAGATGCCGAATCAGTCGCAATCATATCTGGGTCTGAAACCTTTAAGTTTGTTAACAAGTATTGATGTCGAAGGTCTGAGAGGACTAATGTGAAACTGTCCACATGGGTCTACGATTGGGAGAGTGTTTGGTTGTTTATGTAGAATGGGTTTATCTTACCGAGGAGATCCCATTTTATTGGCTTAAGAAATGAAGGGCTTATAGGAACCTTGGGAACCCGTCGGATGTAATGAACGACAGATGAGAGTTCCTGCCAAATTCATGAATTTGTACATAAAATGATGACATGATCACGAGATACAATGGCATTAAAACTGATAATCAAAAGAAGGGCATGTGATAGAGACTCCTTGGAAGGCCATCAAATTGACAAACGGGAGAAAGAGTCTAATGCCGATGATAAATCTTTCTCTGATGATGAAGAAGTGATGAGATCGTCTCCTGTAAAGGCATGATGTAATTGGCCAAAATCAAAAGTCTGGTCTAACATGCTATGAATCTCGACGAACGATCGAACTTGCTATCAGGCTTTGATTGGAACTACCATCCTCTTGAAGTGAGAGAGACAATTGGCTTACTGTCGAGCTCCAATGCCATTCAACATCTTACTATTTTTTTTTTTTTTTCTTCCTCTCTTTTCTTATTTTTCATTTTTTTTGGATGTGGAGGCCACATAATGCAGTGTTTCGCTTGATCACAAAGTTGAATCATGACTTTCAATATTGGATTTGAATCTTGTTCTTCCAAATATTTCTAATCAGATAGAACATCTTTGCCCTAGTTAGTACTTTGATCTTCTATAAACTTTATGAACATTTGTGACTACTCATCTAGTATCTGATTTTATCTGAATGGTGAATCCATATGCAGTTCTCTGGAAGCTAATCATCACCTTCTGTTTGATGTGACTACCTCCCATTATTGATGTAGATAAAACATAGGCTTGAATTTTTTTTTTTTTTTTGGTTTTTTGGTATTCCTACGACCTCATTCTTTGATTTTGAGATTGATCATTCATCATGTATCTCTTGCTTGCAGATGATGTACTTTGTAAGAACTTTGGGATTTTTATCCTTTTGGTGGAACATCTGTCCTCCACTCATTTGTACCGATTAGCTGACCTATTGACATGATCTGTTACTATCGAATGCTTTCCTTGGAATCTTTTCATAGGTAAAACAAATGACAGCTTCTCCAATACATGTTTCTTGAGAGTACTCTTGTGTCTCCCAATTGATCATTTAAAGCTTTCCCAGATGGGTTGGACCTTTCTTTCTTAAGAGGCCAGGTGGCATAGAAGTTCAAGAGATGGCTCATCGTTTCAATCATCTTCAGAGTCAGAATTGACTGCGCACGTAGAAGAGGAGGATGTATGGAACTGGGAGGAAATGTATGGAAGAGACAAAGCACAGAGTTTGAAATCCCAAACGGGGTGATTTTCTTTCACTTGCAGGACAGATTGGACTTGACATGTCAACAAGCATATCAATCTTGGACCTAGACATGGATGACCTATCGAATATCGATAATAAAAAGTTGAAACAACTAGTTCGTCCAAGCGGTTCCAGTTGGGCATAACGCCTTTGACGACCACCTTCAGTCGTTGTGGGAATAAATCTACCTTCAGACCTCCAACAGTAGGATCATCATGCCCCTCTATCAATAGGTGCAAGATGCCTACCTTTCAGGGTTCCATACAATTCTTACCCTCTTTTTTTTTTAGTTTGGGATCCATTCATAACCGGACTATTGCTTTTTAAGCTCAAGGTTACTCTGGTTCATGCCCCAATTTAGGGTTCAATGGATTCATCAATGGACCGCTTCTAGTTGAGACCAAAATCATTCTAGCTTGTGCTACAACTTGGGGATCAAGGGGTATCTCCATTGCACTACACCATTTTAAATCCAAGATTAGACTAGTTAATGCCTTGGCTTGGGGGTTCAATGGATTTCTTCATTAGACCACTCTCAATTTGGGTCTAAGGTCAATCTGGTTCATGACCAGCTTAGGGCTCAATGGCTTTTCTCATTGGATCACACTCAATTTGGGTCCAAGGTCAATTTGGTTCATGACCAGCTTAGGGCTCAATGGCTTTCCTCATTGGACCACACTCAATTTGGGTCCAATGTCAATTTGGTTCATGACCAGCCTAGGGCTCAAGGGCTTTCCTCATTGAACCATACTCAATTTGGGTCCAAGGTCAATTTGGTTCATGCCCAACTTAGGGTTCAAGGGCTTTCCTCATTGGACCGCACTCAATTTGGGTCCATTGTCAATTTGATTCATGACCAGCCTAGGGCTCAAGGGCTTTCCTCATTGGACTGCACTCAATTTGGGTCCAAGGTCAATTTGGTTCATGCCCCAGTTCAGGGGTCATTGGCTTTCCTCATTAGACCGCACTCAATATGGGTCCAAATTTAATCTGGTTCAGGCCTCAGTTTATGGGTTAAGGGTTTCATCATTGGACCATTCCTTAGCCGTGATTCTGGTTCCTATCCTAGCCTAGGGTACATTGGATCTCTTCTTTGGTCTAACTTACTGCTCAAAAAAATTTCATTTCTCCTCTTTGAATAATGAAAAATATGAGGGCAACCCTTTGGATTCTAGCATTTCCTTGGCCAATGGGGCAGAAATGCTCGAGATGGGATAGCACTATCATAGCTGAAGTTTCATGGTTTCCTGATGGCTCTAGAATCTGGAATTGATCTTTACTGATAGGCAATGAGGAATGCTTCTCATTTGCCATTCCTGACGAGCGATCCTAACTTGTAGCACTGGGCTATGATGGACATGGATCGGGCTCTAATTGATAGAGCCAGAGGTGGATTTTAAATTGATCTCTGGTTAATAGAGACAAGGTTGACTTTAAATTGGTCTCTAATTGATAGAAATCAAGATTGACTTTGAATTGGTCTCTAATTGATAGAGATCAAGATTGACAGTCATGGACTGGGCTCTAATTACTAGAGGCAAGGATTGCTTGAGTTGGGCTCCGATTGATAGAGGCCAAGGATGACAATCATGGATTGACTCTAATTGCTAGAGATGATGGATTGATTGAGTTGAAATGATTGAAACTCTCTTTGATTTCTTTATGAAGTGGAACATGGGCCAGAGGTAATGGTTGAACAGGCCTAGAGGCTAACTCATGCTCACATTGAGTTCAAATGAATGGAACATTCCTTAGTTCCAACATGAACCGAAACCTGAACTAGAGTTGACGGTTGGACAAGCCTAGGGGCTAATTAAATTCAAATGACTGGAACTCTTCTTAGTTCCAACATGAATCAGAACCTAAACCAAAGTTGATGGTTGGACCGGCCTAGTGGCTAATTAAATTCAAATGAATGGAACTCTTCTTAGTTCCAACATGAATCAGAATCCTAACCAAAGTTGATGGTTGGATAAGCCTAGTGGCTAATTGAATTCAGATGAATGAAACTTTTCACAGTTCCGACATGAATCAGAACCCTAACCAAAGTTGATGGTTGGATAAGCCTAGTGGCTAATTGAATTCAGATGAATGGAACTTTTCCAAGTTTCAACATGAATCAGAACCCTAACCAAAGTTGATGGTTGGATAAGCCTAGTGGCTAATTGAATTCAGATGAATGAAACTTTTCCTAGTTCTGACATGAACTAGAAATGGTGGTTAAATTAGGACTGAATATTTCTTTGACTTTGTAGAACACTAAAAATGAGAAATATTAGAACTTAAATCCCTCATTTGGAAATAAAATGGCCAGCTTATGAATTTTTAAAGTTTATGCAGGCCAATTATCGATAATTTGACTGACCACTCTGGATGAGATCCTTCGGAGATTTCTATTGGAAATCCTTTACGTCCACTTTGTAGAGTACTAAAAATGAAAGATAATGAAATTAAAATTACCTGATTTGGATATGGGGTGACCAAAATATGAATTTCTAAAGATTAAATGACCATTTCCATGTGTAATTTTGCATGGGACCCTTCGGAGACTTCTACCCGAGATTTTTTACATCCACTTTGTAGAACATCACAAATAAAGAATAATGGCCTTGGAATCGTCTGAATCTGACGTAGAATGGCAAAGATATGTAGCTTCGAAGTTCTAACGATAATTTTGCATGAAAGCTTGCATGGGGCCCACCGGTGACCTTTGTCTGGGATTTTTCATGTTCACTTTGAAGAGGACTGAAAATGAGGAATATTGGCCTTTGAATCATCCAATTCCGATATCAGATGACCAAGAGTATGATGATTTGAAGTTTAAATGATAATGCATGCATCATAGGATAATACGTAAATGCCCTTGCACTTTCAAACTGTGATATCTTCCTTGTTTGATGTCAGCATTTGATGATTCCAGTCTCATTTCGAAGGTAATTTCATGACCTGTACATCCAAGTAGGTAATATCCTATGACCCTAATGTGGGGTTCATTAAAGAATCACAAACCTTTGGATTAAAGGCCAGAAACCGGCCATATGGGTTCACTTATGCTGAGGGTGGCAAAAATGGGGTGCTTACACCTAAGGTCATCATTAGTTGTTTCTTATTAACCCTAACCATCAAACTCATCCCTCATGGTTATCCTTGGGATTTTCTCAAGAAATCACATAGATCATAATAGGTTGATATCTCCTAACCTCCATAGAAGTCTTATTCCTTAGAGTTTACATCTCTAGAGATTAGGTTCATACCTTTGCCTGTGCTAGAGAGCCAATCTCTTCTCAGCAAAATCTTATCCTTACCCTTTTCTTCTTTTCTTTCTCGTTCTTCTCTTCCCTTCTCTTATTCTAGGGTTTACTAATGTGCTGAAAGAGTGAAAAAGGACTGACGGGCATCCTTTATATAGAGAAAAACTCTCCATATAGAGTTCTCTAACATTAGGAAATAAATCCCCCTTAAATTAGGAAAGTTTTCAACTCGGAGTCTAGTCTGGGGTCTCACAGTCGATGGCTACGGTCGCAGAACCCATTGATCGTAGGGTCAAAATCATCGACCGTAGGGTCCTGGATATGAGATCTTCATTCTTACCATATGGTCGACCATACCTACTCAGGTATCCGACCATATGCATACAGTTTTGGGTGTTGAGTTGATTTTTATACTTGGTTTGTGATCCATCTTCACACGATCCCTAGAAAGGCATATTTCGAATATAGAGGAGTGAAAGTTCCCAACAATCAACGAGTTGATCATACCCCTTCTATGAAAAAAAAGCTTTGTGTGCTCTGTCCTTCATTCCAAGACGCCTTACCGGCGCCTTTCCTTTAGAGTTGTTATTAATATTAGGCTCACCCGGCGGGGGACAAAGAGGTCCACTTGGTTTAGCTATGATGGGAAGACCTGGCATGACACGGTTAGACCAAGTTAATGGAGTAGGGTCTTACAACTCCCCCCCCTCATATAAATTTCGTCCTCAAAATTTGCACATACCTTCTGAGTCGAATAGGTGAGGATATTGCTTCCACATAGCGTTTTCTTCTTTCCATGTAATTTTTTTCATATTTTGGCTTCTCCAAGTAACTTTAACATAGTAAATGTCATGGTTGTGAAGTCGTTGAACTTTTCGGCTAGTGATTTCAAAAGGTACTACTTTAAACGTCAAGTCTTCAGTTATGAGACATGGAATACATCATGTACACTAGACATTGATGGTGGTAGTGCTAACTGATATACTACCTTTCCACGTTTTACCAGAATCTCATAAGGTCCAATATATCTAGGACATATCTTTCCCTTCTGTCCAAACCTTTTTAAACCGTGCATAGGAGATATTTTCAGAAATACTTTATCACCTATGGTAAATTCAGGATATCTTCATCGATTGTCATATTGCTTCTGACTGTTCTGAGCTGTTCAGACTCTTTCCTTGATGATGTCGACCACTAGACATGTCTCTTCAACAAACTCTGACCCAACAACACTATGTTCTTTAATTTTGTTCCAAAACAAAGGAGTTCGACACTTTCTACCATACAGTGCTTCATAGGGTGACATCTGTATTGTAGCTTGATAGCTGTTGTTATAAGCAAACTTGACCAATGGTAACTTCTCATCCCATGATCCCTTAAAATCAATTACACAAGCTCGGAGCATGTCTTCTAAAATTTGAATGGTGCGCTCCGACTGTCCGTCTGTCTGAGGATAGAATGCCGTACTAAACTTCAATGTTGTACCCATAGCCTTCTGTAATCATTCCCAAAACTTTGAGGTAAAGCGTGGGTCTCTGTCGGACACAATGCTTTCAGGTTCACCATGTAATCTGACAATATTATCCACATATAGCTTAGCTAACCTCTCTAGTGTATACTGAGGTCGTATAGCTATGAAACAAGCTGTCTTAGTCAAAGGATCTACGATCACCCAGACTGCGTCAACTACTCTGGAAGTCAGAGGTAACCCGGTGACGAAGTCCATAGTGATACAATCCCATTTCCATGCTGGTTCTGGTAGTAGTTGCAATAAGCCTGTAGGCCTTTACCTTTCAGCCTTTTCCCGCTAACAATTCAGGCATTGTTACACAAACTTAGCTACATCTGCTTTCATTCCCCTCCACCAGTATAGTTTCTTCAGATCATGATACATCTTTGTAGTTCTGAGAAGTACCGAATATGTGGTGGTGTGGGCTTCCTTCATTAGTCTGTGTCTAATATCTGAGTCTTCACTTTCAGGGACACATACTCTCCCTTTATATCATAGTACCCTTTCAAGGTCCAAGGTGAAGTCAGGAGTAGTCCTACCTTTTTCAAGGTCTTCTTTCACTGTTCTCAGATAGGGGTTTGGTTGAATAGCAGACTTTGCTTCGTCTATCAGATCAGGTACAATCTTCAATGTAGCAAACATGTTTGATAATAGATGAATAAACCCTAGGTCGGTTGAATCACCTTGTTTATCGATCATGAACTGCTCATTACCGCAGTTGAATACTCTTCCTGTGTCACACATTGCAGCATTTGTGCTAGCTTCTCCCTGTGACTTTGTCATTACTTTTCTACTTAGTGCATCGGCCACTACATTAGCCTTTCCTGGATGATACTAGATATCACAATCGTAATCCTTTAGCAATTCCAGCCATCTCTTCTGTCTCATGTTCACTTCTTCTGATTGAATAGATGAGTAAGACTCTTATGATCTGATTTAATCTGAAATTTCTCTCCATACAAATAATGTCTCCATATCTTAACAGCATGTACTACTGCTGCTAGTTCCAAGTCATGAGTTGGGCAATTTTTCTCATGTGTCTTTAATTGTCTGGAAGCATATGCAATTACTTGCTCTCCTTGCATGAGAATGCATCCCAAACCTAATCCAGGCGCATCGGTGTACAAGATAAATGGTTCTCCTGGAATCAAAATAGTCAAGATGGGAGTTGATATTAATCTTGTCTTCAATGTTTGGAAACACTCTTCACATCTATCGGTCCAAACAAACTTCTCTCCTTTCTTAATCAGACTGGTGAGTGGTACTGTGATTCTAGAGTAATCTTCCATGAATCATCGATAATAACCAGCTAAACCTAAGAAACTTCTTATTTCGGCAACATTCTTAGGTGCTTCCCATTTTACAATGGCTTCAATCTTGCTGGGATCCACTTTGATTCCTTCAACAGATACAACATGGCCTAAGAAAGCAACTTCATTTAGCCAAAATTCACACTTTGAAAATTTAGTGTAAAGATTCTCTTTTCTTAATCGCTGTAAAGCGGCTCTTAGATTTGTGATATGAGTTTCTTTATCCTTGGAGTAGACTAGTATGTCGTCAATGAATACAATGACTGACGTATCCAACATATCATGGAATACTTGATTCATAAGTTTCATAAAAGTTGTGGGTGCGTTAATCAATCCAAAAGACATAACTAAAAATTAATAATGTCCATATCTAGTTCTGAAGGCTATCTTCGGAGTATCGCCTTCCTTAATCTTCAATTGATGGTATCCTGATCGAATTTCAATTTTAGAGAACACTTTGGCATCTTGCAACTAGTCGAATAAGTCATCGATCCAAGGCAACAGATACCTGTTCTTGATCGTGAGCTTGTTCAATTCCCTATAATTTATACAAAGTCAAACGCTACCATCCTTCTTTTTCAGGAACAATATTGGCACTCCCCATGGTGATATACTGGGTTGAATATAACCCTTGTCCAGCAGTTCTTGTAATTGTACCTTTAGTTCTTTCAGTTCAGTAGGAGCCATTCGATAGGGTGCCTTAGATATTAGTGCGGCTCTGGGTATAAGGTCTATAACGAACTTTGTCGCTTGATCAAAATTCTGGTAATTCCTCAAGAAATACATTAAAAAATTCATGCACAACTTCAATATCTTCCATTCGTGGGGCTTCCTTAGTGAGGTCGACTGCGGACACTAGGTTGCCAACTCCTCCTTTCTCGAGGCATCTTCTAATTTTTAATGCCAAAAGAATGAGTTTTCATTTACGAGAAAGTTTGGTTCCCATAAAACTAAACTTTGCACCTTTCATGTCTTTAAATGATATCTTCTTCTCAACACAAATCAAACTCGCAGAATGCTGGGATAACCAGTCCATCCCTAGGATGACGTCAAAGTCTGCCATCTCGAGTCAGACTAAGGTTGCATCCATAGTTTTCTCACTGGTAATAACTGGACATGGTCCATAACCTTGGTCTAGTTCTACTTCTAATCCCATAGATGGTACAAGAAGTTTAAAATTTAAAGACCTGAGGGGTAGAAATGAGTAGCCCTAGAGTCAAAGAGTACTCTGGCGGGTATGCCATTAATAGGTACGATATCTGTGATTTGATTTAATTTAGTCTACATGCTCACACACAGTATTTCAAAATAAAAGGTTGAATCATACCTGTGACCACATTAGGCAGTGCAGCAGCATCCTCAGAAGTAATTGCATAAACTTTTCCTTGCTGTAGTTGCTTCCTCGGCTTAGGACAATCTCTTGAATAATGCCCTATTTGGTCGTAGTTAAAACATTTGACTCCAGCATTACTTTGCTTCTGCTGAGGTTGAGCTGCGGGAGTAGTCTAAGATACAGCATTGAAGCCTTGAGTACAGAAGGGTTTGAATGTTCTTAAGTTCCCTCTGTTGAACGTATTCCCATTCGGCCTCTTTATACCCCTGTTTTGAGCAAAATAACTCTCCCTTTAGCTTGACTCCAAAACTCAAGCAATTTGTACCGCTTCATTAGAAATCTTCTTTTCTAGTCCCAATACATGCTCACAAATGCTTCTCCTAAGTCCCATGACGAACCTTCGGGTTTTGGTATTTTCCTCCTGCATGCTAAAGGGAGCAAAGAAAAATAGCTCTTCATATGCTGCTGATAAGCATTTACAGACATTTGTCCTTGATATAGACTCAAAAATTCTTTTCCCATCTGGTCTCTGAAACTCATGGGAAAATACTTCTCGAAGAAAACTTCTTTATATATAGCCTAGGTCAATTGGGTGTGCTTTGTCAATAGATAACTTCGAGTAAATTTTCACCAATGGTGTGCATCACCTTTTAGCATAAAAGTGGCACATAACACCTTTTCCTCTTCATTTATAGTCATCATCATAAAATTTCTCTCCATCTCATCGATCTAGTGAGCTGGCCACAGAGGATCTGACGGCTTGCCATTGAATCCTCAGGCTTCATCTTCAGAAAATATTCGATCAATCTGGAGTAATCAAATTGATACTAAGCGTATGCTCTATACGTAGGCGGTTGGTACTGATAGTTATCGTGGTTATGTCCGCCTTACGGTGCCTCGGCTATTCTACACTTGAGCTTGTAACACCGTGTCTGAGGTGCTTGTCGGGGTACCATATTGCTACCACCGGTATGGTACTAGCTTGCTCCCTGTTTTTAGGTGCCACGGGCCCTGTCCCGCGGGCGGCGAGAGGTTTTGCATTTGCAATGGTAAGTGTTTTATTTTTGGGGCAATTCCTAGTTTATGTTATGGTTTGTATGGGTGGCCACGCCTGTCAGATCTGTGTGAACCTTGGCGCATGTGGCTTGGAAATTAAACAAAACCCACATTGTGCCATAACTTTCATTCCAGTTCTTGTGCCAAATTCATCACCACGTATTAGGCCAAATCCATAGGTGGTGTGGGTAAGTTGGTTGGGTTGGCTTGTTTTGGGGTGAACCTATCCATCCCCCTGAGGATGATACACGGTACGCTTGATTCCTAACATTTCCTTCTTGTCCTTGTTGACCTTCATTGTCATTGGTCTCCATAGGTGGTGGAGGTAGGTTTGCAATCTGTCTTCTTTGGATAAACTTCGAGGGACACTTCTTTGCAAATAGGATGAAGAGCTATTGAGAGCGGTGGTGGTAACAAACCTTTCCCCCTACGGCTCGCCCATTTCTCCGTCCGGTACGACTCTATCCCTTACTATTTTGCTTACTATTTTCTTGTGTTGCGCATGTAGAACTAGGATAATAAAATACAAGAATTGTAATAGCTATACCCGCTTTGTTTCTATTTTCTTTGTGGTAATGGAGTTACAATTAACACTTGAACCCAAGCTTGATAGTTCCTCCACTAGGAGTCAAGTGGCTTTGATTGAATACTATGGATCATGTACTGTATGTATTGAGGGCCGAGACGAAGCATGTGTACTACTCGAGATGGCGGATTTGATGTCATCTTGGGAAGGTTGAGCATCATTCACTATTCTTTTATGTGGTGAAAGAACTTTTGTCTAAGACAAAAATGGAAGAGTATAGTCAGGGACTAATTACCTAGGGAAGCGATTCTCTCCCCTTAAAATCTAAAGATCTAAAAAGGGGGGTTCTCCCCCCTCTTCTTCGTGCCCGTTCGGCATATGAACTTCGGTCATCGTATCATCGAGACATATTGGTCTACTCAAAGGACATGGAGCTCATACAACATTTGAGGGCAGCCCTACGGCGGGGGGCTTTATGCCAGTTTGTGAGGGTACTTTCTTGGCCTTTTTTTTTTTTTCTCTTCGCCCAGCCATTTAAATTCTTGGATAAATGGTACTTGGAAAGGCTGTACATGTGAGACAAATAGAATGGTAGTATTAGGTTAGTCTCACAATGGAAAGCGAGAGAAGAAACAAAAGCATCAGGCAAAAGTTCGAACAGAATAAAAAAGCAGACAGCAGTCAGTCATACGGTCGATGGCCTACAGTCGCATGTTGTGCGACCATAGGTTCGACCATCAAAACCCAGGCAACTTCCCAGGACTCTATGGCCATCATACGGTCAATCATTTTGGTCGAATTGTGCGACCGTAAGGTTCAAAATCAGTTTTAAAACCTATTTTTTTTTTTGAGATTTTCCCTCTCATTTCCCTTTCTTCTTCTTATGGTCTCAACTCAGCTCGCCACCACTGAGTTGCTACAATATCAACCTTATGAACTTAGTGATTTTTCCATTGATCAACAATCTTTCTTCTATTCCTCAAGGTATGTTCTCTACTCTTTTCCCTTCTTCAGCTTTCATACCTAGGTTTTCACTCTTTATAGGGTTTTCATCAAATTAATATCCTTTTGACCATAAAAAAAATTGATTTTTATTGAGGACTATTGCTATTGGCTGCCCAATGGATAAAAGCCCTCAATAAAATTTAAGTTTCATTGGTTGGTTTGGTAGAAATTTGAAAATTCCTAGTTTTGTAATTTTGGGATTTTTCCCAAATGTCAAAATTTCTTCAAATCAAATCTACCTAGTTAAAATTTTCCATTGTATGAGCCTTGTAGGATGATTTGGAACCTATGTAAGTCCTCTTGCCCAATGTTTGGGTGAAAAGTAAGGCTTTTCCCCAATTTACATCGTTATGCTGCCTAAATTTAAATTTTATAACTTGTTTTCCTTATTTTCTTCTCTTGTAGTTATCATGGTTCGCACCAAGGTTCCTCAAGTCCATGACCCGCATCACTTTTGAATTGTCGAAGCTGAGGTACAATATCCAATGTTTGATTGAAAGAAAGTGGAAGGGGGTTGATGTGTGAACTTAGCCCATTTAGCCCTGTTTGATGTGGAGAGGGCATTTGGAGATTTGGGCTGGCTTCCAATGATTCTGTACAAGGCTTGCACCCGTTAGGACTTGGTAAAGCAATTCTACTGTCACCAACAGGTAGAGGGTGACCTAGAGGATGTGGATAGGGGTAGAGAGATTTAGATTACCAATTGAGTGAAAGGGGTTCCTATCTCTTTCAACTGTCAAGAGTTGGCTCATCTCCTGGGCATTTCCAACGATGGACAGTTGGTATACAGTGCAGCAAGGGAGCCCCCGTTCCTATCTACACAGGTGCGGGCAGAGATAGACAATTAGATTCTTTGGGACAATCGCTGGGGAATGAAGGTGGTTAACCTGCGTCCAGAGCCACGGGTCTATGTGAGGATAAAGATTGATTTTTTTTTTTGGAAGTTGCTACCTAGATTAAGGTCTAGGACCTTAGAAATGTGAAATCTCACCCTAAGGTAAAACTTCAATTAACTCATGACCCTCTTAGATTGGATTTCAGGTCCATCAGAGATTGGGTAAGCGTCAGGTTACGGTTATGGGAAGGGGTTAGGCACCCAAACCGCCCGATCAAAATCGGTCTCCTATACCTTTCCTATGCTAGACTCTATCTATTAAACCGAACCAAACCAAGTGGTTTGATATCATTGAACCGAATCTGTATCCATCAGATTGCCTACGTATCACGAAATTATTTCAAAAATCAGGTTCACCATCGTAGTTCAGATGTGATTAAAGTTTATGATTTTAATTTATGCTTGTGTATGATTTAGTTCATTGTTCAAGTTAAAATTTATGCTTGAAAGGATGAGAAACCCTATGGGTTAGGATCTGGATAGTTCAAGTGAACTGATAGATAGTCCTAGTGGATCTATGGATAACCCTATTTGGGTCAAATATGGATAACCTATTCTGGGTTGAACTGTGGATAACCTTTTCTGGGTCAAAATGTGGATAATCCTTTTTGGGTTTGAATGTGGATAACCCTATTTGGGACAAAATGTGGATGACCCTATTTGGATCAAAATATAGATGGATATCCTAGTGGATCTATGGATAGTCCGAGTGGACTAAGGTGTGGATCCGAATTTGGGATTCTCCCAAATGGCCTATGTATCCTAAGGTTTGCCCTAGGAATCAGAATCCACGTAGTTCGGGCTGGGTTGAAATGGATGGGTATCCTAGTGGATCTATGGATAGTCCGAGTGGACTAAGGTGTGGATCCTCATTTGGGATTATCCAAATGGCTTATGTATCCTAGGGTTTGCCCTAGGAATCAGAATCCACGTAGTTCGGACTGAGTAACCCTATTTAGGTTAGAAAATGGGTAAATATCCTAGTGGATATATGGATAGTCTGAGTAGACTAAAATGTGGATCCAAATTTCGGTTTCTCCCAAATGGCCTACGTATCCTAGGGTTTGACCTAGGAATCAGAATCCGCGTAGTTCGGGAATGATGGAATAACCTGTTTTAGGTTAGAATGTGAGAACCTGTTCTAGGTTTAGGGTTTAGAACCTATTCTAGGTTTAGGATTGAGACCTATTCTAGATTTAGGGTTTACTGAGGGATAGAAATTGTCTTGAATTACCCTTTTCATCCTAAGTTCTAATTTTGAAAGGTTTGGCAAAGCATTCTCTTTCTTTATTAAGATTTTTGTTATTCCCATTATGCCCTTCCCAAGAATGTGGGTGCCTAAATGCACGTTCCCACACCTAATATGTTTGCTAGGTGTACAGATATGGCAGTTCGACTAGGGTGCAGCATAAATTAAGTTATTGCCATAAATAGAATATTCTAAGCATAGCATGTATGATATTTATAGTAACTATCACAAAATATAGTAAGATTATGAAAATCTCCCTAATATGGCATGCAATGCAAATAAGGCAAGAACCTAATATGGCAAGATCTAATATGCTAATCTAAGCATGATAAGACCTAATATGGCAAGATCTAATATGCATATATATATCAATATGGTAAGTACCAATCATAGAATGCATATATGACATGAATTTTTTCAAAAAAAGGGAAGATCTTATATGCTATTTTCTAAGCATAGTAAGACTTAAAAATGGTAAGAAAATTAAGATTTTGCTAAATATGGTAAAAACAAATCTATTTATTCTACCAAATATAGCAATACAAGGAATATGAAAAATATGGTATGTACAATCCAAACAAGCATATGAATGCTCCAAATATAGTCATTTATTCAAATATGACAGAATTTGCTCAAACAACCAATTTGCATGTTACAATGAATGAGACATTAACGAAACCTTTTTTTTTGAAAAGTAAAAAATTATTAAAAAACATATGTTCAATGTTCTTTAAAAAATTATAATTTTTATGAAGATATTTGGAAAGATTAATGACTCAAAACTGCCAAAATTGTGACACAAGGTTTCAGATAATGGACAAAACTATGAACTGCATTTAGATTTTGTCACGTTACACAAGAATGACCATAAGTAGGTCTTTCGAAATTCAAATCAAGCTCAAATTTTTTTCATATAAAGATGACTTAATATATTATATTTCATACAAGGAGTTGAATCCCAACAGAGAGCAAAAATAGGTCAAAGATATGCCCTAAGACCGGACATGTGCACTGCTCAAATCTGTTCTAGATTTTTGACCAGTTGCACCATAAATTCCAAATAAAATCCTATACTTAATGAAAATTAAATACAGACATATGTCTATGTAGATAACTGTCTGATCTAAAATTTCATCAAGAAAAAAAAGTTAAAACAGTATATTTTCTTTGTGAAAAATAATTTTTTTCAATCATGCAAATCAGTACATCATGACAGATTCAAAATCAGAACACTGTGCACTTAAAAATTGATATCAATTCAATAAACAATTGAAAAAAATATGAAATTAGTGCCATTTTTTAGAAGATTTTCATGTCTAAAAAGTTCATATGAATTTTATTTTATGATTATGACCAAAAGACCCTTGCCTAGAGACTTTCTGATGGAGGATTGCATTACATCCTAGTGAAACAGCAATGTCAAAGATAAATTTTTTGATGCATTTTTCTAATTTCAAATGGAACGAAATTTTTAGGGTATTCTTCTAACATATCAGAGAGACTCTCATAAAAATTTGGGCTTCAAAATCCAAGAAAGAATACATGTGAAGTACGTCTTAAGTTTGAATCTTAAATCTGGAAATTTCAGATTAGAAAACCACTTTATGAAATTTTTAAAAAACATTAAACATCATCACATATCATTCAAAATTTTATCTTCGAATAGCTTAGACAAATTATCATTCATGAAAAATGCTAGACATAGGTGTCCTAACATTAACAAACATGTAATAGAGCAATCCTGATTGAGATTTCATGGAAATTAGCCTTTTTCAAGCAAAATTGACATTCGCGCATTCTAACGACCTCTAAATTTATTTAGAGTACTAACCTTGTGCTCGAATTGAGCAAAACCATTGATGTAAGATGATTAGAGGTCGTATCAAGCTCTTTGAATGCAAAGTTTCCTTCTACTCTCTTATGCTTATCTCTCTCTTCTCTTTCTCTCTTTTCGTCTTCTCTATTTTTTCTTTTCTCTTCTTCTCTTTTTTTTTCTTTTCTCTTCTTCTTCTCTCTTTCTTCTCCCTCTCTCACATTTTTCTCTCTTACCCACGTTCTCTCTCTCCTTGTGGTCTGGAAAAGAAACCCCCCTTCTCTTCTCTTGGCTTATTTATGCTTTTCCTCTCCTCTTCTAGAAGATCCTTCTTTCCTTTTCTTCTTTTTCTAGAAAATCTCTTTTTTTTTTCTTTTTTTCTTCTTTCATTTCTTTTCTTCCTTCCCTTTTTCTCTTCTCCCTCTCTCTTCCACAAGTTTTTTCCTCTCATTTTCTTTCCTTCTTCTCTCTTCATTCATTTTCTTCTTTTTCTTCTAGAAAATCATTTCCTTCCAATTTTTTTCTTTCTTCTCTCTTTCCCACATTTTTTCTCCTTCCTTTCTTTCCCTTTTTCTCCTTCTTCTTCTAAAAAACATCTCTCCTTTCCTTTCCTTCTTCTGGAAAATTCCTTCTCTCTTTCCTTTCTTTCTTCTTTCCTTTTCTTCTTCCTTCCTTTCTTCCTTCCTTTCCTTTCTTTTTCTTTTTCCTTTTCTTTCTTTTCTTTCTTTTCTTTTTCCTTTTTCCTTTTTCCTTCCTTTTTTTTTCTTTCTTTTTTTTTTCTCCCTCTTTCTTTCACGTTTTCTTTCTAGAAAACGTGAAAGAGATTTTATTCTCTTTCCTTTTTCTTTTCTTTTTTTTTTTTATTCTTTCCTCTTTCCTTTCCTTTTCTTTTTCTTTCTCCTTTCTCTTTTTTTTCTCTTTCTAAACGGCAAGTCTCTTTTTCTTTCTCTTTCCTATTATCTTTCATATATATATATCCATGGCCTATATTCCTCTCTTTCCTATAATATATATAATATATATATTATGTACAATAATATGTTATACATTATACACATATAAAAGAAATGCATGCATATGGACTGACATAACTTGGTTTGGATTGGCCTGAGTTGGGCCGAGCTAAGTTAGACTAAGTTGGATTATGCTGGTTTAGACCAAGGTTGATATTTCATAGTCCATTTCTGTCACCCTTCTATATGAAATTTTTCGATAGCATTTATTCCAAATTTTTTGTGTTTATTTTGTAGAACATTAAAAATGAGGAATATTAGAACTTGAATCACCTGAATCCGACATAGAACGACAAAAATATGAAGCTTTGAAGTTCTAACAATAAGTTTGCATGAAAACTTACATGGGGCCCACTGGTGACTTCTACCTGGGATTTTTCACGTCCACTTTGAAGAGGACTGAAAATAAGGAATATTGGCCTTTGAATCATCTAATTTCGATATCAGATGACCAAGATATGATGTCTTGAAGTTTGAATGATAATGCATGCATCATACGATAATTATGTAAATGCCCTTTGCACTTTCAAACTATAATATCTTCCTTGTTTGATGTCAGAATTTGATGATTCTGGTCTCATTTCGAAGATAATTTCACGACCTGTATATCCAAGTAGGTAATAACCTAAGACCCTGCTGTGGGGTTCATTAAAGAATCACAAACCCTTGGGTTAAAAATAGAAAACCTACCATATTGGTTCACTTAGGCTGAGGGTGGCAAAAATAGGGTGCTTACAGATGCCCTTCTTTAGCCGAGATGGTTACCAATTGAAGACTAAAGATAAAAGAACTATATTTTTGGGATATGAGTGAGATTGTTATTGGGCTGCACTTAGGGTAATTTGTCCTAAACTGCCTACATATTCTAAGGGTGTCCTAGAAATCAAGCCCAGAACGTAGTTCGACTGGCAAGAAGGTTTGCTCTTCTTGGAAAATTGATGATTGTTCTTCTTGTATGAAGCTAGGCTATGAATATAAGGCTCATTTGTAGGCTGGGAACCTCTTATTGTTGAGGTGAGACTCATGATGCAAGGTATGTGCGGGCTTGGACCCTACTTGATCCATTTGTAGGCTGATAAGCCTCTTCTTGTATGAAGCTAGGCTGTAAATACAAGGCTCATTTGTAGGCTGGGAACCTCTTCTTGCTGAGATGGAATTCATGATGCAAGGTACACACGGGCTTGAACTCGGCTTGATTCCTTTTTAGGCTGATAAACCTCTTCTTGTATGAAGCTAGGCTGTGAATACAAGGCTCATTTGTAGGCTAAGAACCTCTTCTTGCTGAGGTGGAACTCATGATGCAAGGTACTCGCAGGCTTGAACCCCGCTTAATACATTTGTAGGCTGATAAACCTCTTCTTGTATGAAGCTAAGCTGTGAATACAAGGCTGATTTGTTGGTTTGGAATCTCTTCTTGTATGGAGCTAGGCTGTAAATACAAGGCTGGTTGATAGGTTGGAACCTCTTCTTGTATGGAGCTAGGCTGTGAATACAAGGCTAGTTGCATGAGCTTGAGCTCGGTTTGATTTGTTTGGATGGAGGACTTGCTATCTTTTCTTTGATTGAATTGAGGCTCTTTCGATTGAGATTCTGAGATTGATTTTCTGAATAAGTTGAGGCTCTGCATTTGATTCACTTATAGGCTGAAATTAACTTGATCTTTGAATGAGCTAGGGCTCTACATTTGCTTTACTTATAGACTGAGATTGATTTAAACTTTTGATGAGCTAGGGCTCAGCATTTGATTCACTTATCTGAGATTGACTTGATCTTTAAATGAGCTAGGGCTCTGCATTTGATTCACTTATAGGCTGAAATTGATTTGATCTTTGAATGAGCTAGGGCTCTACATTTGATTCATTTATAGGCTGAGATTGATTTGATCTTTGGATGAGCTTGGTTGGGCTCTGTATTTGATTATGAAATGAGCAAGAACTCAGAAGGTCACTTTTAGGGTGAGGAATTTTCTATAGATTCTGAAATGAGCAAGAACTCAGAAGGTCACTTATAGGGTGATACTGAATGAGTCATCTTTGAAGTTCTTACTAGCTTTGGTCCTTTGGGATTGAAAATTGAAATATCCTTCTTAGAAGCCCTGTTGTTATGAACCTTTAGGATGCTCGAAAGTGACCCATATAGGAAGTCTTTGTTGACTTTGAACCTTTAGGGTTGAAATCTGACTCATCTTGGAAGTCTCTTGACTTTGAACCTATAGAGTGCTGGACATATTTGAAATGACGGTTAATTCCTTGGCAGTTTTCCAAGGTTTTTGCCCCTACTTTATTGGTGAAGGCATAAAACATGGCATCAATGGAAATGGTGTCATGGACTTTGCTGGCATGATACCTAGATTTGAAATTTGCCATTTATGACCTGGTACTGAAAGTTTGACTCAATCAGCACGGTAGTGATGACTTGGTTGCTCCCTTGGAAGGGTTCCATGTAATTTGAAAGTAATGATTTTCTTCAGCCAACATTGGTGTTGTTGGATTTTGGATTGAAAGAAACTCTAGCGAGGATTTTGGACAAGAATGAGGGGAGCTTGACAGTCTCTAACCAAAGTGATTTTATTGATTGACCTTGATGTTAAACTGTCGAGGGGCATCTGATCAACTAAGTTCATTGACTGTGCACTATGGTAGACCAAATTGGTAGAACAGCCAAGCGGCGATGAAATGTGACATGGGTTTGGCCCTTGACCTAGGCTCATGAAAAGCTCAGGGCTTTGCAACATTGTTGTGCCAATTTTGAAAGATGAATGAACCATGGTCCCAAAGTAGGCACGAGGAGCAAAGGATTCGAAGTGTTCCTTCAGAGAATTTGGTGACCAAATCCTAATAGGTGAGCAACTACATTGGATATTCTTCATCAACAAGATTGGGAGAACTGAGAAATTACCAAAAACCAACTTGGACGGACCTACTTCTATTGACTAGGAAAGTCAGTGACTTCAGACTAGACAATGGATCCTAGCTGTAATGCTCATGATCAAGTTCAATTCCTCTACTTAGGGTATATCTATGCCCCAATGTCTGCATGTTATGACAGACCACTACTATAGAAGGAAACAGGCAATCTAACAGAGTTGGAACTAGGTTGAATCTGGATTGCATCCGGAATTTAACCATGCTTCCAAGGTCAAGGGAATATTGACAGATTGATTGCAGAAAGTGACTTCTTAGATAAACCCTTCTTGAATCTTGAAAAAATGAGGGAGCTCTACATCCGTAACCAGACCATGAGAATTTGCTCTCTCTCTAACGTGACAAAAGGATTTGAAGATAGAATTCTGTTGAAAGGCAATGCTATGGAGCCCAAAAGGCAAACAGATGATGGTTTGTTTAACTCCTCTGAGTATGATTCACTGGAGAGCAAAAGAAGTTCCTTTCCTTATGGAGGATAGACTAGGTATGACACTTGTCCACATGAACCACTGAATTTTTCTATGAAGGGCCAATGAGGGCAATGCTTTAGGGTTGCATCAGGTCGCCTATCTCCGCTGAGGTATTATGGGTTGCCCATTGAGGTTTCTTGGGTTGTTTTTTCTTGTTGAGGTTTCTTTTTCTTCCCTTTATTTTTTCATTTTTTCTTTGAATTTTCTTTTTTTTTTATTTTTTTTATTTTTTTTATTTTTTATTTTATTTTTTTTGCAAACCCCATCTTGGGTTGAATAAAGAGTCCTAATATGGTGAGGATATTGCCAAAATTATGGTCTTATCCAATGGTCTGAAACCCTTAGGGGAAGTCTGAACGGCATGACTTTCATGACAAATAGGTAGCCTTGCCCCACTGTTTAAGTTGACACCTACACGCATTGATAGGCGGGCAGCTATTTGAATCATCACTAAAAGTGACCTTAGGGAAATGCAATCCCACATCAAAATTAAAAATGGTGCCGAATTATGTTTTCTTTTTTGGAGATGTTCAGATGGAACACGTGTCTCAACAAGCTACATCGAGATGCCGAATCAGTCGCGATCATATCTGGGCCTGAAACCTTTAAGTTTGTTAACAAGTATTGATGTTGAAGGTCTGGGAGGACTGATGTGAAACTGTCCACATGGGTCTACAATTGGGAGAGTATTTGGTTGTTTATGTAGAATAGGTTTATCTTACCGAGAAGATCCCATTTTATTGGCTTGAAAAATGAAGGGCTTATAGGAACCTTGGCAAGCTGTCGGAAGTAATGAACGACAGTTGAGAGTTCCAGCCAAATTCATGAATTTATACATAAAATGATGACATGATCACGAGATACAATGCCATAAAAAACTAATAATCAAAAGAAGGGCTTGTAATAGAGACTCCTTGGAAGGCCGTCAGATTGATAGACGGGAGAGAGAGTCTAATGCCAATGAGAATTCATTCTCTAATGATGAAGAAGTGATGAGATCATCTCCTGTAAAGGCGGGATGTGATTGGCCAAAATCAAAAGTCCGGTCCAACATGTTGTGAATCTCAAAAAATGATCACACTTGCTATCAAGCTTTGATTGGAACTACCATCCTCTTGAAGTGAGAGGGACAATTGGCTTACTATCGAGCTCCAATGCCGTTCAACATCTTACTATTTTATTTTTATTTTTGTTTCTCTTTTTTTTCTTTTTCTCTTTTTGATGGATGTGCAGGCCACATAATGCAGTGCTTCGCTTGATCGCAAACTTGAATCATGACTTTCAATATTGGATTTGAATCTTTTTCTTCCAAACAGTTCCAATCAGATAGAACATATTTACCCCAGTTAGAACTCTAATCTTCTGTAAACTTTATAAACATTTGTGACTGCTCATCTAGATCTGATTTTATTTAAATAGTGAATCCGTATGCTGTCCTCTGGAAGTTAATCATCACCTTCTGTCTGATGTAACTACCTCCCATTATTGATGTAGATAAAACATAGGCTCGAATTTTATTTTTCTTTCTTTTTTTTTCTTGGGTATTCCAATGACCTCATTCTTTGATTTTGAGATTGATCATTCATCATGTATCTCTTGCTTGCAGATGATGTACTTTGTATGAACTTTGGAATTTCTATCCTTTTGGTGGCACATCTATCCTCCACTCATTCATACTGATTGGCTGACCTGTTGATATGATCTGTTACTATCTAATGCTTTCTTTAAAATCTTTTCATAGGTAGAACAAATGGCAGCTTCTCCAATACATGTTTCTTGAGAGTACTCTTGTCTCTCCCGATTGATCATTCAAAGCTTTCCCAGACGGGTTGGACCTTCCTTTCTTAAGAGGCCAGGTGGCGTAGAAGTTCAGGAGATGGCTCATCATTTCAATCATCTTTAGAGTCAGAATTGACTGCGTACGTAGAATAGGAGGATGTATGAAACTAGGAGGAAACGTATGGAAGAGACAAAGCACAAAGTTTGAAATCCCAAACGGGATGATTTTCTTTTACTTACAGGGAAAATTGGGCTGGACTTGTCAATAAGCATATCAATCTTGGACCTAGACATGGATGACCTATCGAATACCGATAATAGAAAGTTGAAACAACTAGTTCGTCCAAGCGGCTCCAATTGGGCATAACACCTTCGACGACCACTTTCAGTCGTTGTGGGAATAAATC
This sequence comes from Protea cynaroides, assembly GCA_028583415.1. Taxonomy (NCBI): domain Eukaryota; kingdom Viridiplantae; phylum Streptophyta; class Magnoliopsida; order Proteales; family Proteaceae; genus Protea; species Protea cynaroides. The sequence continues at coordinate 48,029,170 of CM053271.1, read as the reverse complement.
TTCCTTCAGACCTCTAACAACAAGACTCATCATGCCCCTCTATCAATAGTTGCAAGATGCCTATCTTTCAGGGTTCCATACAATTCTTACCATTTTTTTTCTCAGTTTGGGATCCATTCATAACTAGACTATTTCTTTTTAAGCTCAACGTTACTCTGGTTCATGCCCCAGTTTGGGGTTCAATGGATTCATCAATGGACCGCTTCTAGTTAAGTTCATAATCATTCTAGCCTATGCCCCAGCTTGGGGAGTAAGGGGTATCGCCATTGCACTACACCATTTTTAAGTCCAAGATTAGACTAGTTTATGCCTCGGCTTGGGGGTTTAATGGATTTCTTCATTAGACCACTCTCAATTTGAGTCTAAGGTCAATTTGGTCTATGCCCCAGTTTAGAGCATAATGGCTTTCCTCATTAGACCGCACTCAATTTGGATCCAAGGTCAATTTGGTTCATGACCAGCTTAGGGTTCAATGGCTTTCCTCATTGAACCATACCCAATTCAGGTCCAAGGTCAATCCGGTTCATGCCCCACTTAGGGCTCAAGGGCTTTCCTCATTGGACCGCACTCAATTTGGGTCCAAGTTCAATTTGGTTCATGCCCCAGTTTATGGGTTTAGGGTTTCATCATTGGACCATTCCCTAGCTGTGATTCTGGTTCCTATCCTAGCCTAGGGTACATTGGATCTCTTCTTTGGTCTAACCTACTACTCAGAAAAATTCCATTCCTTCTCTTTGAATAATGAGAAATATGAGGGCAACTCTTTGGATTCTAGCATTTCCTTGGCCAATGGAGCAGAAATGCCCGAGATGGGATAGCACTATCATAGCTAAAGTTTCATGGTTTCCTGATGACTTCAAAATCTGTAATTGATCTTTACTGAAAAGCAATGGGGAGTGCTCCTCATTCGCCATTCCTAATGAGCGCTCTTAACTTGTAGCACTGGGCTATGATGGACATGGATCGGGCTCTAATTGACAGAGCCAGAGATTGATTTTGAATCGGTCTCCGATTGATAGAGACAAGGTTAACTTTAAACTGGTCTCTAATTGATAGAGATCAAGATTGACATTGAATTGGTTTCTGATTGATAGAGATCAATATTGATGGTCAAGGACTGGGCTCTAATTGCTAAAGGCAAGGATTGCTTTAGTTGGGCTCCAATTGATAGAGGCCAAGGATGACAATCATGGATTGGACTCTAATTGCTAGAGATGATGGATTGACTGAGTTGAAATGACTAAAATTCTCTTCGATTCCTTCATGAAATGAAACATGGACCAAAGTTAATGGTTGAATAGGCCTAGAGGCTAACTCATGCTCACATTGAGTTCATATGAATGAAACCTTTCTTAGTTCCAACATGAATCGGAACCTAAACAGGAGTTGACGTTTGGACAAGCCTAGGGGCTAGTTAAATTCAAATGAATGGAACTCTTCTTAGTTCCAACATGAATAAGAACTTGAATCACAGTTGATGGTTGGACAGGCCTAGTGGCTAAATGAATTCAAATGAATGGAACTCTTCTTAGTTCCAATATGAATCAAAACCCTAACCAAAGTTGATGGTTGGCCAATGGAACTCTTCTTAGTTCCAATATGAATCAGAACCCTAACCAAAGTTGATGGTTGGCCAATGGAACTCTTCTTAGTTCCAACATGAATCAGAACCCTAACCAAAGTTGATGGTTGGATAGGCCTAGTGGCTAATTTAATTCAGATGAATGGAACTTTTCAAAGTTCCGACATGAATCAGAACCCTAACCAAAGTTGATGGTTAGATAGGCCTAGTGGCTAATTGAATTCAGATGAATGGAATTTTTTCTAGTTCCGACATGAATCAGAACCCTAACCAAAGTTGATGGTTGGATAAGCCTAGTGGCTAATTAAATTCAGATGAATGGAACTTTTCCTAGTTTCGACATGAATCAAAACCCTAACCAAAGTTGATGGTTGGATAAGCCTAGTGGCTAAGTGAATTCAGATGAATGGAACTTTTCACAGTTCTGACATGAATCAGAACCCTAACCAAAGTTAATGGTTGGATAAGCCTAGTAGCTAAATGCCTTCTCCATTTTAACATGATCTGGGAATGATGATTGAACCTGCCTAGGGGTTAAACCTTTCTTCAGTTCTGAGATGAACCAGAAATGGTGGTTGAATCTGGGGCAGAATATTTCTTTGATTCTGAGATGAACTGGATGTGAATGAATCTGCCTAGGGGCTGAATCTTTCCTTAATTCTGGATGAAGTGAAATGATGATTGGGCCTGCCTAGAGGCTGAATCTTTTCTTAATTCAAAGGTGAATCAAGAAAGGTGATTGGACTTACCTAGGGGCTAAATCTCTCCTTAAGTCAAAGGTGAATCGAGAATGGTGATTGGATTTGCCAAGGGATTGAAACTCTCCTTAATTCAGAGGTGAATGGAGAATGGAGATTTGATTTGCCTCGGGACTAAATCTCTCTTTAATTCTGAGATGAATTGAGAACAGTGATTGGATTTGCCTAGGGGCTGAATCTTTTCTTAATTCAGAGATGAATCGGTAACTATGATTGGATTTGCCTAGGGACTGAATCTTTCCTTAATTCTGATGTGAATCGAGAACTATGATTGGATTTGCCTAGGGGCTGAATCTTTCCTTAATTCTAAGGTACATTGAGAATAGTGATTAGATTTGCCTAGGGGCTGTATCTCTCCTTGATTCAGAGGTGAATCAAGAACTATGATTGGATTTGCCTAGGAGCTGAATCTTTTCTTAATTCAGAGGTGAATCGAGAATTATGATTGGATTTGCCTAGGGGCTAAATCTTTCCTTAATTCTGAGGTACATTGAGAACAATGATTGGATTTGCCTAGGGGCTAAAACTCTCATTGATTATGAGATGAACTGAATATGATATTTGAGTAAGCCCAAGGACTAACTGTATTTTAATATTGTAAACTTTTTCAGGTATAGGTGCTTGTTGCTCCCTAAATTGAATGCTCTATTGGACCAGATTGACTGAGTTACTGATTGTGCTCCCAAATCTGGTTGCCTTTTTTCTTACAAAATTTGATGTTCAATAAATATCTAGATTCATGACTTCCATTGATTCATTTAGAAAGATAACATGGATGGATCTCAAGGTGGACAATTCCCTAATTGTAGGGGCCTCTCACCCTAAAAGGGTGGATATGGTTGCAGATTGATTCTCTTTTTCAAAGGCATTGAAACTCAATGGAGAAATATCAAGATTCTAGACATCTAGAGGAATGGAAGAAGTCACATGCACAATCAAAGATGACTTAACCAAACAAAGTTAGCTCCCTCATAAGGGCGATTGGGTAAACATTATTCGAGTCAATTTAGTTGAATTTGGTTAAGCCATGTGTTTGGTCTTGGGACCTCGTGATTCCAAAAATGGATAATCAGTGGTACCAAGGCCTGGCCACTTGGGTTACCAAATTTCAGTGAAATTGAAATGGATATATTAATTCGTCATCCTTATTAGGGATGGTTAGCAAAAGTGGTTCATGGAGGAACAAACTAGTAAATTTCTTTTTGACAATGGTATCTATGTCTTGACAAGGATTTTTTCCTCATTTTTTCGAAATCGACTTGTTAACAATGAGAGGTTCGACACATCAAGCTTACTTAATGGAGGGTGTATAGTGACCGTCTACTATGATGTAGAACAGGTGCATACATTCCTCATACTCCCAATGGATGAGATTTCAAGATGCTCATCGTGTAGATTCTAACATGTTGACCAATCGAGGACAAAAACGGACAAAAATTTGACGTCTCGACCATGGATGTCATGGTTAAGCAGATTTTACTGGGTTTGTTCAGGGATGAACCAAAAATAACAAACAATGGGCTATAATTTGGGTTAGGAGAGAAAAGGCCACCTTGACAAGGACGGGGTAACCTATCATCGAATGCACGATGAATAATGGAACCCCAAATCCTTTATATACTATGTTGCAAGAATCAAGCGACGTGGAGTAGCATAACACATTCCCAGGCGGACCCAAGAAACTCTCATTAGAGTCTGCTCGTTGATCGTGGTCTCACAAAGTACAGGCCAAGGTTGTGTGTTTTGCCTAGTAGGCTGCCCCATCTGCATGGGACCCGATTTGGCTACTCGCACGAATGTGTGATTGAACCCATTCCCCCCAAGTAATATTATACAAGCATAAATATAGTGTCATAAAAGCTAGCATCCAATTCACACAAGGAAAGTTTTCATTTAGGAGTCTGATGTTTATATCCCCAGTGAAGTCACCACTGTGAGGACAAAGATCGAAAAATTTTTTGGAAGTCGCCACCTAGATTAAGGTCTAGGACCTTAGAAATGTAAACTCTCACCCTAAGGTAAAATTTCAATTAACTCATAACCCTTAGATTGAATTTCTGGTCCATCAGAGATTGGGTAACGTCAGGTTACGGTTATGGGAAGGGGTTAGGCACCCAAACCGCCCGATCGAAATCAGTCTCATATACCTTTCCTATGCTAGACTCTATCTATTAAACCGAACCAAACCAAGTGGTTTGATATCATTGAACCGAATCTGTATCCATCAGATTGCCTACGTATCACAGAATTATTCTAAAAATCAGGTTCACTATCATAGTTCAGGTGTGATTAAAGTTTATGATTGTAATTTATGCTTGTGCATGATTAAGTTCATTGTTCAAGTTAAAATTTATGCTTGAAAGGATGAGAAATCCTATGCGTTAGGATCTGGATAGTCCATGTGAACTAATAGATAGTCCTAGTGGATCTATGGATAACCCTATTTGGGTCAAATATGGATAACCTATTCTGGGTTGAACTGTGGATAACCCTTTCTGGGTCAAAATATGGATAACCCTTTCTGGGTTGAAATGTGGATAACCCTATTTGGGTCAAAATATGGATGGATATTCTAGTAGATCTATGGATAGTCCGAGTGGACTAAGGTGTGGATCCAAATTTGAGATTATCCCAAATGGCCTACGTATCCTAAGATTTGCCCTAGGAATCAGAATCCACGTAGTTCGGGCTGGGTTGAAATGGATGGGTATCCTAGTAGATCTATGCATAGTCCGAGTGGACTAAGGTGTGGATCCGAATTTGGGATTATCCGAAATGGCCTACGTATCCTAGGGTTTGCCCTAGGAATCAGAATCCGTGTAGTTCGGACTGAGTAACCCTATTTGGGTTGGAAAATGGGTAAATATCCTAGTGGATCTATGGATAGTCCGAGTGGACTAAAATGTGGATCCGAATTTGAGTTTCTCCCAAATGGCCTACGTATCCTAGGGTTTGACCTAGGAATCAGAATCCGCGTAGTTCGGGAATAATGGAATAACCTGTTCTAGGTTAGAATGTGAGAACCTGTTCTAGGTTTAGGGTTTAGAACCTATTCTAGGATTAGGATTGAGAACCTATTCTAGGTTTAGGGTTTACTGAGAGGTGGAAATCGTCTTGAATTACCCTTTTCATCCTAAATTCTAATTTTGGAAGGTTTGACAAAGCATTCTCTTTCTTTATTAAGATTTTTATTATTCCCATTATGCCCTTCCCAAGAATGTGGGTGCCTAAATACACGTCCCCACACCTAATATGTTTGCTAGGTGTATATATATGGCAGTTCGACTAGGATGCAGCATAAATTAAGTTATTACCATAAATGAAATATTCTAAGCATGGCATGTATGATATTTATGGTAAATATCACAAAATATAGGAAGATTATGAAAATCTCCCTAATATGGCATGCATTGCAAATAAGGCAAGAACCTAATATGGCAAGATCTAATATGCTAATCTAAGCATGGCAAGACCTAATATGGCAAGATCTAATATGCATCTATATAGCAATATGGTAAGTACCAATCATAGAATGCATATATGACATGAATTTTTTCAAAAAAAAGTTAAGATCTTATATGTTATTTTCTAAGCATAGTAAGACTTAAAAATGGTATGAAATTAAGATTTTGCCAAATATGGTAAAAAAAAATCTAATTATTCTACCAAATATAGAAACACATGGAATATGGCAAATATGGTATGCACAATCCAAACAAGCATATGAATGCTCCAAATATAGCCATTTATTCAAATATGGTAGAATTTGCTCAAACAACCAATTTACATGTTACAATGAATGAGACATCAACAAAACCTTTTTTTTTTTTTGAAAAGTACAAAATTATTAAAAAAAACATATGTTCAATGTTCTTTGAAAAATTATAATTTTTATGAAGATATTTGGAAAGATTAATGACTCAAAACTACCAAAATTGTGACACAAGGTTTCAGATAATGGACAAAACTATGAACTGCATTCAAATTTTGTCACATTACACAAGAATGACCATAAGTAGGTCTTTTGAAACTCAAATCAAGCTCAACATTTTTTCATAGAAAGATGACTTAATATATTATATTTCATATGAGGAGTTGAATCCCAACAGAGACAAAAATAGGTCAAAGATATGCCCTAAGACCAGACATGTTCACTGGTCAAATCTGTTCTAGATTTTTGACTAGTTGCACCATAAATTCCAAATAAAATCCTATACTTAATGAAAATTAAATACAGATATATGTCTACGTAGATAACTGTATGATCTAAAATTTCATCAAGAAAAACAAGTTAAAATAGTATATTTTCTTTGTGAAAAATGATTTTTTTCAATCATACAAATCAGTACATCATGACAGATTCATAATCCGAGCACTATGCACTTAAAAATTGATATCAATTCAATGAAAAATTGAAAAAATACGAAACTAGTGCCATTTTTTAGACGAATTTCATGTTTAGAAATTTCATATAAAGTTTATTTCCTGATTATGGCCATAAGACCCTTGTCTAGAGACTTTGTGATGGAGGATTGCATTACATCCTAGTAAAACAGAAATGTCAAAGATAAATTTTTTGATGTATTTTTCTAATTTCAAATGGTACAAAATTTTTAAGGTAATTTTCTAACATATCAGAGAGACTCCCATAAAAATTTGGGCTTCAAAATCCAAGAAAAAATACATGTGATGTACATCCTAAGTTTGAATCTTAAATCTGGAAATTTCAGATTAGAAAACCACTTTATGAAATTTTCTAAAAACATCAAACATCATCACATATCATTCAAAAATTTATCATTGAATAGCTTAGACAAATTATCTTCATGAAAAATGCTAGACATAGGCATCCTAACATTAAAAAACATGTAATAGAGCATTCTTGATTGAGATTTCATGAAAATTAGCCTTTTTCAAGCAAAATTGACATTCGAGCATTCTAACGACCTCTAAATTTGTTTAGAGTACTAATCTTGTGCTCGAATCGAGCGAAACCATCGATGTAGGATGATTGGAGGTCGTATCAAGTTCTTTGAATGCAAAGCTTCCTTCTCCTCTCTTCTGCTTCTCTCTCTCTTCTCTTTCTCTCTTTTCGTCTTCTCTATTTTTTCTTTTCCCTTCTTCTCTCTTTTTTTTCTTTTCTCTTCTTCTTCTCTCTTTCTTTCTCCCTCTCTCACATTTTTCTCTCTTACCCACGTTCTCTCTCTTCTTGTGGTCTGGAAAAGAAACCCCCCTTCTCTTCTCTTGGCCTATTTATGCTTTTCCTCTCCTCTTCTAGAAGATCCTTCTTTCCTTTTCTTCTTTTTCTAGAAAATCTCTTTTTTTTTTCTTTTTTTCTTCTTTCCTTTCTTCTCTTCCTTCCCTTTTCTCTTCTCCCTCTCTCTTCCACACGTTTTTTCCTCTCCTTGTTCTAGAAAATCCTCTCCTTTTCTTTCCTTCTTCTCTCTTCCTTCCTTTTCTTCTTTTTCTTCTAGAAAATCCTTTCTTTCCATTTTTTTTCTTTCTTCTCTCTTTCCCACATTTTTTCTCCTTTCTTTCTTTGCTTTTTTTCCTTCTTCTTCTAGAAAATCCCTTCTCTCTTTCCTTTCTCTCTTTCCTTCTTTTAGAAAATTTCTTCTATCTTTCCTTTCTTTATTCTTTTTTTTTCTTCTTCCTTCCTTTCCTTCCTTTTTTTTTCTTTCTCCCTCTCTCTTTCATGTTTTCTTTCTAGAAAACATGAAAGAGATTTTATTTCTCTTTCTTTTTTTTTCTTTTTCTTCTTTTCTTTTTTTTCTTTCCTTCCTCTTTCCTTTCCTTCCTTTTTTTTTTCTTTCTCCCTCTTTCTTTCACGTTTTCTTTCTAGAAAACGTGAAAGAGATTTTATTTCTCTTTCCTTTTTTTTCTTTTTTATTTTCCTTCCTTTTTTCTTTTTTTCTTTCCTTCCTCTTTCCTTCCTTTTTTTCTTTTTTCTTTCTCCCTCTCTCTTTCACGTTTTCTTTCTAGAAAACATGAAAGTGATTTTATTTCTCTTTCCTTTTTCTTTCTCCCATTCTCTTTCCCATGGCCTCTCTTTCTTTTCTCTTTCCACGGCCTCTCTTTCCTCTCTCTTTCCTATAATATATATATATATATATATATATATATATATATATATATATATATATATATATATATATATATATATATATATATATATATATATATTATATATACATATAAAAGAAATACATGCATATGGACTGACATAACTTGGTCTGGATTGGTTTGAGCTGGGCTGGGCTAAGTTAGACTAAGCTGGATTAAGCTAGTTTGGACCAAGGTTGACATTTTATAGTCTATTTCTGTCACCCTTCCATATGGAATTTTCTAATAGTATTTATTCCAAATTTTTTGCTTTCACTTTGTAGAACATTAAAAATGATGAATATTGGAACTTGAATCACCTAAATCCGACGTAGAATGACAAAGATATGAAGCTTTTAAGTTCTAACAATAATATTGTATGAAAGCTTGCATGGGGCCCACTGGTAACTTCTACCCGAGATTTTTCATGTCCACTCTTAAGAGGACTGAAAATAAGGAATATTGGCCTTTGAATCATCTGATTCCGATATCAAATGACCAAGATATGATGTCTTGAAGTTTGAATGATAATACATGCATCATACGATAATTACGTAAATGCCCTTTGTACTTTCAAACTGCAATATCTTCCTTGTTTGACGTCAGAATTTGATGATTCCGGTCTCATTTCGAAGATAACTTTACGACCTGTACATCCAAGTAGGTAATAACCTAAGACCCTGCTGTGGGGTTCATTAGAGAATCACAAATCCTTGGGTTAAAAGCAGGAAACCTGCCATATTGGTTCACTTATGTTGAGGGTGGCAAAAATGGGTTGCTTACAGTCTACTGTAAGATTATCTAGCATAATCTGATCCCTCAGGGTTGACACTACGAGATGGTCTCTCAACTGACTCAGTACCTGTTGTACTGTATCTATACTAGGCATCCTGTCTGTGTCCCGTACATCATCCTTCGGATTATGTACAAAGATACGTTGCCTGACTCGAGAGGTAACTTGCCCTATGGACGGCTGATCTCCACTTTGCTGAGGCGTCTATAGGTGAACCTAGAGGATGAGAGGATTTTTGAGGACACCTTCTCAGTTGACCTTGATTGGGAGGCCATCAGTAGGATGGGCATGAGAGAGATACAGGTCAGTGATGAAGAGAGGAATGCTATGAAACGTCCTCTCACTTGGGTAGCGGGGGCAGATGCGGAGGCGGCAGCAGCAGCAGTAGCAGAGGCACCCGAAAGTGATGATGAGGAGGATGATGATAGAATGTATGTAAAAACCGTGTTCTGAAAACCCGATCTAACCCATGGTTTTATATGGTGACAGGTCTTCCAATCATAACCGGACCGAAAGGCGAAGCCGGGTGACGAACCACTCAATTTCAGGTACGAGAACCTGTGTAAACTGTAAAGTTTACATACCGGTCTAACTCAGTCAGACCGGTATGTGTGACCGGTATGTGTATTTTCGGCTGGAGACGGACTCCAGCGGGTCCCACACTCCGAATCAAAATTTGGAAAGTTTCCAACCGTGGGAAACCTTCCTAAGAACGGTCTCCCACTATTAATAGAGACTTGACACTTCTTTGATCCTTCTCAAAACCCTAGCCATCTGGAAGAGATCTGAGAAGGAGGAAGGAAGGAGGAGACCGCTCAAGAAAGGAGTTTTCGTCGGTGGAGCACGCCACCAACCGATGAACACTGCCGGTAAGTGCTCAATCCTCTTAGTCATGATAAGATTTCGGATCGGAGCCATGAAGCGGCGCAGCGATCCAAAATCCTAGGACTTTAATTAAAGGCTAGTTTTTCATTTAGATCTGATCTAGTTTGATACGGCGTTCTAGTCGAAACCAGAAGGCCATTAGAATACTTGGACCTTAGAGTGGTTCTAGAACCCTTGAAACCAAGGATGGCCATTAGGAATGGAGTCCGAGATCGGGTTCTCGGATCCAAACCATAGGACATACCGTTGGACCAAGGTCCTACATGAGACCGGTATGTACCGCGATCGGTATATACCGGTTGGACATATCGGTCTCACTCTACTGAGACCGGTATACTGAGACCGGTATGCCTTCCGAGCCTTATTTGCTTCACCAAACATGGTTCTGACCAGTTGTGACCTTAATAAAGGAAATTTTAACTTTAATAAATGAATTCCAACTTATAGGTATGACTATGTAGGAATTGTAGACAGCGTGAGTAGATCCTGTGACGCTATACAAAATTGTTATCACGTGATAGGTAAGGGACAATACCCCAAACCCTAATTAACTAATTAACAATAAACCTTTGTGATTAAATTTGTATTTGAATTTATTGCCTGATGTTTGTGCATTTCCCATGCCATGTAGTTGTTAAATTATTATTATTTGTTCATGCATTTCATATGCTAGGATGTTGGATGTTAGGCATGTGTATGTTTTTAGTTGGTGTATGGAATGTAAAGGGGAGTGGAGCCCTGGATATATCCACAGCTAACACCTTTTTCATATCGCCATCTACCTTAGCAGACTTGGTGCGAATAGGGTATCAGGGGGAGGACGTGGGATTGTGATTCACCCTGCCCGCCAGACTCGAGCCCTATCTCTATGTCGTAGGGAGTTGTGCTGGGGTAAGGCCATAGATACTGTATTGACATATAGGATTGGTTAGAAACGGAACCCACTTGCAAGCCCTTGTCAGTAAGGGTTTAGGTATTTGTACGGTGTAGGGTATCAGGGGGAGGACGTGGGATTGTGGTTCATCCTACCCGCCAGACTCGAGCCCTATCTCTATACCGGAGTGAGTGATGTGGGGCAACAACAGTAATGTGGTAGGTGCCTGACTATTGGGTGTGCTCACACTCTCGTGCATGGAGGTGCGGTGGCCGCCAAACCTTACCATAGCATTTTGCAAGTTATACCTGACCCAAATTGTAATGTTATCTCATGCATTTTGTATGTTGCATTGGTCTTGTACTTACTGAGCTAAGTTGTGAGCTCACCCGAATATATTCTATTTCTTTTCCAGATCTTGATGCAGGGTATACTGTGGAAGACTTTATGATTGCCCCAGCTTACAGTACGGTGGCTGCCCTGGATACACAGACAGTAGAGGACGAGCATGATGCATCATGCGAGTGCTCATTCTGTGTATTCTATCAATGATGGTTTATTTTCTTTTAATACAATGTAATAATTATTATTTAATTTTTATGAATGATGGAATAATTTGAGTATTTATTTTAATTGCCACATAGAACTCAGTTCATTTATCTTTTATTCCGCTGCTATGTATTATTCTCTGATTAAGTTAGACTGTGTCCAATGAGCTGAGTTAGGAAATTAAAAACTTTAATAAGAACACACCATAAGCTTGTTTGATGCCTGAGACTTAAGAAATATGCATAATATACTATTAATGAAAGAACAATTATAAGCACTGAAGTGTTGAAGAAAAACAAATAACCATTTCATAATATTAAGTACAAAGTGTACCACAGAGTACAGTCCACAAGTCGGACAATTACTCTGTTAACAAAAATAAATCATATATAAATAAAAATGGAACTAAATCAGACTATGGTGGGGTAGCGGGCCTGGGTGGTATCGGATCTGTGATATCATAATCGCGCTCGTATGCCTCGCTAAGCCAATGAACCTGGTCCTTCATGACCCGTAGGCTGCGAGCTAGACGCCCCAAGTCCTGACCCATCTCCCTCTGAGTATCTATGATCTCCCTCTGAGTATCTGAGCATGCTCATCACTGGGTGCGAAGGAGGATGAGATGGTCCCGCCACATGAGAAAGCGGAGATGGTCCTGCTCCTGGAGAATGCTGGGGTGCAGGTGCTAGGATGTCCTCCATGTGTGCATCCCTATCACCCCCTATCTCTGCTGCTGCAGCTTCCGTCTGGCTCCTAGGTGGGAGAGGACGAGCCTGTAGCTCCTCGTCACTAAGCTCTAGATCATCCATCTGCATCTTATAGATGGCCTCAACATCTATGTCGGAACTCATAGTGATCTCAATAGCTACCTCTCCATGCATATCCACACCTAGGCGATGCAACAATGCTGTGATCAACCTACCATATAAAAAATTGCCCATTACATTGGGCTTTGCCACATAAATCATGGTACGAATGATCAAGTAAGGCAGGCAGATCTTGTGTCTGGTAGTCACATAGTAGGTCAGATACTGGGTCAACTGGGACAACTCTCCATAATGACCACTCTGGGGAACAATGTCGTGTTGTATAATATGGCAGTATAGACGAGGCACAGGACGAAGGTTTGAAGCCAACATCATACTGCCTGGTAATAAAATCTGCTCTGCAATAGCTGCTCTTATGTCCTCAGTAAGATACCCTTTAGCTCGGGGTGGATAATAGATGAGATCCCCATCGTCTGGAATCTCAAGAACTGCAGCTAACTCGGCCGTATTGAAAGAGATCATCATCCCTTTCACATAGCTAGTAATGCGAAGGTCTCTAGCATGCTCCCAATCATTTGGATCCCCTTCTACCTCTAGGTTGGTGAAGAATAGTTTTACCGTTGCGACGAGTGGTCTCTTTATACTGAATAATGGGCAACCAGCCCATCGCCCCAAAAGCAGCCTCTACGTCGAAACGGCACAGGTGTTCTAGGTTCACAAAGCGACCTACTTCAATGTGTTTTGTTTGGAACCATGAAAGGCGCAAAGCAGCAGCCTCTGACCAGAAGAATCTCTCGTTATAGAGGATGGGCGGAGGATGTGGCCTGTGCATACCCGGCATAAATGATCGCTTACCCGCACCACGACGTCCAGACATATCGTAAACTGTTGAACAAAGGAAAAATGAAACAGTTAGAGAAAATTTTCCAGAACATCGACAGCATAACGACAGAAAATGAAACAAAAACCTCACATTCACCCAATATGGGTATGAGGACTTATGTGGTGGCACAATGCTAACACAAGATCAAACAATTACAACACAAAAATAAAGAAATAGAGACATATTGACAAGATTCATCAAAAACATCAAAAAACCTAGAAACCTAGGTTAAAAGTTGAAATTTTAGGATTTTTCCTCAAACCAACCGATGGAACTTCGAATTGGTTGAGGGGTTTTGCACATTTAGACCCTTAGAACCTTTTTCAAGCGAAGAAAGAAGTTTTCTACGGTTTAAAACTTTCAAAATCAAGAAAACATAGGTTTTGGCATAAAAGACAATGAGAATTTTCTCAAAGAAGGGAAAAGAGGGATAAGCTTACCTGAGAGACGAGTATGATACTCTTGATTGAGGTCAAAACACTCTTAGAAGCACCGGATGGACTGTAGAGACTCAATGACACAGAGAGGAATCGCCACCGGAGTAAACACTAAAGTGAGAAATGAGAAATGAGACAAAAATCACGATTTTATAGAGTTTTCCAGTGATACCGGTCGCACTTTTGGACTGGTATGTGCGACCGGTACCTCCTACGGTATGGTGAGACCGGTACCTACCGCAGGGCATACCGGTCTCTCCCAATGGGGTTATGTGCGACCGGTACTGCCTCCGGTATGGTGCGATCGGTATGTACCACCAGGTATACCGGTCTCACTGTCTCACTCAAGGTGAGACCGGTACCGCAGCCGGTACCTCATGGGGACTAGGAACTCAAAACCATTCCCCATACCGGCCAAATTTTTACTGCCAGACCTCACACCTGTATGATATGATCGAGATAAGTGATTGTGCTTAGAAAATTCTGAGAGATAATTACAAATTGCTTATTTTCTTTCCCTATTAATGAATACATATGGTGCATATGTGTTGAGACTAAATACTATCGTCTGGAATAATTATCTCATTTTGTCTCATGTGTTTCAATGTATTCAGATATCGCATAGGAACTTCAGTAGATTCGATGGTGAGAGGAAATGGGCATAGAATTCCTCGCAGACGCCGTCACTCAAGGCGCCTCTAATGGAAAGAAATTCAGGGACTGAAAACTCTGAAGAGAATGAAGAGAGAGTAAGTGGGGAAGAACTTAACCCCCTGAATGAAAATGAAAATCTGATGAGAGACAATGAAGAATCGCCACTGCAGGGGCAAACATCTACAAGCTCTGAAACAATGATGGCAAATTTAGTCACTCACATGGAGGCACAACAGAAAAGTTTTTCGATGAAATGTTGAAAATGTTTAGGCCACCTGGGCTTGTGCTGGCACCTGCATACATGCCATCTATAAATGCTGAGAATGTACATGCGGTACCAGTGGGGGTTAGTACAGCTACTGAGGGACCCCAACAACAGAACCAACCGAACATAGTTCCCCACACAGCTACAGGAATGCCCATCCCTAACTAGGATCAGGGTGGATATCAGGGTCCATATCCGGGTGTATACTATGGTGGGAATCAGGGAGCAAATTAGAGTGGTTACTCTTACCAGCCACAATGGTATGGTCAGATAGTGTATGGACAAGCACCAAATGGACAGGTTCCATATGGACAGAGTAGTCTTTCCAGAGTGGTGGATGGGTTTTTAAAGCTAAAGCCACCAACTTTTACAGGGAAGCCAGGGAAAACACTATGGCCAGCATAGTGGATAGCCAAGATGGAGAAGAACTTCCGTCTACGGGAGTGTCTTGATGGGGAAAAAGTGTTATATGCTACCCACATGCTGAAGGAAGAGGCCAATGGATGGTGGAACTCAACCAGAGTGTATTTGGAGACAAAGCACCAGATAATCACTTGGCCCATATTCAAGGAGGCCTTCTTTGAAAAAAAATTTCCTATGAGTTTTCGCGATCAGATGGAGAGGGAGTTCCTTAATTTGCAGCAATCCCAATTGATAGTAGAGCCATACCAATAGAAGTATGAGGAGTTATTCTTTTTTGCTCCAACCAGTATGCAGGAGGAAGAAACTAAAATTCTCCGTTTCACCATGGGTCTTCGGGGTGTCATAAGAGAACACATGTTGGGGCGAGGGCTGAAGATCTATAATGAAGCTGTACAGGTGGCTCGAGTCATCGAAGCAAGCCAGAGGGATAGCTTCTTTGCACAGAATAGGGGTCTAAATAGGCCTAACCCTGATGTCCAAGGCGGAAGAAGCAACCGACCATACTGTCCATTCAGGCCACCAGCTAGTACAGTGCCTCCCAGACCTACTCTTGTAGTGACACAGAAGGCAAATGGACAGAACCCCAATGTGAAGTGCTTTAATTACCAACAGGTGGGTCATTATGCCAAAACTTGTCCACTGCCAAGAAGGGAACAGCAGCAAGGCAAAGTTTATGCCAATACTACAGAAGAGGCAGCCGCATCACCAGATGTGGTTACAGGTATGATTCTATATTCAATCCTTAACTACTGCATTGTTATTTGAGCATTTAAAACTAAAGGAAAAATTTAAAAACCTCAGGTACAGTAAATATAGTAGGATTATCCGCCAGAGTCCTGTTTGACTCAAGGGCCACCCATTCCTTTGTGTCGGTATCATTCGGAAAAGGACTAGATCAACTCATCAAGATTTTGGAACCAAGTTGTTAGTCCAGTCCCCCATGGGAATGGAGGTGATATTAGAAGAATATTATGGGCCTTGCCCAGTGCATATTGAAGGACGAGAGTTGGAAGCCAATCTAGTCCAGCTGGAGATGTTAGATTTCGATGTCATTCTGGGAATGGACTAGTTATCTAAACATTCAGCAAACCTGTTATGTGCTAAGAAGAAGTTGGTGTTCAAGGATAGTGAAGGAAAGGAGTTCAACTTTTTAGGGGCTAAGTTGCCTAGGAAGAGAAAGCTTATACTCTCAGCCCTAAAAGCAAGGAAGTGTTTAGAGAAAGAGGGAGTAGGATACCTCGTATCAGTGGTGGATGTGACCGCTGACTTGCCAAAAATGGATGATATCGAAGCAGTACGGGAATTTCTTGATGTGTTTCTAGAAGACCTACCCGGATTACCACCAGACAGGGCGACTGAGTTTATGATAGATCTCCTACCAGGGGTGGCACCTGTGTCCAAGGCACCCTACAGAATGGCTCCCACAGAGTTAAAGGAATTGAAAACCCAGCTACAAGAATTATTAGACAAGGGCTTCATAAGGCCGAGTATCTCACCTTGGGGAGCACCGGTGTTATTTGTCAAGAAGAAGGATGGTAGCGTACGTCTTTGTATGGACTATAGAGAATTGAACAAGCTCACCATCAAGAACAGGTACCCGCTACCTAGAATAGATGACTTATTTGATCAACTGCAAGGTTCAAGTGTATTTTCAAAGATTGATCTGAGGTTAGGGTATCATCAACTCAAGATCAAGGAGGCAGACATTCCCAAGACAACTTTCAGGACAAGATATGGACACTATGAGTTTTTTGTGATGTCCTTTGGGTTAACCAATGCACCTGCATCATTTATGGAGCTAATAAACCGAGAATTCCATGACATGTTGGATACGTCGATTATCGTATTCATAGATGATATCTTAGTGTACTCCAAGGACAAGGAGGCACAAGCAATGCATTTAAGAGCAGCATTACAACGACTAAGAAGAAAGAAGCTCTATGCAAAATTCAAGAAATATGAATTTTGGTTAGATGAAGTGGCCTTCCTAGGTCATGCGGTGTCTGCTGAAGGAATTAAGTTAGATCCCAGTAAAATTTCAGCCATAGTAGGATGGGAGGCACCGAAGACAGTTGCTGAAATACATAGCTTCCTGGGCTTAGCTGGATATTACAGAAGGTTGGTAGAGGATTATTCCAAGATTTTTGTTCCACTGACCAGGTTAACCAAGAAGGAGGAGAAATTCGTATGGACCGAAGAATGTGAGAGATTCTTTCAGACACTGAAATCAAGACTGGTCTCAGCACCTATATTGACTATCCCTGCTCTAGGCCTTCCATTCACACTATACACAGATGCTTCAGGTTTGGGACTGGGTTGTGTGCTGATGCAAGGAGAACAGGTGATAGCCTATGCCTCAAGATAGCTGAAGGAGCATGAGAAGAACTACCCTATACATGACCTTGAGTTGGCGATGGTTATTCATGCTATGAAAACTTGGAGGCATTACCTGTATGGTGAGAAATTCCATATTAAGTCTGATCACAAAAGCCTGATGTATCTTTTCACCCAAAAAGACCTGAACATAAGGCAGAGAAGGTGGTTAGAATTACTTAAGGACTACGACTGTGACATTCAGTATCATCTTGGTAAAGCTAATATTGTAGCTGATGCTCTGAGCAGGAAATGGGCATTGAATCCCAAAGCAGGGCCAAGTACAAATGCAGCATTGTGTGCTACCATTTCTAGCTCATCAGAGAATGAAGAACAGCTCTTAATAAAGTTAGCAGATGATCCTATTGAGCAAGGGTTGATACACAAGTTTACCCTTATATTTGCAGCACTAAAGATTTTACCTGACCTGAAGGAAGAAATAAAAGTAGCAGTCCTACAGGACCCATACCTCAGGACAGTTCTAGAAGATTTGGAAAAGGGTCGAGCCATTCCTAATTTCACCTTGGATGCAGACAAGGTACTTAGATATCGTGGACGTTTATGCATACCTGCGAATGAAGATCTGGAAATCAGAAATCGAATCATGTTGGAAGCTCACTCCACCCCATATTCAGTACATCCTGGGAGCACTAAAATGTACCATGACCTGAAAAGGTTGTACTGGTGGAGGGGTATGAAAGCAGATGTGGCCCGATATGTGTTTCAATGTTTAAACTGCCAGCAAGTCAAAGCGAAAAGACAGAGACCCGCAGGCTTATTGCAACCATTACCTGAACTAGCATGGAAGTGGGATTGCATTACTATGGATTTCGTCACTGGTCTACCTATGACTCCGAGGTCAGTGAATGCTGTTTGGGTAGTTGTAGATCGCCTTACCAAAACTGCAAGATTTATCCCTATCAGACCGTAATACACCATGGACAAGTTGGCAAAATTATATGTAGACAATATAGTCAGACTTCATGGTGTCCCAGAGAGCATAGTATCCGATAGAGATCCACGCTTCACACTGAAGTTCTATGAGGGACTACAGAAGGCCATGGGAATGAAACTAAAGTTCAGTACAGCCTTCCACCCTCAAAGGGATGGTCAATCAGAGAGAACCATCCAGATCCTAGAAGATATGCTTCGTGCATGTGCTATCGACTTTAAGGGGGCTTGGGATGAGAAGCTTTCACTCATCGAGTTTGCCTACAACAATAGCTACCAGGCTACGATCCAAATGGCCCCATACGAGGCCTTGTATGGTAAGAAATGTTGGACACCATTGTTATGGGATGAGGTTGGAGAAAGACGGATCGTAGGACCAGAATTTGTGGAGGAAACTTGCAAAGCAGTGGATCAGATCAAGAACCGAGTAAAGACAGCTCAAGTGCGTCAAAAGCACTATGCTGATAACAGGCGTCGAGACCTCGAATTCACTGTTGGTGATAAAGTGTTTCTGAAGGAATCACCAGTAAGAGGCCTAAAGCGGTTCTAAAAGAAAGGAAAACTGTGTCCTAGATATGCGGGACCATATGAGATTCTGTCCCGATGTGGCAAAGTGGCCTATCAACTTGCATTGCCACCAACGATGTCTAGTGTCCACAACGTCTTCCACGTGTCCTTACTGAAGAAGTACGTGAGAGACCCTTCTCATATTCTTGTTGCAGACCCCCCAGATTTGACAGAAGACTTAACCTTTGAGGTGGTACCAATCAAACTAATCAGTCAAAAGATACAACAACTTCGAAAGCGAGCTATACACTACGTCAAGGTAGTTTGGAAGAGCCAGGAAGTAGAAGAAATTACCTGGGAGGAGGAGGATGCCATGCAACAAGAATACCCTCATCTCTTCGACTTTGAAGGTACATACAATTTTGGGGACGAAATTTCTTTTAAGGGTGGGGGAATTATGAGACCTACATGCAAATTTTGGGGATAAAATTTCTTTTAAGGGTGGTAGAGTTGTAAGAATCGTGTTCTAAAAATCCAGTCTAACCCATGATTTTATATGGTGACAGGTCTTCCAATCATAACCGGACCGGAAGGCGAAACTGGGTGACGAACCACTCAATTTTAGGTACGAGAACCTGTGTAAACTGTAAAATTTACATACTAGTCTGACTATACCGGACTGACTGAGTCAGACCGGTATGTACGACCGGTATGTGTATTTTTGGCTAAAGATGGACTCTAGCGGGTCCCACACTCCGAATCAAAATTTAGAAAGTTTCCAACCGTGGGAAACCATCCTAAGAACGGTCTCCCACTATTAATAGAGACTTTGACCCTCCTTTGATCCTTCTCAAAACCCTAACCGTCTGGAAGAGATCTAAGAAGGAGCAAGGAAGGAGAAGACTGCTCAAGAAAGGGGTTTCTGTCGGAGGAGCATGCCGCCAACCAACGAACACCGCCGGTAAGTGCTCAATCCTCTTAGTCATGATAGGATTTTGGATCGGAGCCATGAAGCGGCGCAGCGATCCAAAATCCTAGGACTTTAATTAAAGCCTAGTTTTTCATTTAGATCTGATCTGGTTTGAAAAGGCGTTCTAGTCGAAACCAGAAGGCCATTAGAATACTTGGACCATAGAGTGGGTTAGGAAAAACCTTAGAAACCAAGCCGATGACTGACAAGGAAGGGAGATCCGAGATCGGGTCTTGGATCCAAACCTGGGACATACCGGTTGGACACAATCTTTTATGGGCCTGCGGTATATACCGCACATCACTCACGGTCTACCGGTATATACCGGTTGCACATACCGGTCTCACTCTACTGAGACCGGTATACTGAGACCGGTATGCCTTCCGAGCCTTGTTTTCTTGACCAAACATGGTTCTGACCAGCTGTGACCTTAATAAATGAATTTTAACTTTAATAAATGAATTCTAACTTATAGGTATGACTATGTAGGACTTGTAGACAGCGTGAGTAGATCTTGTGACGCTGTACAAAATTATTATCACGTGACAGGTAAGGGACAAGATCCCAAACCTTAATTAATTAAACAATAGTAAACCTTTGTGATTAAATTTGTATCTGTATTGCTTGCCTAATGTTTGTGCATTTCCCATGCCATGTAGTTCTTAAATTATTATTATCTGTTCATGCATTTCATATGCTAGGATGTTGAATGTTAGGCATGTGTATGTTTTTAGTTAGTGTGTGGAATGTGAAGGTAAGTGGAGCCCTGGATATATCCACAACTAACACTTTTTTTTTGTTCGCCATCTACCTTAGCAGACTTGGTGCGAATAGGATATCAGGGGAAGGACGTGGGATTGTGGTTCACCCTGCCCATCAGACTCGAGCCCTATCTCTATGTCATAGGGAGTCATGCTGGGGTAAGGCCATAGATACTGTATTGACATATAGGACTGGTTAAAAATGGAACCCACTTGTAAACCCTTACCAGTAGGGGTTTAGGTATTGGTACAATGTAGGGTATCAGGGGGAGGACGTGAGATTGTGGTTCATCTTGCCCACCACTCGAGCCCTATCTCTATACCGGAGTGAGTGATGTGGGGCAACAGCAGTAGTGTGGTAAGTGTCTGACTATTGGGTGTGCTCACACTCTCGTGCATGGAGGTGCGGTGGTCGCCAAACCTTATCATAGTATTTTGCAAGTTATACCTGACCCAAATTGTAATGTTATCTCATGCATTTTGTATGTTGAATGGACTTTATGAGCTAACTTGTGAGCTCACCCGAATATATCATTTCTTTTCGGTCTTGATGCCGGGCTGGGGGAAGACTTGATGACTACCCCAGCTTATTGTATGGTGGCTGCCACGATGCATACAGGAGAGAACGAGCATGATGCATCATGCGAGTGCTCATTCTGTGTATTCTATCAGTGATGGTTTATTTTCTTTTAATACAATGTAATAATTATTATTTAATTTTTATGAATGATGGAATAATTTGAGTATTTATTTTAATTACCATTACTCAGTTCATTTATCTTTTATTCCGCTGCTATGTATTATTCTCTGATTAAGTTAGACTGCTTGGGAATGATTGGTTGACACGGTCTATTGAGATCCTAGTGTGAACCGTGGTTTAGAGCCGGTTCACTCACACTTCTGGTTCAGTCAGAATTGGGGTGTGACAATGTACATGAATGTGGATGCCATACCTCCTCCATCACCACTGCATTCTACTAGAGTTGGTCCTTCTCGGACTTCTCACTCAGCTGGCCCTTCACTCCCACCATCAAATGACATAATGGCGCTACTACGTGAGATTCGCAAGGCTCAACATGCTACAGACCAGCAGGTAGTAGATCTGGCAGCTAGTCTCTGAGTGACCCAGACTCAAGTAGCCTGGCTTGCGAGAGTGTATGTTGAGGACTATGATAGAGACCGTGAGGCACCTCCTCCTCCAGCACCCCCAGCTCCATGATATCATTTTTTTCTTTTTCCCTTTTATACTATAGAGTAACTATCCAGATTGTAAATCATACTCTGATTTAGATGTGTATTTGTCGTGTTCCCCTTTTTATATATAATTTTTTTTTCATTCACATATGTGCATTATTCTCTTTTCAGTTTATGTCTCAAACCACATAGGTGCTTATGGTATGTTCTTATTACTATTTTTAAATTTTATCCTAACCTAGTTCATGACTCATGTGGAAGTAGTTAGGTCAGTGGGTAAAACCTGGGAGAGCTCTGATACCAAATTGTCACACCCTAATTCTGAATTAGCCAGAATGGTGTGATGAACCATAAATAAACCAATGGTTCAACCAGGATCTTCGTTAGGTAGTACCCACCATATCAACCACACACACATTCCACAATAATAATCAGAGAAAATAAACAAATAAACAGAAGTCTTTATAAATGATGAACTGAGTATCTAACAATGATAAATAATTACTTAATCCAGTTATCTTTAAATGACTCAAGACATAAAAGTAAATAATCCATTACATGTTCCAATAATCAAATATAGCTAAACTAATAGAATATGCACTGGTTGCACTCGCATGATAAATCATGCGCATCTTCAACAGCTTTTACATCCATGGCCGCAACGTGTCCATACATCGGTGCATTCACATAATCTTCAACAAATTATGTTCTAAAAGAGGTTGATATCTCCTAACCTCCATAGAAGTTTTATTCCTTAGAGTTTACATCTCCAGAGATTAGATTCATACCTTTGCCTATGGTAGGGAGCCAATCTCTTCTCAGCAAAATCCTCTCCTTAGCCTTTTCTTCTTCTCCTTCTCTTCCTTCTCTTCCCTTCTCTTTCTCTAGGGTTTACTAATGTTCTAAAAGAGTGAAAAAAGACTAAAGGACGTCCTTTATATAGAGAAAAACTCTCCATATAGAGTCCTCTAATATTAGGAAAGAAATACCCCTTAAATTAGGAAAGTTTTCAACTCGGAGTCTAGTCTGGGGTCTCATGGTCGATGGCTACGATTGCAGAACCCATCGATCGTAGGGTCAAAATCATCGATTGTAGGGTCCTGGATCTGAGATCTTCATTCTTACCATACGGTCGATCATACCTACCCAGGTATCCGACCATATGCATACAGTTTTGGGTTGAGTCGATTTTTATACCTGGTTTGTGATCCATCTTCACACGATCGATCCACTTGTTCTAGCTATGATGGGAAGACCTAACACGACATGGTTAGATCAAGTTAGTGGAGTGTGGGTCTTACATAATTGAACCACAGTTTGGGTTTCCTTGAAGTTCATTCTTGGACTGCTCACAATTTGGTTCCAATATATTTTTTGGTCATAACCAGTTTGGGGTTCATTACAGTCCAAACATCAGGTTGGTCCATTATGATCCTGGTCTACCCTGGCTTAGGTTCATTATGGCTCTATTAGGTTTCAATCTTGGTTTACCCCAACATGGGTTCCATTGAACCTCATTAGTGGTTTGGCCCACTACCATCTTGGTTTATATCCCAGTTTGGATTCATTGAAGTTTGGCTCCTGGCTGCTCCTATTTGGGTCCAAAGTCCTTAGGATTCATACCCCAACTTGGGGTTCATTGAGGTTCATCGTTGGACCACTCCTATTTAGGTCCAATATCATTATGGTATAGACCCCAGTTTGGGATTCATGGAGGCTCAACCCTGGGCCAATCAAGTTTGAGTTCAAATTCACTTTATTTCATACCCCTGTTTGGGCTCTTCACAGTTTATTGCCAGTTTTTCACTGTTCAGACGATTGTTGAAGATGGGAGTTTGAATTCTTGATAATTTAGGACCAACTCCATTAGTCAACAAGACCCAGTTACCATGGATAGGTGGAATGTTGTCACAGCTCAAATGTCCAATGAAGATTGGGAGGTATGATGACTATAAACACAACCTTTCAATTTTCACTCTGAATGGTCAAATCTATTTTGCAGCATCAGGTTTTGATTGGTAGAGACAAACCATGAGATGATAATTGGATGAAGGGGTTTTCCTCTATTTCAAACTATGCCAAAACATAAATCAAAGGTGACAATCAAACTAGCCTGGGGATAAATCAGAGCATAAGGTTCAGATGGGTCTAACTTTTCTCAATTGTGGCTTAAACCAAAGGTAACGGTTGATCAGCTTAGGGATAAACATTGACATTAAGCTCAAACAAATGATATTTTCCCTTGATCATATCATGAACTGGAACATGAACTGGAGGCAACAATTGGATAAACTTATGACTAAAACATCAATACCGAATTTAGATGAAATAGAGCTCTCTTTGATTTTGACACGACTCAAAACATGAACTAGATGTGACTATTGAATTGGCCTAAGGCTAGATCATGGCATTGAGCATAGAGGGGTGGAACTCTTTCAAATTCTGATACGAACGAGAACACGAACCAGATATAACGATTGAATCGGTTTAAGACTAAATCTCTCTTTAGTTTCAACATGAACCCAACATGAACCAGATGTGACAGTTGAACCATCCTAGGACTAGATTTTTCTTTAGTTTCGACATAAACATTACATGAACCATATGTGATAGTTGAACCATCCTAGGACTAGATTTCAACATGAACTAGAATACGAACCAAATGTAATGGTCAAACCGGCTTGGAAGTATTCACTCAAGTACCATTAAGTATTTTCTCAGAAATTGGTATTTTTCCTTACCTGAATTAAAATCCTCGACTGAATCAGATTCCCTAGGATATTGACAGAATTCTCTAATCAGGTTGTCCTATCTTATCTAGAACTTGGCTTTTACTCGGGGTTTCCATTTGTGACCATTGTTGACCTTTCAGATGTTTGACCAGATTAAGATATTGTCTTTGAGATGTGATCCTAGTAATACTTCTTATTATAAGGTACTTTACCCCATGGTTGATAGAAGTCCTAGTCAGTTTCCTAAAAAGAGAGTATCATACGAAAAGGGTAAACAAGATTATAGGTTCAGCTCAACCCTCTTTAAAAACTGAACGGACACACATTAGGAACATGGAGTAATGGGGACAGAAAGGGATCACATACACAGATAGGCTGACTCAACCATACAAATGTTAGCTCCCTTATGAAACCCGCTTGAATAAATGTTTATCCGGATCAATTTAGTTGTTTTGACTGACCCCGTGATTGGCCTTGGGCTTCATGACCCAAACAGTTCATTAGGCAACAAGGTTCATCCACTTGATTTTCCAAATTCAAAGAAATTAAAATGGAGATACTCATTCATAGCTTTCATACGGGATTGTTAGCAAAAGCAGTTCATGCCAGAACAAACTGATAAATAACAGCTCGATCTCAATACCTATGTCGTGACAAGGAATTTCTGCTAGTGTTTAAAGCTGATGTATTAACAATGATGGATCCGATACTATGAGTTCATTGATAGAGAGTATACAGTGGCCGTCCACTATGACGTGGGAACTAGTTTATACATTTCTCTTGCTCCCATCGAGTGAGAGTTCAAGATGCTCATCGTATGGATTCTAATATGTCAATAATATCGAGAGTAAAAATGGACAGAACTTCAATGTCACTAGCATGGATGTCGTGATTGAAGGGGTTTTACTGTGTTGGTTCAGGGATGGACCAAAAATAACAAACATGTGGCTCAAACTGGGTTAGGACTGGCAAGGCTACCTTGACGAGGAGGAGTGGCCTATCCCATCTACACAGTGAATTATGGGCCCCTCGATTCCTTTTGATATACCATTTTGTAAAATGGCAAGACCTAGAATAGTATGATGCCTTCCCAAGCGGACCCAAGAAATAATCGTCAGAGACCCTTATCAGTAGAGCCTTTTACAAGGTATGTGTCAAGGTTGTGCTTTTCATCTAGCGGGCGATCCCATCTGCATGAGGACCCTGGTCGACTAATGGCATGATGTGTAACTGAACCCATACCCCCTAAAATAATATATACAAACATAAATAATAATAGCCTTAGATCTAGCATCCCATGTCAATCAATCAATGTAAGGAGAGTGAATCTAGAGTCTGAACATGGAATCCCCAGTGGAGTTGCCACTGTGAGGACAAAACATGTCTCTTCCACCCATCTCTGATGGATGAAAAAAATTATTTGGAGTCGCCACCTAGATTAAGTTCTAAGACCTATAAAAATGTAGTCTCATCATAAGACAAGACTTCTATTGACTCATTTGACCCAATATATTGGCTTTGATCTATCAAAGAATGGGTAAGCGTTCAAGGTACAGTTTGGGAAGGTGTTAGCCACCTAAAGCTGTCAGATTTAAAAATCGGCCTCCTATGTGATTCTACTTTCCTTAGACTCTATTGTTCTGACTATTCATGGTCAATGGATGATAACTAGGGCTCATGGGGGACCTAAGGATTCTAAGATGTGGTACCATACTTGGAGAGGTCCTCCAAGTTGCCTACGTATTTCAGAGGTCCTGAAAATCAGGTAATAGTTTGTTGTGATGTTTTGATACTCTCAAGGAGCAAAGAGGGACAAATACTCACAAGGAACATACTCTTAAGGAGCAAGGATATGATACTCTCAAGGAGAAAAGGGGTAAATACTCCCAAGGAGCAAAGGGTTTAATACTCTCAAGGAGTAAGGGTTTAATACTCTCAAGGAGCAAAGGGTTTAATACTCTCAAGGAGCAAAGGGTTTAATACTCTCAAGGAGCAAAGGCTTTGATACTCTCAAGGAGAAAGGGGTTTAATACTCTCAAGGAGCAAAAGGGTTGATACTCTCAAGGAGCAAGGGTATAATACTCTTAAGGAGCAAAGGGTTTGATACTCTCAAGGAGCAAGGGGGTTGATACTCTTAAGCAGCAAAGGGTTTAATACTCTCAAGGAGCAAGGGTTTAATCCTCTCAAGGGGCAAAGGGTTTGATACTCTCAAGGAGCAAAAGGGTAAATACTCTCAAGGAGCAAAGGGGTTTGATACTCTCAAGGAGCAAAGGGTTCAATACTCTCAAGGAGCAAGGGGTTTGATACTCTCAAGGAGCAAAGGGTTTAATACTCTCAAGGAGCAAGGGTATAATACTCTCAAGAAGCAAAGGGTTTGATACTCTCAAGGAGCAAGGGGTTTAATACTCTCAAGGAGCATATTCTCAAAGAGCAAGGGTTCGATAGATAGATACTCTCAAGGAGCAAAGGTATGATACTCTCAAGGAGCATACTCTCAAGGATCAAAGGGTTTAATAGAAAGATACTCTCAAGGAGCAAAGGTATAATATTCTCAAGGAGCAAGGGATTTAATACTCTCAACGAGCAAGGATATGAGTCTATGTTTGGGAATCTCTCCAAACTGTCTACGTATCTTAGGGTACTACCCTAAGAATCAGAATCTGCGTAGTTCGGAATGTGCATTCAATTTATTCATGTGTATATTCTTTCAAGACCATAGTGTGGAACCATTTTTGGGAATCTCTCCAAACTACCTACGTATCTTAGGATGCTGCCCTAAGAATCAGGATCCAGGTAATTCGAAATGCGGATTCAATTCATTCATGTTCTTCTTTCAATATGAGAGTGTGGAACCTAAATGCTCTATGGTTTGATTCACATTACACCTATCTAGTTCTTTGTATCCTAGAGGAAATGAGATGAAGGGTAGGGATCACCCTAAGCTACCCTTGATCTAAAATACTAATTTGGCATTTGTTGGGCTAAGCTTTCTGATTCTTGATTAAGATTTATTATTTTCATTCTTACCCTTCTTGTGAATGTGAGTGCCTACATGCACGTCCCTACACCTAATAGGTCTTCTAGGTGTACAGTTATGGCAGTTCGACTAGGGTGTTACAAAAATTAAATTATTACCAATAATAAATATCATCCAAATATAGCAAGTAACAACACTATCATCTCAAATATAGCAATAAAGCATGGCATCAATATAGCAGCATATGAAAGCATTGATCAAGCATCGATCATCAACAATGTGACCAAGATCATATTTGATTAACTACTCAGATTTGATGTAATCGATCATCATCAATGTGATCAAGATCATATTTGATCGATGGTTCAGATTCAATTAAATAACTCACAATAAAGATAATATATCCATTCAAATCAATCATCAAGACAATCCAATGGTCCAGATTTAAATAAGATTCTCATTAAGATCTAATGGATCAGATTCGAATAAGATGCTCATGATCAAGATCTAATGGTCTCAAATTCTTCTAAGACACAATATGATGGATATCTAACGGTTCAAATCATGCCTACAAGGTTAGACTATGAAAACTGGTCAGACTGATTTTCATATTCGAACTAGTCATGGAAAAATAATCATAAGATATTCTTCAATCATGAAAAAAATTATCTGTTAACTTGGTTGTCTTTCAGAATCATGTGGCTACCTTTTCCTTTGAGGAAGTGATGTCCAAAAAAAATTCTACAGGATACTTATGCATGGATTTTCATGATTTTCACTACAATCAATAGATTCTGTAGATCTTTGCCAAAACATGCATATGGGGCTTCATACATATTCAAATTAGGCTCAAAATAAATCCTTTGAAAGAGGACTCAAAGACCTAGATTTTGTCTCAAGAAGGGAAATCCTAACAGGGAACCAGAATGGGTCGAATATAAACCACAAGTGCAGGCATGTGCACTAGTCAAGTATGTTCCAGATTCTGACCAGATGCACCATAAATTCTATATAAAATCAACCACTCTTTGAAAGAATCCAGGCATATGGTCATGTAGCTGACTGATAGATCTAACACTTCATTAAAAAATATTGTGCAAACAGAAATATCCTCAAGGCTCAAACATCACATCTCAGTCATGCAATTCAGTGTGTTCTAACTGACCCTAAAATAGACCATGGTGCACTTCAAAAATCATATGAAATCCATAAAAAATCAGAAAAATCAAAATCCAGTGCCAAATTTTTCATGACTTTATATCTGTCACTTTCTCTGAAGGAAGGATTATCAAATTATGACCGCAAATTTCTTTTTAGAGCTTTTCTAATGAGGGTTTGCATTGTACACGAGAAGGATAGTAGCATCATTGGACTTTTTTATCTCGACTTTCTCAACTCCAAACGAGTCAAAATTTGTAGGGGAACTTTCTAACCTACGTATGAGTATCTCATAAAATTTTGGACTCAAAATTCATCAAAAATCTTTATGAGATGCATGTCCCAAAATCAGATTCCAGATCTGAAATTTCCAGATCTGAAATCCACCTTGTGAAAACATTAAAATATTCAAAAATCATCATATGACGTTTAATTTTTCTCCATTGAGTACTTTAAACATATTCTAATGCATAAAAAAAATATCAAACATGGACATTACAGCATCAACATGCACGCAATATAACATTTCTGATCATGATTTATCAAAAAATAGGCATATTCAAGCAATTTTCAACATGTTAGCATCATGGAATCATATCAAAATCAAAGTTTTGGTTACAGAAATGGGTGAGGGGCCATGAATTGTAGGTATGTACTAGAAAATAACAATGGAGAATGGATTTACCACTTTACAGAGAGTTCCGTCTCTCTTAGTTTCTCCTTCTTCCTTCTCTTATTCTCTTTCCCTTCGTCTTCCTCTTCTTCGGCTTCTCTCTTTCTTCCTCTCTCCTTCTCTATTTCTTCCTCTCTTAATCCTCTCTCTCTCCCGTGCTCTGTCAATCTCCCAGCCCTTTTCAGATTTCTCTTCTTTTCTTTTTTTTTTCTTCCCTTCCCTTTCTCTTTTCTTTTATTTTTCTCTCCCAATTTTTGGTCACGTTTTTTTTTTTTTTTCTTTTAGACTCTCTCCCTTCCTCACCGACTCTCCCTCTCTCTATTCCTTTTTTTTTTCTTTTTTTTCTTGTTTTTTTCTTTCCCTTTTTTTTTTCTTTCCCCTTTTTTTTCCTTCCTTTTGTCTTTTTCTCTTTCCTTTTTTTTTCCTTCTTTTATTCGGATCTCACTCTCTCATCCTTTCTCTTTCCTTTTTTTTTATTTTCCTCCTTTTGTCTTTTTTTCTTTTTAGTTTTCTTTTCTTAACTCTCCTCCCTTTTCGGATTCTAACTCCTTTAATGTATACGCGTATCTATATATATAAAATATACATATAATAAAATATAGATACATTCCTATACATAATATATATGGTATATATATAATATATACATAAATTAAATGCACATTGACTGAACCATTTCGAATTGGGTTGGTCTAGGCTGGGTTGGGTTGGACTAAGTTGGGTTGGACTGAGTTAAACTGATATGGATTGAGCTGGATTGGGTTAAGATTGGTTTTTCTCTCTTTATCATTTTATAGACCATTTCTGTCGCCATTCCGCATGAAATTTTTTGACAGCCTCTATCCCAAATTTTCTATGTTCACTTTGTAGAGCACTAAAAATAAGGAATAATGGAGCTTGAATCACCTTATTTGGATGTATAATGACAAACTTATGAATTTCTGAAGTTTAAATAGGTCAATTCATGATAATACGGCTAACTACTCTGCATGGGATGCCTCGGAGACCTTTATCTCAAATCCTCCATGTTTACTTTGTAGAGAACTAAAAATGAAACATATTGAGACTTAAATCACCTGATTCGGACTTTGGATAATAAAATTATGAGGAATTGAAGTTTAAGTGGGCCTATCGGCTTACTGCTCTGCATGGGATCCTTCGGAGACCTCTGCTCCAGATTTTTCATGTCCACTTTATAGAGCACCAAAAATGAGGATTAATGGCATTGGAATCACTTTATTTGGACGTCAGATGAGCGAGATATGAGAAGATGAAGTTTAAATCATTAAACTTACGATAATTTACATGCAAGCCCCTAGATATTATTAATCTTCAGAAAATACCCTTATTCTTATTTGCAGACTAAAATCGCAATATCTTCTCCATTTGACATTGAAATTGAGTGATTCTAGTCTCATTTCGAAGGTATTTTCAAGACCTACACATCCATGTAGGTTAGAACCAATTTTCTTATTGTGAGGCCCACCGTAAACCATGTCCAAGTCACAGCTAAAATTCGAACCTTGTATTGAGATCCACCAATATGTGTTTCCTTAGGCTTCTGGACACTAGGGATCATTTCAGCTCTTCTCAAAATACTATAGAGAGCATGCCGGGACTGATCGACTATCACTTCTAAGAGAGTTTCACTCGCTTCCCCTGTATTTACCAAACTTTCTCTCACCTCTCCCATTTTATTGTCTACACTCCAGTAAGACTTTGTTTAGCTAGGGATGGTAAGAATGGGGTGCTTACACCATATTTTATTCTCATTAAATTCTAGTTCAATGGTCATAATCCAGTCTCATCAAATTCAAAGATCAATGGTCCAATTCTATTTATCATAATTCCAAGCATATGGGATCAATCAATTTCATCAAAATTTCAAACATATGGGAATCAATCAATTTCATCAGATTTCAATTTGTGATTGGATCAATTTCATAACATTAAATTCAAGCACATAGGATCAAATTATCACATGAAATTCAAGCATATGGCTAGACCATCGTATGATCAAAGTTCTCGGTGGTGTTGTGGATTAAGCTCTACATTCCTCTATATTTCAGAGAATGGGGTAGTTCTATATTTTTTTCACATGACATTGAGATTATAACGATACAACCACATGTCATGAAGATCACACATTAGGATAAAAATCTGATTTCGCCAAGAGAACACAACAAAAATCTAATGAATTCATGGATCTTCATCTATAAGCTTACCGAAACTTACGGGTATTCATTGAGGTTCGTAAACAACATAGAAAATAAAAAAAAATCATATATCAAGGATTATCTAAAGAAAATGAAATACCTGGAGAGAGATCGATAAAGGGAGACAGTATGCGAAGTCACCAAAACTGATTAAGCTGCATAGAATTATCGATGGAAGCCCCGAATAGTGGATTCAATTGAAACCCCAATCAAAGCAAAATAGATTTGAATCAGCGATGATAAAGTTTTTTTTCAATAAGAATTGCTCATGAAGATCTGACCACTAACCCTATTTCTTCATCTTCTTTCCCATTAACTCTTTCTTTTGCTATTCATTCTCTTTCTAAACACTCACCCATCCTCTCCTCTCCAATGTCATCACCCACAAAGGGATAAATATCCCATGTATACACCTAACACCGACTCTTTTGTCAAGGTGTCAAGAGAGCTCTAGAATTTGTCGTGGTTTGAGGCAACATGGGGTTTTGGGTTTTAGGTTTTTGGTCGGTGAGATGGAAAACACAAAGAGATGAAAGCTTATCGAATTAAATAAGAAAAATAGATGGGGTGAGAGGTATCGGTTGCAGTATAATGGTTTAGAGTTTTAGATCTGTAATAGATAAGATGGTTTGTCGGTTGATGAGGACTGTAGGTTTAATGGAGGATGAGTGTAGCAAAGTGAGGTGGTGATGTTGCAGGTAAGTGTTCACTTATTCTGCTTCTTCTTTTGTCCTGCTCCCTTCTTCTTCTTCTTCTTCTTCTTCTTCTTCTTCTTCTTCTTCTTATCCTCTCTCAATTAGTCTCTCTTCTTCTTTCAATCTCAACTCTCTCTCTCTCTCTCTCTTCTTTCCTTGCCCCAATTCTGATTTTTTTCTCTTTTCTTCCAAATCTCCACCGACTCTCTCTCTCTCTCTCTATTCTTTCCTTTTTTCTATTTTTTCCCTTATTTTCTCCAATTCTCCCCACAAACTCTCTCTCCCTATTCTTTCATTTTTTCTATTTTTTTCCTTATTTTCTCCAATTCTCCCCATTGACTCTCTCTCTCTCTATTCGGTCTTTCCTTTTTGAATTTTTTTTCTATTTTTATTTTTAAAGTCCAACCGACTCTTCTCTTCCTTTTTTTTCTTTTTTTTTTCCTTTTATCGGCTCTTTCTCTTTTTATTAGATTTTTCCTTTTTTTTTCTTTCTTTCCTAAAACCGAAATCCTTGATCTCTATTTATTTTTATTTTTTTAGATTCTAATATTTCCTTGAAAGTCTCTTACAGCTCTCTCTCTCTTTCCTAAACCGAAACCCTAGTGGCCCCCCTAATTAGCTTTCTACGGCTCTTTCTCTTGCCCTATATTATTTATTTATTATTATTAGTTTTTCTTTCTATTCTTCTCTCTATTGTCGACTCACTCTCAGATTCTCTATAAATATAATGTATATGCATATATAATACCAAGTTATATAACATGCTTACCAATATTTGCATAATATACACTATATGAGACTATGCACAAGAATCGAACCGGTTTGGTCTAAGCTGATCTGTTCAAGGTTGACTGAGCCGGACCGATTTGATTAGATTGGACCAACATGAGTTGACTGGCCTAAACTGATATGGGTTGAGCTAGATTGGGCCAAGATTGGTTTTTTTCTTTATCATTTTATAGGTCATTTTCGCTGCTATTCAGCATGGAATATTTTGACGGCCTCTGTCTTAATTTTTTCATTCACTTTGTAGAACACTAAAAATGAAAAATACTAGAGTTTGAATCACCTCATTTGGACATAAAATGGTCAACTTATGAATTTTTGATCTTTAAACAGATCAATTTACGATAATTCGGCTAGCAACTCTGCATGGGATGCCTTAGAGACCATTACCTTAAATTCTCCATGTCCACTTTGTAGAGCACTAAAATTGCAAAATACTGGCACTAGAATCATCGGATTCGGACGTCTGATGAGCAAGATATGAGAAGATGAAGTTTAAATAATTAAACTTATAAACTTATGATAATTTGCATGCAGGCCCTTGGATGATTATTATTAATTTCCAAAAAATACCTTTATTCTTATTCCCAGACTAAAATCATCATATTTTCTCCATTTGACATCGGAATTGAGTGATTATGGTCTCATTTTGAAGGTGTTTTTCAGACCTACGCATTCATGCAGGTTGCAGCCCACGACCTTAGTGTGGGGCCCGTCGAAGACTGCCTCAAAGTCGTAGTCAAAATCCAAACCTCGCATTGAGATCCACCAGCTTGCCATATGTATTCACTTGAGCTCCTGGACACTAGGGACATTTTAGCTCTTCTCAAAACACTATAAAGAGTATGCCGAGACTAATCGACTCTCACTTCTGAGAGAGTTTCACTCGGCTCCCCTATATTTTTGAAACTTTCTCTCACCTCTCCCACTTTGTTGTCTACATTCCAGTAAAACTTTGTTTAGTAGGAATGGCAAAAATAGGGTGCTTACAAGATCTATGGTCTAAACTCGATGCATCGATCGTCAACAATTTGATCAAGATCATATTTGATAAATTACTCAAACTTGATGTAATCGATCATCATCAATGTGATCAAGATCAGATTTGATTGACGGTTCAATTTTCAATCTAACCGTTTAAATTGCTTAAAATCACATCATGTCATCCAATGGCTTGTGTTTATCATCATATGATCAAAATCAAGATCAGC
The DNA here is from genome assembly GCA_028583415.1 of Protea cynaroides. Lineage (NCBI taxonomy): Eukaryota > Viridiplantae > Streptophyta > Magnoliopsida > Proteales > Proteaceae > Protea > Protea cynaroides. The sequence continues at coordinate 47,994,994 of CM053271.1, read as the reverse complement.
ATCAATGGATGAGATTAATTATCACATGCTCGACCAAATTTTAACATCAACGGAACATCATAATACATGATAAAAAATTAAAATCTATAGTTAACTTAAGTACATCATGATCATAGATTCAATCAATGACTCAAATTTGATGGGATGACTAGGAATCCAAATCATAGAGGGAATAGACCAAGGGTAGGGACTCGATTGGTTTTGATCATGGTTATGGTTTCGGGTAAGGGTTGACCATGTAGTTGGGTGAGATGGAGTGCAGCAGCAATGTGAAGGGCAGAATTGATTGGGGGTTGTGATGGTGGGATTTAAGAATGGTAATGGGGGTTAGAGTGGATTTGGTACTGCATAAGAAGGTAAGGAAGTGTTGCAGGTTATCGGTTAGGGGTTGGTCAGTTGTATCCATATGTCTATTGCAGCTGGTTGCAGCAGGACAGATAGGATGGTTGCTTGTTATGGTGATGGAAGGGATTTGTGAGGTGTAGACAGGTTGATTGGACAAGTAGTGATGCTTGCAGGTGGTTCTGATTGAGGGTTTGAAGTAGAGGTAATGGGGTATGGCGCATGGCTGTGAGATAGAGGTGCAATGGTGCTTGATTAGTGAGGTGGTAGGACAGGTGGACAGGGACTTTTTGGTGAATAGGTGGACATATGGAGGACTAGTGGAATGGTTCTATGATAGGGGCTTAGGTTTAATAGGGTATTGCTGGGTGATTAGATGGATGCGTGGCCGTGGATTGAGGTGGTGTTGCACAAGGTGGAGATAAGTGTTAGGACAATTGAGAGTGGTTGCAGGCGGCTTAGTTTGAAGGCAGCTGGTTTGGGATTATAGATAGTGGCAAGAGTAATAAGCAAGTGGTTGGTGCTGCAACAGGGTATATGGGAGTGAAGTGAAGGTGGCTGGGGGATTTTTCTCAATGAGTAGGCAGGTGTTGAGATTGGTGTTGGGTAATGAAGGAATGATGATGCAATGTGGTGCATGGAGAGTGAGTGCTGTAGGTGTAGGTTTTAGGTTAGCAGCCACAAAGGGTGGCCCTAAATGATTTGGGGATTGTCGGTAATAGTGGAGAAAGATGGTTGGTGTTAGTGATGCATAGATTTCAAAGGATTCGGTGAGATGGGATTTAATGGGGTGGAGGGAGATAGACGCATGATGGAGGTTGTGTAGATTATGGCAATGGGATTTTATGATTGAGTGAGGTGGCAGCCAAGAAGTTATTCACAGTTTGGATAGGTTTAATGGAGATGGTGTTAGGGTTAGAGTTGAAATTGCTACTTTGAGGGTAGCAGACCTCTTAAAAAGAGAGATGAGGAAGGGAAATGTAAAAACTGAGTTGTATATTGTTGTCCATTACATAACACATAGCTCTCTTATAAAGCTATGAAACCACCTCCTACAGCATATGGCTATAACAAACTAACAAACTAGCAAGTGATATTGTATAACCCCACAAGGCCATAAGCTTGCGCATGCGTATCTGTGCCCAGTTGTTCTCACCTGATCCCTTGTCTTGGTGACAGCACCAATGGCCTCAAGGTTTATAGCATTACCATCACCATCCGAGAGAACCTTGTCCTCAAGGTTCAGCTCTGGGTATAGACGGCAGATATAGTCACTAATATCCATCAACCAATTTGTCAAAAAATGAATCGAGAAATTTGCCTCGTTACAAGAACACTGAACAAAGATTTGGCCATGTTGGATATTGATGAACACATTTTATGTGTGAATTTAGGTCATAAAGTATGCATTTCTTATTTTATTTATAATTTTTCTTGGGTATTTAATGTTGTTTTTATGTTTATAGGGTATAGGTGAAAGAATAGAGAAATCCGAGGTTGAAAAGATCGTTTCATACATTTTTAGCGATCCTGACCAGTTAACTCACCCAGTCAACTCAGTAGTCGGGCATAGGGACGAATTATATAAGGAGAGCTACGAATTTTGTGTATAAGATCAACCTTAGACCAAGTAAAAAAAAACCCAATCTCATGTGAAAAATTCTATCCTCTTGAAAAAATATTCTTTATTGATTTGGAATGAAATTTATAAAATGGAGATTGCCATATCTTTGGGGTTTTCTATTTTTTTCTCTCTCAAGATTGATATCACATGTAGAGATTGGCATGGCATAGAAGAATGGAGAGCTCCAATCGATTATGAAAGTTTACAAGAAGAGATAATGATATCAAAGATACAATGAGTTGTTGCAAGATCTTTTTCTATTCAATAATCGTCCACATACAATGAACCTGCAAAGTTGGCATTTGGTTATCAAAATTATCTCCACAAAATCCCTTGTAATCCAAATGTAAAGATTGATTGTGATATTTACTCAATTGTATATATATGTGATGCTCAACAATAAAAAAATCATCCGAGAGTTCTATTGTATGTTTTTTTTAGTTTTGAAAATTTATGAGAGAGTTTGAGATTCTTAGTTTCTTTTTTTCAAGTTGAATTCTTCTTGCTTAAGTTTATTTTTATTTATCTTTTTTAAGTTTTAATTTTAAATTTAAAACTTTGTAGTAGGGTAGATAAATATAGGTTGTACCCCATTACTAATTTAATTTAGGGCAGAAGGCTCCCTTTGTAATCTTGCCTTGGAGTGACAACAAGAAGATGAGCAACGATAGAGAAATCTTCCAACGAGATAAGTTTTTCTTACATTCTTTTATTTTTAATTTTGTTTTCTTCTTGCAATAAATCTGTGTTACTCTATAGTTAATATAATGGTTTCATAAATCTTCGTGCCATGAGGAATTGGTTTTTATTGTTTTTGTTGCTTGATTAATTTTTATTTGAACTGATTAGGGTGTTAATTATTCAAATCTTTTTAGTACACTTTGCCTTATTTGAGTTAGGATAATAGCGATTCCTCCCTAAGATCGACATGTTACTGCAAGATACTGTGCACTTGTGGTTACATATTTAAATAATTTAAATCAAGTTTTTGTCGCCAATGCCAGGGAGGTAAGCCATTATTTTTCCTATTTTAAATATTTCAAAGTGATTTAAAAAAAAACCAAAAACAAAATGGAAAAGAAAAATGTAAAAAATTTTCATTGGTTTTCATGCCTTTCTTTGCACCTTCTGTAAGACCCGCATTCCATGAACCTGATCTAAACCTTTAATTCATGTTGTATCAGGTCTTCCAATCATCACCGGGCCAGACGGGACGAGCGAATGACAACCAGGTATGAAATCGGACCAATCGGACCAATTCAAGTATGAAAAATTGGATACCGGTCGATGGTACCGGTCTATGGTACCGGTCGATGGTCGACCAGTATGGCCTGCGTAGACTTGGATCCAAAAAAAGATCTCTGTGGGTCCCATTTTCCAAATTTCAAACCGAAGGACTTTCCTAATGTTAGGAGGCTTCCTAAACTCAACCGTATCCTATATAAAGACCCTTAAACCTCCTAAAACCTCTCTCATTGATCCTCACAAACCTTAGAGAGGAGAAAGAGGTTGAGGAAGGAGAAGAAGCTAGAAGGAGAGGGAAGAGCCGCCATTGCCGTTGGACGAAGAACACGTTACCGCGAACCAACGGTAAGTGCTTAAACCTTCCTCTACTTTAATGATTCTAGGATGGTTAGTCATGATTAGATCATTACCATGCAGAGCGAGGTATTGATCTAAACCATATTTTTTGTCGTCAAACCCTAATCTAGTCGGTAAACCCTAAATTCAAGTTTTAGGTTGAAGATCATCGAAACTAGGACTTGAATGGAGTTGGAAACAACTCTAACTCATTGCTTAGAGCTAGAATGTGTAGGAGAAACCTTAGGATCAATAGGGGTGACCGACAGAAGGCGAGAACTGGATGTATGGTCTTCCGAAGACATACCGGTCGACCAAACCGTCGCACCATATGTGACTGGTACTGCAACTGGTACCTCCCAGAGACTAGTCTGTGGGGACCGGTCGACCATATCGATCGCACCTTTTCCCACAGTGCCACGACCGGTACTGCGACCGGTATGCTCTGTGAGAAGTGTTTTTGATCCAGTTGGTTTTCCGACCAACATAAACCCTAAGAAAACTATTCTAACTCAACCCTAACATCGTGTAGGAGCTTGTAATAGTAAGTTTGGATTCTGCAATGCGGAGCAAGCTATCAAACAAGCATCAAATAAGGGAATCGGACCTAAACCCTAATAATCTAATAAACAGTAGAACATTGTTAATAACCATGATTCTATGGTATGATGTTTGTGCATACTCACATGTCATCCTTTATTTTCAATTATTATTATTATTCATGCATACTTGCTATGCTAGGATGTGACTGTTAGGCATGTGATTGTTTTTGTTGATGTATGGAATTGGAAGGATTGGAGGTCTAGGATCATTCCTCACACTAGCACCTTTCGTATCGTTCTGTCTTAACATGCTTGGTGCGAGTAGGGTATCAGGGGGAGGAAGTAGCACTGTGATCTCCGGCCTGGCCACTAGAATCTAGCTCTATCTCTATGCCATAGGGAGCTGTTCTAGGATAGGGCCTACTGTGATGACATGTAGGATTGGTTAGTTACGAGCCCAGTTTGCAAGCCCTCGCCAATAGGAGCTTACGTATTGATATGGGTAGAGTATCAGGGGAGGTGTTGGCTGTGTTTTATCCGAACGCCTTAGCTCTATCTCTATTCCATGGTGGGTGCATGTGGGACGACAGTGGTGTTTGATCCATTGGGTAGCTTCACACACTCATGTATAGAGGTGCAGTGGCCGCCAATCCTTTCTATAGCACATTGCAAACTTAAACCAGACCATAATGTGAATGTTACTCATGCATATGTTTGTTGCATTGTCTGATTGTCTTATTGAGCTAAGTTGTGAGCTCACCATTGTATATATACATGTTTTTAGATGTTGATGCAGGTTATACGATGGAGGATTACATGGACGCTCCAGTGTATGGAGGCGTAACTGCTTTGGACGTGCAAGCAGGAGAGGACGAGCATGATGCTTCATGCGAGTGCCCTTTCTGCGTGTATCTCTAGAGTGTTTATTTGGATTATTTTATTTATTTCAGTTGGATTTACAAAGTGATGTAAGGATATTATTTACGTTTTGGTGTGGAGAATAACTTGATATTTTATTAAATTTATCAATAGATCAATCAGTTCATTTTATTTAAAGACTTCCGCTGTATTTTATTATATTCTGATTATGGTTATGTGCAATGGTTTGTATGAGTGGACACGGTCTTATTGAGATCCTAGTGTGAACCGTTGGTTCAGTGACGGTTCACTCACACTTCTGGTTCGGCCAGAATTAGGGTGTGACAACTTGGTATCAGAGCTCTTAGGCTCTGTCCAACAGATCATATTGCACTTGATTGAGTCAATGAACTGAGATAGGAAAAATTAAAAGTCTTAATAAAATCACACCTTAAACACCTATTTGATGCTTGAGACTAAATACGAAAGAGCATAATATACTATACTAAAGGTGGAATTGATAAATAGACATGCTCTAGTGAGGAAACCATAGGGACAAACAGAATGATCATGAATTACCATAACAAGTAAAAGAAAAATTTTATAAACATAAATTATCTAATGAGTGATAAGTTAATTGTGCTACAGGGTACAGTCCACAAGCCGGACAGTTACCCTGTTATATAAACCATGCTGAGAGAGAGAAAAAAAATAAAAGGGCTATCATGGGGATGGTGGCATAGGAGGAATGGGATCCGTGATGTCATAGTCACGCTCATAGGCTACCCTGAGCCAGTACACCTGCTCCTGTGTGACTCTGAGGCTGCAAGCAAGATGCCCCAGGTCACGGCTCATCTCATGCTGAGCATCCCGGATCTCCGTAAACATACCCATCATGGTATCGGGAGGAGGCTGGGATGGTCTCGCTACAGGTGTGGGCTGTGGTGCCGGTGCTGGAATGTCCTCCATTTGGTCATCACCATCATCACCATCATCCTCTGCCTCTTTTGCATGAGCCGCATTGGCTGCCGCTGCTACCCTCCTGAGCGGACGAGGACGGGCCTCTAACTCCTCATCACTGATTGGCAGACTGTCCATCCTCATCCGGAGAATGGCATCCCAGTCAATGTCAGAGGTCATGGTGTCCTCAACTACAGTCTCACCCCTCATGTCCACCCGTATTCGCTGCAGAAGAGTAGTGATGAGTCGGCCATATGGAAGGTTACTGGCCTGATCGGGCAGAGTAGCCTGACGCATGGTCCTGATAATGATGTAGGGGAGACAGACCCGCTCCCCAGTGCAGACGCAATAGGTCAAATATTGTGTTAGCTGAGATAACTCACTGTAGTGGCCACTTTGAGGGACAATATTGTACTAGATGATGCGACAGTATACCTGAGGCACAGGTCTCAAGCTAGCAGCCTTCATAGGCACTCCAGGGTTAAGTATCTGCTCCGAAATCTCCTGACCCAGATCATCAGTGAGAAAGCCCTTCATCTTAGGGACGCAGTAGACCAAGTCACCATCATTTGGAATTCCTAGAAGATCGGCAAGCTGGTGAGTATCAAAAGATATAGGGACACCCTTGACGAGACAGGTAAGGCGGAGTTCTCTGCCTCGACTGAAGTCATTGACATTTCCCTCGATCTCCAAGTTGTTATAGAAATGTTTGACTAGGTTGGGGAGGGTGGTGACAGTGTATGTAATGACGGGCAATCACCCAAGTCTACCAAAAGCTGCTTCAACGTCAAACAGCTGTAGCTGCACCAGGTTCACCCGTCGCCCTGACTCAATATTCTTCTCGTCAAACCAAGGAAAACGGGCTTGCACCGCCTCCGAACGAAACCACCGCTCATTGAGCTGCGTAACTGGTGGGTGAGGAAGGTTCATGCCAAGACCGAATGAACGTTTACCTGCACCTCTGTGTTGAGACATTTTAAACTACAAACAAAGACAAAATAATGAGAAATTGGTTAGAATTTTTAAAATTTCGACAGCATAACGACAGTAATTTAAGCAAAAGCCTCGAACTCACCCAAAACCTAGGGAGGAGGACTTACGTCATCACCCAAGACCACATGGAAACCAATCATACATCAAACAAACAAGAAATTTAGGAATTTTCAGGAAAAATTTGATTTTTTTGTAAAAACCTAGGTCAAAAACCTAAAATTTTGATTTTTTTTTTTAAACTACTCGGTGGAACCTCAAATTGGTTGAGGGCTTATGCTCTTAGGGGTCCCTAAACCCTTTCAAAGCTGAAGGAAAAGAGTTCCTACAGTTAGAATCTTCCTAACTAAGAAAAACCTAATTTTTGGGCATGAAACCATGAAGAAACGATGTAAAAAGGGAGAATGGAGGGAAGGAACTTACTTGGAGAAGATGTTCTAGGTCTTGATCGAAAGAAAATAGCTTCTAAGACCACCGGTCGGACTGTAGCAACTCACAAAGCCAGAGAGGAATTGCCACCGAAGAGGAAGAAGAAAGGAAAAGTGAGAAAAATCTCACTTTTCCCGATTTTAAAGAGTATTCTGGGCATACTAGTCGACGGTTTTGCCCATACCGGTCGATCGGTACCCCCCAGGGTATATCAACCGGTACCTCTCGGTCAGAGAAAAATTCTAACCGGTTGACTATACCGGTCGCTCCATTTTCTATATGGTTGCGACCGGTACATCGACCAGTACCCCTCGGGAACTCTGAGAGTTTGTCCGCCTGGACATACCGGTCGCACTACCTTATACAGTGCCGCGACCGGTATGTGGCGACCGGATAACTAATGAAAACCCAAAAAATTTTGGAAAATTTTTTTTAAAAATTTCAATTTAAGTTTTCGTTACAATTTTTCGCCTTGCACTTGTTAAAGTCTAACACTACTATGACTATTCGATTGTACCTCATGTGTTATGTCTTCTTCTCAGATCCAAGCAGGAAAAACTAATCTGAGATGGTAGGCGGAAATGGTCATAGAGGCTCACGAAGGCATCACCACTCCAGGGTACGCTAAGATGAGAACAACCTGGAGACAAGAGTTATTGATGAGCAGAATGTAAGCACAGAGGGTGGAGAAAGGCAGAGTCCCAGGTTACCAACAAATTTTCCAAGACCTCCTCACACTAACTCTGAGGCTATTGTGACGAATCTAGTCTATTAGATGGAAGCTTAGCAGAAGGTATTCCTGAATGAGATGCTGAAGATGTTCAGGCCACCAGGATTTATCCCTACAGAAGGTACACCTGAATCTAGGGAAAATAACACCACCTTACCAATGAATGGTAGCACTGGGCCAATGGGCCAAGGACAGAATCTACAACTACCACACTAATTTTCATCATCATCTGTCTATCAAGGGATCTATCCGTACCCACCACCATGGTATGGAATGAATGCACAGGGGCAAAATGACCTAAGCCGAGCAGTGGATAGGTTCTTAAAACTGAAACCCCCTACTTTCACAGGGAAACCAGGGAAACCACTGTGGCCTGCACAGTGGGTTGCTGAAATAGAGAAGAACTTCTGTCTGATGACTTGTACGGAAGATGAGAAGGTTCTGTTTGCTACGCACATGCTCAAGGAAGATGCAAATGCCTGGTGGAATTCTACCCGGACATACTTAGAGGTAAAGCACACTCAGATCAATTGGACAATATTCAAGGGAGCCTTCTTTGATGAGTACTTTTCGAAGAGTTTTCGAGATCAAATGGAGAAGGAATTCTTGAACCTACAATAATCCCAGTCGATTGTTGATGCTTACCAGCAGAGATATGAAGAGTTGTTCTTCTTTGCTCCGGCAAGCGTGCAAGAAGAAGAAACCAAGACTCGTAGGTTTACCATGGGATTGCGAGGAAGTATCCAAGAGCACGTCTTGGGTTTGGAGAAGAATGTATATAATGAGGTTGTATAGATTGCTAGGGTAATTAAATCTAGCCAAAGAGACAGTTTCTTTGCTCAGAATAGGGGACTGAAGAGGCCCACCACTGAGACTTCAGGTGGAGGAAATACAAGACCATTCCGCCCATACAGGGCTCAGTCTGCTATGGTGCCTGCAAGGACCACTACTACACCACCACCGTCACAGTTTGGTGGACAGAACCCAAATGTCAAATGTTTCAACTGTCAACAATTGGGTCATTATGCAAAGACTTGTACTCTACCCAAGAAGCAACTGCCACAGCAAGGAAAGATATTCGCAGTCACCACTGAAGAGGCAACCGCATCACCTGATGTGGTTACTGGTATGATTACATCCCTTACTATTTGGCTTACTGTTTGTTGTGTTTGAGCATGTAGAACTAAGGGATAATTAATTTCAGGAACTGTAAATATAGCTGGTGTACCCGCCAGAGTACTCTTTGACTCTGGGGCCACGCACTCCTTTGTTTCTATGTCTTTTGGGAAGCGAATGGAGTTACCTATCAAGTATTTAACCCCAAGCTTGATAGTTCACTCCTCGTTGGGAGTAGAAGTGGCGTTGAATGAATACTATGGGCCGTGTACAGTTAATATTGAGGGCCGAAACCTAGAAGCAAATCTGGTTCAACTTAAGATGGCAGATTTTAACGGCATCTTGAGAATGGATTGGCTAGGCCATCATTCAGCTAGTTTATTATGTGGTGAAAGAAAACTTGTGTTTAAAGATGATAAGGAGAAAGAGTTTAGCTTCACTGGAACCAAGTTACCTAGGAAGCGAAAGTTGATCCTCTCTGCCCTAAAAGCTAAGAGATGCTTAGAAAAGGGAGGAGTGGGGTACTTAGTGTCTGTAGTCAACATCACTACCGAGGTGCCAAAGATGGAAGATCTAGATGTGGTACGAGAGTTTCCAGATGTATTTCCAGAAGATCTACCAGGTCTACCTCCAGACAGAGCTACAGAGTTTGTGATAGACCTTATGCCAGGGTCGGCGCTAGTGTCTAAGGCACCGTACAGGATGGCCCCTACTGAATTAAAGGAGTTGAAGACCCAATTACAAGAACTATTAGATAAGGGTTTCATACAACCAAGCATATCACCGTGGGGAGCACCTATATTATTCATAAAGAAGAAGGACGGTAGTGTACGGCTATGTATCGACTACTGAGAGCTGAACAAGTTAACCATTAAGAACCGATACCCTTTGCCTAGGATCGATGATCTGTTCGACCAATTGCAAGGTGCGGTTTTCTCGAAGATAGATCTTAGATCAGGGTATTACTAATTGAAGATCAAGGCAACGGATATTCCGAAGACTACTTTCAGGACAAGGTATGGGCATTATGAGTTCCTTGTAATGTCATTCGGGTTGACTAACGCTCCAGCATCGTTCATGGAACTGATGAACCGAGTGTTTCATGACATGTTGGACACTTCGGTCATCGTATTCATTGACGACATCTTGGTCTACTCAAAGGACAAGGAGACTCATGCAACACATTTGAGAGCAGCCCTACAACGGCTGAGAAGGGAGAAGCTTTACGCCAAGTTCAAGAAGTGTGAATTTTGGCTGAAGGAAGTGGCATTCTTGGGTCACGTAGTATCTACAGATGGTATCAAGGTAGATCCAAGCAAGATCGCAGCTATAGTAGGATGGGATGCACCGAAGTCAGATGTGGAGATTCGTAGTTCCTTGGATTGACTGGTTACTATAGAAGATTCGTGGAAGACTACTCAAGGATCGCCGTTCCACTTACCAGACTAACCAAGAAAGGGGAAAAGTTCATATGGACTGATGAGTGTGAAAAGTGCTTTCAGACTTTGAAGTCAAGACTAGTCTCTGCACCTATCTTGACCATCCCAGCACCAGGCTTGCCGTTTACCTTATATATGGATGCCTCAGGGTTAGGTCTTGGATGTGTGTTGATGCAAGGAGAACAGGTGATTGCCTACGTATCAAGACAATTGAAAGAGCATGAGAAGAACTATCCTGCGCATGATCTAGAATTAGCAGTAGTTATTCAAGCAATCAAGACTTGGAGACACTACCTTTACGGTGAAAAGTTTCAGATTAAGTCGGATCACAAGAGCTTAACTTACCTTTTCACTCAGAAGGACCTGAATATGAGATAGAGGAGATGGCTGGAACTATTAAAAGATTATAATTGTGATATCCAGTACCATCCGGGTAAGGCAAAAGTTGTGGCCGATGCCTTAAGCAGAAAGTGGGCATTGAAACCTGAGGCAGGACCTAGTGCAAACGCCGCACTGTGTGTTGCAACCTCTGGCTCAATAGAGAAGGATAAAGACTATATATTAGAGACTGCAGGAGATCCAGTGGAACAGGGCTTAATTCATAAGTTCACATTGATGTTCGCAGCTTTGAAGATCTCATCGGATCTAATAGATGAGGTCAAAGTAGCAATCCTACAGGATCCATACCTCAAGACTGTGCAAGAAGATCTAGAGAAGGGTAAAAGTAACCCTGACTTTTACCTTGGATTCAGACAAGTTACTCAGGTATCGTGGACGATTATGTATACCTGAGAGTGAGAACTTAAATATCAGAGATAAGAGTTATGACAGAAGCTCATTACACCCCATATTCGGTACATCCAGGAAGCACCAAGATGTACCACGATTTAAGAAGATTATATTGGAGGGGTATGAAAGCGGATGTAGCTCGATTCATATTCCAATGTTTGAATTGCCAGCAAGTTAAAGCTGAAAGGTAGAGACCCGTAAGTTTGCTACAACCACTATCGGAACCAGCATGGAAGTGGGATTGTATCACAATGGATTTCATTACTCGCCGACCTTTGACACCAAGGTCACTGGATGTTGTGTAGGTTATAGTCGATCGACTTACTAAGACAGCTCGATTCATTGCGGTCAGACCTCAGTATACCATGGAGAAGCTGGCCAAGCTATATGTGGATAATATAGTCAGACTTTATGGCATCCCAGAAAGTATAGTATCTGACAGAGATCCTCGTTTTACATCAAAGTTCTGGGAAGGATTACAGAAAGCTATGGGAACCAAGTTGAAGTTTAGCATAGCTTTTCATCCTCAGATTGATGGGTAGTCAAAAAAAAATTATTCCAATTTTAGAAGATATGCTCCGAGCATGTGTCCTAGATTTCAAAGGAGCTTGGGACGAGAAACTATCGCTCATCGAGTTTGCTTATAACAATAGTTACCAGGCTATGATCCAAATGGCTCCATACAAGGCACTCTATTGGAAGAAATGTCGTACACCTCTGTTATGGAATGAGGTGGGAGAGAGAAGGATTATAGGACCAGAGTTCATCGAAGAAACTTATTGAGTGATTGATCAAATTAAGGAAAGAGTGAAGACAGCTCAAGTTCGACAAAAGCACTATGCAGATAATCGACGTCGAGATCTGGAGTTTGCAGTGGGTGATAAAGTGTTCTTAAAGATATCACCTGTGCGAGGTCTGAAACGGTTTGGTAAGAAGGGGAAGCTATGCCCCAGGTACATGGGACCATATGAGATTTTGACTAGATGTGGAAATGTGGCATATCAACTGGCTCTACCACCATCCATGTCAAACGTTCATGATGTATTCCATGTTTCCTTATTGAAGAAGTATGTCAGGGATCCATCGCACATCTTGACAGCAGACCCACCAGACTTGACAGAGGACTTGACATTTGAAGTAGTACCTGTGATGCTCACAAGTCGAAAGGTACAACATCTCCGAAGAAAGGATATCCATTATGTGAAAGTGCATTGGAAAAGCCAACATGTAGAAGAAATCACTTAGGAGGAAGAGAACGCGATGCGAAAGGAATACCCTAACCTTTTTGACGACTAATGTACATTCAAATTTCGAGGCCGAAATTTATTTTAAGGGTGGGGGAGTTGTGAAACCTACATGTAAATTTCGGGGACGAAATTTCTTTTAAGGGCGGGGGAGTTATAAGACCCGCATTCCATGAACCCGATCTAAACCTTTAATTCATGTTGTATCAGGTCTTCCAATCATCACCGGCCCAGACGGGATGAGCGGATGACAACCAGGTATAAAATCGGACCAATCGGACCAATTCAAGTATGAAAAATTGGATACCGATCGATGGTCGATCAGTATGGCCTGCGCAGACTTGGATCCCAAAAAGGATCTTTGTGGGTCCCACTTTCTAAATTTCAAACCGAAGGACTTTCCTAATGTTAGGAGGCTTCCTAAACTCAACCCTAGCCTATATAAAGACCCTTAAACCTCCTAAAACCACTCTCATTGATCCTCACAAACCATAGAGAGGAGAAAGAGGTTGAGGAAGGAGAAGAAGCTAAAAGGAGAGGGAAGAGCCGTCATTGCCATTGGACGAAGAGCACGTTACCGCCAACCAACGGTAAGTGTTTAAACCTTCCTCAACTTTATTGGTTCTAGGATGGTTAGTCATGATTGGATCAATACCATGCAAAGCGAGGTATTGATCTAAACCATATTTTTTGCCGTCAAACCCTAATTTAATCGGTAAACCCTAGATTCAAGTTCTAGATTGAAGATCATCGAGGACTTGAATGGAGTTGGAAACAACTCTAACTCATTTCTTAGACCTAGAATGTGTAGGAGAAACCCTAGGATCAATAGGGGGTGACCGATGGAAGGCGAGAACCGAATGTATGGTCTTCCGGAGACATATCGGTCGACCATACCGGTCGCACCATATGCGACCGGTACTGTGACCGGTACCTCCCGGAGACTAGTCTGTGGGGACCGGTCGACCATACCGGTCGCACCTTTCCCCATAGTGTCGCGACCGGTACTGCGATCGATATGCTCTATGAGGAGTGTTTTTGACCCAGTTGGTTTTTCGACCAACATAAATCCTAAGAAAACTATTCTAACTCAACCCTAACATCGTGTAGGACCTTGTGATAGCATGTTTGGATTCTACGACGCGGAGCAAGCTATCAAACAAGCATCAGATAAGGGAATCGGACTTAAATCCTAATAATCTAATAAACAGTAAAATGTTGTTAATAACCATGATTCTATGTATGATGTTTGTGCATACTCGCATGTCATCCTTTATTTTCAGTTATATTATTGTTCATGCATACTCGCTATGCTAGGATGTAACTGTTAGGCATGTGATTGTTTTCGTTGGTATGGGGAATGGGAAGGATTAGAGGTCTGGGATCATTCCTCACACTAGCACCTTTCGTATCGTTCTGTTTTAGCATGCTTGGTGCGGGTAGGGTATCAGGGAGGAGGAAGTGGAACTGTGGTCTCCGGCCTGTCCGCTGGACTCTAGCTCCATCTCTATGCCGTAGGGAGCTATGCTAGGATAGGGCCTATTGTGATGACATGTAGGATTGGTTAGTTACGAGCCCAGTTTGCAAGCCCTCGTCAATAGGGGCTTACGTGTTGGTATGGCTAGAGTATCAGGGGAGGTATTGATGGTGTTTAATCCAGACGCCTTAGCTCTATCTCTATTCCATGGTGGGTGCATGTGGGACGACAGTGGTATTTGATCCATTGGGCGGCTTCACACACTCGTGTATAGAGGTGCAGTGGCCGCCAATCCTTTCTATAGCACATTGCAAACTTAAGCCAGACCATAGTGTGAATGTTACTCATGCATATGTTTGTTGCATTGTCTGATTGTCTTACTGAGCTAAGTTGTGAGCTCACCCTTGTATATATACATGTTTTTAGATATTGATGCAGGTTATACGATGGATGATTACATGGACGCTCTAGTGTATGGTGGCGTGGCTGCTTTAAACGTGCAAGCAGGAGAGGACGAGCATGACGCTTCATGCGAGTGCCCTTTCTGCGTGTATCTCTAGAGTGTTTATTTGAATTATTTTATTTATTTTCAGTTGGATTTACAAAGTGATGTAAGGATATTATTTACGTTTTGGTGTGGAGAATAACTTGATATTTTATTAAATTTATCAATAGATCAATCAGTTCATTTTATTTAAAGATTTTCGCTGTATTTTATTATATTCTGATTATGGTTATGTGCAATGGTTTGTATGAGTAGACACGGTCTAATTGAGATCCTGATGTAAACCGTTGGTTCAGTAATGGTTCACTCACACTTCTGGTTCGGCCAGAATTGGGGTGTGACACCTTCGACTGTTAGGTTAGAATAGTACAATCGACGGTCCAATCCTAATCATGATGTGGTGTTAAGGGATGCTAGCTATTGAATTATCAAGAAGAATAATGACCAATAGCTTCGGCGGTAACGACATTGTTTCTCAAGGTGATTACGGATATGATCGGTCTCTAAGCCATTAATCGTCAGGAGATTTGCATTGATCCTGATTCAAACAAGTCCAGTTTTTCGTGTCAAATTTAGAGGAAAAAGAAAGAGAAAATTTTGTCATTTAAAGAGGTTTGTGCATGAGAGTATGGACTCATGATTCTACCAACCGTCTAATAAGAGTCTCATCATTCTAAACCTAAGACCACACTTAATGATAGGTTCTACCCTTCTAGGGCAGCACAACCCTCATGTATTCAATTATTGGCTGCCATAGGTAATAACTATGAATTAAAAACTCAATTCATTACCATGTTTTGCCATTTTCATGGAGTATCTTCAGAGGATGCATACTTGTTCCTCCGTGAGTATGAAGAGGTGTGTGCCCTCATTAAGATGAAATGGCTCAGTGATGATGCTGTCAAATTGAGGTGCATCACTTTTTTACTCAAGGATGGAGCAACAAAATGACTTTATGGTCTTCCCGCAAATTTCATTACTTCATGGGACAAATTTTGTAAGACTCGTACCTTACTAACCGGTCTTACCACCTTGTATTAGGTCTTCCTATCATGGTCGGACCAAGCGGACCAAGTGCGTGAAGAAACCACTAGGCTAGGTATGTAATTTGAACAAAAAACCATCTAATTAAGACGTGTGATCGCATGCCTAAACAGGTGTGATCGACCACACCTCAGAATATTGAGACCACTCGAGTCTAGGACGTGTGATCGACGGATTCTGTGACCCCACGTGCGACTACACGATGGTATAACTGACTTCGTGATTAGGAAACCTTCCTAATCTGAGGGGGGGTTCCTTCCTAATCAAAGTGGGACTTTATATGGATGTTTTCCTCTATATAAAGGACGTCCCTTAGTCTCTTTCACTCTTTTAAAACCAAAATTGAAAGAGAAAGAAAGAGACGAGTCGAAAGAGAAGGAGAATTGAAGAGGAAGACTAGGAGAAGGAATTGCAGAGAAAGCTCTGATTCTCCAGTAAGTTTAAGGTATAAATCATTTTCTACATTAATTGAATGCCTAGAAAGATTATGTAGGAGATATTGAGTCAAAGTAAGTTCTCAATCCTAAGACCACTAGAAAAACTCTAAGGAGATCCATGAAGAACGGATTAAGGTGAAAGACTATGTAAAAGTATAAATTTTATGTCATAGAACAATCATAGGAAGGATCATAATGTTAGCCATGAAATCAAGTTATGAAAGGATGTGGCTGAGAGTAAAAGTCGACCAAAAACTCATGTGGTCGCAGTTTGATCGACCACACGAGGCACATATGTTCGACCACACGCCCTCGGGAAGTTTCCAGGAGGGTGTGGTCGCATGTGTGTGGTCGCATGATATGTGATCGCATGTATCGACTCCACACCCTGTGGTAGCAGAAACTAAGACCACAGGTGCAGTCACACCTGTGACCACTCAGCTTCTGGAGGTCTGTTTGATACTAGTATGGACCATTCACTACTATAAATTGATGAGCTTGAACCCTGACTTAGAACTTACAAATTTCTTAGGTTTCCAAGAGGTTTAAGAGTGAATTAAGAAGCTTGGAGAATATTAAACATTTCTAGCAGGTGAAGGAATAGAACCTAAACTAACTGGCTAATAATAAACTGTTTACTTTTATTGAGTCCAATGCCATGATTGATTCTATGCTTGTATGCTTGTAATGTGCATCTCACATGTCATCTAATATTCCTGTTATTACTGCTCATGCATATTTATTTCTGTCTATTTATAATATGATGATGATGATGATGCTAGGAATAAGCATGTGATTGTGTATGTGTAGTTAGTGTACTTGATGCGAGGGGAGCATCAGGGGGAGGATGTGACATTGTGGTTCATCCTGGTCACCAGACTCTAGCTCTATCTCTACTTAAGTCTTGTTCACTGACATCATCGTATCGCCATTACCTTAGCAGAACTATTACATCGTAGGGCATCAGGGGAGGTGGTCTCGGACCGTGTAGTCTTCAACTCTATCGAGGGGCCTTAGCTCTATCTCTATGAATGTATTGAGGGATGCTAGGGTGAGGCCTTGGATACACTAGATGACATTTAGGATTGATTAGTTGCGAGCCCAGTTTGTAAGCCCTCGCCAATAAGGGCTTACGTGTTGGTATGGATAGGGTATCAGGGGAAGTGTCGACGGTGTTTGATCCGGACACTTTAACTCTATCTCTATTCCATGGTGGGTGTATATGGGACGGCAATGGTTTTTGATCCATTAGGGGATTCATACACTGGTGTATAGAGGTGTGGTGGCCACCAATCCTTTCTTTAGCATATTGTAAACTTAAAAACTAGACCAAAGATATGAATTGAATGCATGCGTATATTTGTGGCATTGTTTTGTTTGCTCACTGAGCCGTAATGTGTGCTCACCCTTTCGACGTTGAATATTTTTAGTTGTTGATACAGGTCCTACCGTTGAAGATTAAATGAACATGTCGACGTATGGACATGTAGCGGCGATAAATGTGGAAGCTATGGAAAAGGCGCATAATCCTTCGTGCGAGTGCAATTCATGTATTTTCGATTAGTTTAGTTGATTATTTATCCTAACATGTAATTGATTAATTTATTTTATTTAATGTTTTGAGTTACTTTGGAGATAATTGGATATTTAATTATGCTATCACTGTTAGATACTCAGTTCATTATTATTAAAGACTTTTGCTATTGTTTATTTACTCTGATTATGCTTGTGGAATGTATTTGGTTTAATCAGATGGGCACAGCCTATACGAGATCCTGGTTGAACCGTTGATTTATTGACGGTTCATCACACCACTAGTTAGACCAAATTTGGGGTGTGATAGCTTGGTATCAGAGCACTCAGGCTCTACTCCATTAAACCAAATTATTTTCACAAGAGACGTGAACTGAGTTAGGATAAACTAAAATCGTAATACGAACACACCATAAGCACATGTGTTGTTTGAGACATAAATTAAGAAAGAAAATAATGCATGTATGTAAATGGAAAAATAAATAGATATAGCTATATATAGACTTGAATATGAAATAACAAATGTACATCATGGCCTAGAGTATAGTCCACAACCCGATCAGTTACTCTGTATACAACTAGAAAGAAAATGTACACATCATGGTGCGGGAGGAGGAGATGCCTCTCGGTCTCGCCCAAGGTTCTCGGCATACACCCTCGTGAGCCAGGTTACCTGTGCCTGAGTCGCTCGAAGACTCTCAATGAGACTCGCCACCCGTCTTTAGTCGCACACTGAGCGTTTATGATCTCTCCTACCCGAAGATCTATAGCACGTTGAGCATAGCGAATCTCACACAATAAATCCATCATGTCATCTATGGTGGGCACGAAGGACCAGCCGAATGAGAAGCCTGAGAAGAGCCGGCTCGTGTAGAATGTTGTGGTGACGGAGGAGGTATGGCATCTACATCCAAGTACATCTGATCATCATCCTCCTCATCGTCACTCTCCGATGCCTCTGTTGTCGCCCCGGCTGGCGCCTCTACATCTACTACCGCCACTCGAGTAAGGGGATGCACCATAGCATTTGTCTCCTCGTCACTGACCTGCGCATCTCATAATCCCATCTTGCAGATGGCCTCCCAGTCTAGGTCAGCTGAAAAGGTGTCCTCATGATCCTCTCATGCACCAGGTCCACTTGTAGGCGAGTGAGCAGAGTGGTGATCAAGCGCTCATAGGGTAGGTTACCCACCAGACCAGGCGTCGTGGCATGTTGCATGGTCCTGATGATGATATAAGGAAGGTAGATAGGCTGCCTAGTGTAAATGCAGTACAGAAGGTACTGAGTCAACTGTGAAACTTTCTCATAGTGTCCACTCTGGGAATTAGGTTATGCTGAATGATCTTGAGTACACCCGAGGCTTTGGACGTAGGTTAATTGCCCTCATCTGCCAGCGGTTGTTCCGAAGAATCTGGTTGTCAATTTCTTTGGGCATTCTCACTGAAAGGAATTAGGGTTCCTTGGGTGCACAGTAGACCAAGGGACCCTCACCAAGATATCAGCGAACTCCTGGCAGTTAAATGAGATCTCTACCCCTTTGACTAGACTGGTGATCCTAAGCTCTCTGCCCCTATCTATATCCTCTGGGTCACCCTCCACCTGTAAATTACAGTAAAACTGCTTCACCAACTCAAGACTGGTGCAGCCCTCGTACAGAATCACGAGGAGCCAGCCCATATCACCAAAAGCCCCCTCCACATCTAATAGGGCTAGGCTGGCCAAGTTAACACAACAACCCCCTTTCACCTTCTTACTTTGGTACCAGGGATACTGTACCTCCGCTTCGATGGACCTGAAGCGACGAGGATCATGAACTCTGAGAACTTTAGTATGAACCATGTTACCTGAAAAGGCATAAACCAATAGGCAATAGGTTAGATATAAAGGATTCAAATTTGGCATTACGACGGCGTGATTTCGCCAAAGCCTCATGTCCACCCAAAATGTTTGGACTAGAGGACTTACATACGTCATAGGCCATCGTACCATAATCAATTGAATGAGAAATTGCCATTAATTAAAACAAATTGAAGAAAATTAATAAATTGGGAAAAATCCCTAATTTCTAGGTCAAAAGATAAAATTTTCATTTATTGACCAAACCGACCGACGAAACCTGAAATTTCTATAGGGCTTTGGTCTGTTAGGTGTCCAATAGCAAGGCTCATCATTAAAAATTAAATTTTTACCGATAAATAAAATTTAATTGGAAAAAGATTGAAATAGGCGATGAAAATCTAGAATGAACCGACAAAAAGAATAATTGGAATGCAGAACGTACTGTAGAGATATGGAACCCGATGGTGGATCGAAGAAATTTCACTCAAGATGAGTGGTCGGTACTGTAGCAACTCAGTGGAGGCGAGTTGAGTTGTGAACAGTAGAAGACAAAAAGTGAATGGAAAAAAAAGACTCGAAAATTAGATTTAAAGACCTAATTTGGGGTCGTGTGGTCGCAAAATTCGACCAAAAGTGCGACCACATGATCGACCACAGGCTCTCAGTGAGCTGCCAAGGTTCGTATGGTCGCAACTTTGTGGTCGCATATAGTGCGACCACACCCATCAACCCCACGATGAAAATGTCACGTTTTGACTTAATGACTTTAAAATTTGAATTTTTGCCTCGTTTATTATGAGATTAATATCAGATCAACATATATTATACTTGCCTCATATGTTTCCTTGAACTTTCAGGCATTACCAGCGTCGAAAACAGGAAATGGCTGGACGAAGAATAACTCAGAGATGACGTAACCCAATTCCACCTCCATCACCACCTATGGAGGTAAATGCCCATGAAAACACTGAGGAACAAGAGAACCAGAATATGGTACCGCCAAGAGTCAACAACCAAGCCAACCCAACAAACTTGCTAGCCCCACCTACGGAATTGGCTACAGTGGTTATGAATTTGGCATAACAAGTACAGCAATTGCAACAGATGCAAGCCAATATGCAAGCTGCTATGGGAATTGCTCCCCCAGCCACATACATAACACCTCTACCGGTAGGGCAAGCTAGAACCGTACCAGGGGGTAGCAACACTGTGCCCCAAACATCAACCATGAACAACACAGTACCTCAAGCACCTCAAATGCCAATTGTACAAGCTCAAGTACAAAACCCTGAAGTACCTCAAGGCAGATATAACCAGGGCAATTACTAGTACCAACTGCCTATGTATGGAGCATATGCTCAGTATCAGCTGGACCATTCTAGGCCGATCGAGTATTTTCTGAAAATAAAGCCGAGGGAGTTCATTGGCAAGACATCAGATCCTTTATAGCCAGCCCACTGGATCGACGAGATGGTAAGGAACTTCATGGTGATGACTATCGATGAAGAAGAGAAGGTATTATGCGCAACCTTTATGCTAAAAGGTGATGCCCATCATTGGTGGAAATCTACTCGAAGTTATCTGCTGACAAAGCACACTCAATTGACCTGGACTACCTTCAAAGATGCCTTCTTCGAGAAGTATTTTCCCAGGAGTTTCAAAGATGCAATGGAAAAGGAGTTTCTAAGTCTGTATCAGGGACAGATGTATGAAGAGTTGTTCTTCTTCGCTCCCTCTAGCATGCAAGAAGAAGATACAAAAACCCGAAGGTTCGTCATGGGACTTAGGGGAAGTATACGGGAGAATGTATTGGGGTTGGAAAAGAATATCTATAATGAGCTGTACAGATTGCTCGAGTACTATAATTGAGCCAGAAGGAGAGCTACTTTGCTCAGAACAGGGGCATTAAGAGGCCTAATGGAATTACTTATAATGGAGGGAACTCCAGGACATTTAAACCCTTCTGTACTCAAGGCTTTAATGCTGCAGCCAAGACTATACCAACAGCCCAACCTCAGTGAAGGCAAGGAAGTGCTAGAGTTAAGTGCTTCAACTGTGATCAAATAGGGCATTATTCAAGGGAATGCCCTAAACCGAAGAAGCAACTGCAACAAGGCAAGGTTTATGTAGTAATCGCTGAAAACGTGGCTGCATCACTCGATACGTGGCTGCATCACTCGATGTAGTCATAGGTATGACCTGACCTTTTGTTGTAACGTCTTGTACGAGCATATAGATTAATTTAAGACTAATATCACAAGTAACGTACCCGATGGCATACTCGCCAGAGTACTCTTCGACTCTGGGGTCACTCATTCTTTTATATCTGTGTCATTTGGGAAGAAGCTAAATCTACCCCTCAGACCGTTAGACAGTAAATTGCTGGTACGATCACCTATGGGATTAGAAGTAGAATTAGACCAAGGTTATGGACCATATCCAGTTCTCATAAATGGATGAAGTTTAGATGCCAACCTGGTGCAACTTGAAATGGCAGACTTTGATGTCATCCTAGGGATGGAATAGTTATCCCAGCATTCCATGAGTCTGCTTTGTGTTGAAAAGAAGATATCATTTAAAGACAAGGAAGGAGCAGAGTTCAGTTTTACGGGAACTAAACTTTTCCGTAAGCGAAAACTCATTCTTTCTGCATTAAAGGCTAAGAGATGCCTGGAGAAAGGAGGAATTGGTTACCTGTTGTTGGTGGTCGACCTCACCAAGGGAGCACCACGACTGGAAGACAAAGAAGTGGTACAAGAATTTTAAGATGTATTTCCTAAGGAATTACCAGGTTTGCCACCTGATCGAGTGACAGAGTTTGTTATAGACCTTATACCCGGAGCAGCACCAGTATCTAAGGCACCTTATAGAATGGCTCCTACTGAATTGAAGGAACTAAAGGTACAACTACAGGAATTGTTGACAAGGGTTTTATCCGACCAAGCATATCGCCTTTGGGAGCGCCAGTGTTATTTGTTAAGAAGAAGGACGGTAGTGTCAGATTATGCATAGACTACCAGGAACTAAACAAGCTCACGATCAAGAATCGATATCCCCTACCTCATATCGATGATTTATTTGATCAGTTGCAAGGAGCAAAGGTGTTTTCCAAGATCGATCTTAGGTCTGGGTATCATCAATTGAAGATCAAGGATGGTGACATTCCAAAGACAGCATTTAGGACCCGATATGGACATTATGAGTTCCTATTGATGTCCTTCGGATTAACAAATGCACCTGCATCTTTTATGGAATTATGAACCGGGTGTTTCATGATATGTTGGACACCTCGGCTATCGTATTCATAGATGATATATTGATATACTCCAAAGATGAGGTAACTCATGCATCAGATATTAGATCAGCTTTACAGCGACTAAGGAAAGAAAAGCTTTATGCAAAATTCAAGAAATGTGAGTTCTGGTTAAAAGAAGTGCAATTCTTAGGTCATGTGGTATCCGCAGAAGGAATCAAAGTGGATTCCAGCAAGATTAAAGCTATTGTAAAATGGGAAGCACTTAAGAATGTTATCAAAATCAGAAGTTTCTTAGGTTTAATAGGATATTATCGATGATTTGTGGAAGACTATTCTAAAATCGCCGTACCTCTCACCAGTCTGACTAAGAAAGGAGAAAATTTTGTTTGGACCGATGAATGTGAAGAGTGTTTCCAAACATTGAAGACAAGATTAATATCAGCTCCCATCTTGACTATTTCGATTCCAGGAGAACCATTTATCTTGTACACCGATGCGTTTGGATTAGGTTTAGGATGTGTGCTTATGCAAAGAGAATAAATAATTGTGTATGCTTCTAGATAATTAAAGACACATGAGACGAATTACCCAACCCATAACTTGGAATTAGCAGCAGTGATACATGCTGTCAAGATATGAAAACACTATTTGTGCGGAGAGAAATTCTAGGTTAAATCAGATCATAAAAGTCTCACTTATCTTTTCAATCAGAAGGAGTTGAATATGAGACAAAGGAAATGGATGGAGTTGCTAATTACGATTATGACATCCAGTATCATCCAAGAAAGGCTAATGTGGTTGCGGATGCATTAAGTAGAAAAGCTATGACAAAATCTCAAGAAGAAGCCAATTCAAATGCTGTAATATGTGACACAGCAAGAGTATTCAATTGCTACAGTGAGCAGTTCCTGATTGATGAACCAGATGATCCCACCAACCTAGGGTTTATTCATCGATTTCAAATATGTTTGCTACATTGAAGATTATACCTGATCTGATAGACGAAGTGAAGACAGTTATTCAATCAGACCCCTATCTGAGAACAGTACAAGAAGACCTTGATAAGAAAAAGACTGTTCCTGACTTCACTTTGGATTCTAGTAGGACATTAAGATACAAAAAAAGGGTGTGTATTCCTGAAAGTGAAGACTTAGACATCAAACACAGACTAATGAAGGAAGCCCACACGACTACCTATTCGGTACATCTAGAAAGTACAAAGATGTATCATGATCTGAAGAAACTATATTGGTGGAGAGGAATGAAAATGGATGTAGCTAAATATGTGTCTCAATGCCTAAATTATCAACGGGTAAAGGCTGAAAGGCAAAAGCCTGTAGGATTGTTGCAGCCATTACTAGAACCAACTTGGAAATGGGACTGCATTACTATGGACTTCGTCACTGGATTACCATTGACTCCCAGATCAGTAAACGCAGTTTGAGTAATTGTGGATCGACTTACCAAATGGCTAGTTTCATTGCCATACGACCTCAATATACTTTGATACGTTTAGCTAAGTTGTACGTGGATAACATTGTTAGATTGCATGGAGTACCTGAAAGCATAGTGTCTAACAGAGACCTACACTTTATCTCAAAGTTTTGGGAAGGATTACAGAAGACAATGGGAACTACATTCAAGTTTAGCACAACATTTCACCCTCAGACCGATGAACAGTCAGAGCGTAATATTCAGATTCTAGAAGACATGCTCCTAGCTTATGTTATTGATTTCAAAGGATCATGGGATGAGAAGTTACCATTGATCGAATTCGCATATAACAACAGCTATCAGGCTACTATACAGATGTCTCCCTATGAAGCACTATATGGTAGGAAGTGTCGAACTCATTTGTTTTGGAACGAAGTCGGAGAGCAAAGAATTGTAGGCCATGAATTTATGGAAGAAACTTGCAAAGTAGTCGATATAATCAGGGAAAGAGTTAGAACAACTCAGAATCATCAGAAACAGTATGCAGATAATCGACGCTGGGACCTTGAGTTCGTTGTGGGTGATAGAGTATTCCTGAAAATATCACCTATGCGAGGCTTAAAATGGTTTAGACAGAAAGGAAAATTAAGTTTGAGGTACGTCGGGCCATATGAAATTCTAGCTAAACATGGGAAGGTGGTGTGTCAGTTAGCACTACCCCATCCATGTCAAGTGTACATGATATATTTCATATCTTGTTACTAAAGAAGTACATCTAGAATCCAACACACGTCCTAACAACGGATGCACCAGGTCTAACTGAAGATTTGACGTTCGAAGTAGTACCATTTAAAATTACAAGCCAGAAGGTTCAATGTCTATGCAACCGTGACATCTACTATGTTAAAGTTACTTGGAGAGGCAAGATGTGGAAGAAATCACATGGGAAAAAGAAAATGCTATGCGAAAGAAATATCCTCACCTTTTCAACTCGAAAGGCATGTGCAAATTTTGAGGATGAAATTTATATAAGAGGGGGGGAGTTGTAAGACTCATACCTTACTAATCCGGTCTTACCACCTTGTATTAGGTCTTTCTATCATGGTCCGACCAAGAGAACCAAATGCGTGAAGAAACCACAAAGCTAGGTATGTAATTCGAACCAAAAACCATCTAATTGAGACGTGTGGTCGCATACCTAAATAGGTGTGGTCGACCACACCTCAGAATATTGAGACCACTTGAGTCTGGGACATGTGGTCGCAGTTTTGAGACGTGTGGTCGACAGATTCTATGACCCCATGTGCGACCACACGATGGTATAACCGACTCCGTGATTAGGAAACCTTCTTAATCTGAGGGGGGGTTCCTTCTAAATTAAAGTGGGATTTTATATGGATGTTTTTCTCTATATAAAGGATGTCTCTTAGTCTCTTTCACTCTTTTAGAACCCAAACTAAAAGAGAGAGAAAGAGAGGAGTGGGAAGAGAAGGAGAATTGAAGAGGAAGACTAAGAGAAGGAATTGTAGAGAAAGCTCTAATTCTCCTGCAAGTTTAAGGCATGGAATCATTCCCTATATTAATTGAATGCCTAGAATAGATTATGGAGGAGATATTGAGTCAAAGTAAGATCTCAATCCTAAGACCATGAACAAAACTCTAAGGAGATCCATGAAGAACAGATTAAGGTGAATGACTATGTAAAGTGTGAATTTTAAGCCATAGAACAATCATAGGAAGGATCATAATGTTAGCCATGAAATCAAGTTATGAAAGGATGTGGCTGAGAGTAAAAGTCGACCAAAAACTCGTGTGGTCGTAGTTTGATCGACCACACAAGGCACATATGTTCGACCACACACCCGTGGGAAGTTTCCAGGGAGGGTGTGGTCGCATGTGTGTGGTCGCATGATATGCGACCACAAGTATCGACTCCACACCTTGTGGTCGCAGAAACTGAGACCACAGGTGCAGTCACACCTGCGACCACTCAGCTTCTGGAGGTCTGTTTGATGCTAGTATGGACCATTGACTACTATAAATTGATGAGCTTGAACCCTAACTTAGAACTTACAAATTTCTTAGGTTTCCAAGAGGTTTAAGAGTGAGTTAAGAAGCTTGGAGAAGATTAAACATTTCTAGCAGGTGAGGGAACAGAACCTAAACTAACTGGCTAATAATAAACTGTTTAAATCCAATGCCATGATTGATTCTATGTTTGTATGCTTGTAATGTGCATCTCACATGTCATCCAATATTCCTGTTATTACTGCTCATGCATATTTATTTCTGTTTATTTATAATATGATGATGATGATGATGCTAGGAATAAGCATGTGATTGTGTGTGTGGTTAGTGTACTTGATGCGAGGGGAGCATCAGGGGTAGGACGTGACATTGTGGTTCATCCTAGTCACCAGACTCTAGCTCTATCTTTACTTAAGTCTTGTTCACTGACATCGTCGTATCGCCATTACCTTAGCAGAACTATTACGTCGTAGGGCATCAGGGGAGGTGGTCTCGGACCGTGTAGTCTTCGACTCTATCGGGGGGCCTTAGCTCTATCTCTATGGATGTATTGAGGGATGCTAGGGTGAGGCCTTGGATACAATGGATGATATTTAGGATTGGTTAGTTGCGAGCCCAGTTTGTAAGCCCTCGTCAATAGGGGCTTACGTGTTAGTATGGGTAGGGCATCAGGGGAAGTGTTGGTGGTGTTTGCTCCAGACACTTTAGCTCTATCTCTATGCCATGGTGGGTGCATGTGGGACGGCAATGGTGTTTGATCCATCGGACGGATTTACACACTCGTGTATAGAAGTACGGTGGCCACCATTCCTTTCTATAGCATATTGCAAACTTAAAAATCAGACCAAAGATTTGAATTGAATGCATGCATATGTTTGTTGTATTGTTTTGTTTGCTCATTGAGCCGTGATATGTGCTCACCCTTTCGACGTCGAATATTTTTAATTATTGATGCAGGTCCTACTGTTGAAGATTACATGAATACGCCGATGTATGGACACGTAGCGGCGATAGACGTAGAAGCTATGGAAGAGGCGCATGATCCATCGTGCGAGTGTAATTCATGTATTTTCGATTAGTTTAGTTGATTGGTTATCAGAACATGTAATTGATTAATTTACTTTATTTTATGTTTTGAGTTACTTTGGAGATAAATGGATAATTAATTATGTTATTACTATTAGATACTCAGTTCATTAGTATTAAAAACTTCCGCTATTGTTTATTTACTCTGATTATGCTTGTGGAATGTATCTGGTTTAATCGGATAGGCATGACCTATACGAGATCTGGTTGAATAGTTGGTTTTCTTGACGGTTCATCACACTACTGGCTAGACCAGATTTGGGGTGTAACAAATTTACTGTGTTATTCCTTAAAAAAAAAATTTGCTCTTTGCAAAACAAATAAACTTAGAGGGGATATAATGCGGTTTAAACAAGAGCCAAATGAGTGTTTTTTGTGACTCATGGAGAGGTTCCAAGGCCTACTCCAAGAGTGCCCTCACCATGGAATTGAAACGTGGCAGCTTTTCAAATTATCTACGAAGGGATAAACTTTTAACCAAGCAAATGCTTGAGTCTATGTGTCCTCAAGGATTCACTTCCTATGAGGATGCTATTGAGGCTTGGAATTTTTTGACGAATCTCGTCAAAAAAACAAGAGAGTGGGAGTGTGCAGGAGATAGACTGCACCCAAAAAGGTAAAGGTTACTTTGTCGATGGCATAGTAGCTAAGGAGGCACACTTAGACAGCCTTATCAAAAGGATAGAAGCTTTAGTTCCTAGAGACCCTATCCAAAAGCAAGTCCTAATGTGCAGCTAGTGTCAAACTCTTGGACATACAGTGGAGGAATGCCCTTCACAGGGAAATTCTCAGAATGCTAATATAAGTGCACTATATAATCTGTATAGCAACACTTATAACCCAGGATGGAGAAATCACCCAAATTTCTCTTGGAACCAAGGGAAGTGGGTGGACCCAACTCAATTTTCAAATCAAGGTCCACCCGATCACACCAGACCATATGCTCCCCCTAGACCCAATTTTGTTCCCCAAGGTAGTTTTTAGCACCCCTTGGGTTTTCTAACATGGGTGAGCCTTCCAGACTCAGTGAATTGGAGAAGAATGTGGCAGCTCTTATGGCAGGGCATACCAGTATGGAGAGGACACTCACCCAATTAGTTACCCTGATGTGTAAAAAGAATAAGGGTATTCTGCCTAGCCAACCAGAGACCAACCCATGCCATCACCCACAACCAATAGGTCAAACCCTCAAGTGAACGGCATAGAGAATCAATTAAGGCCCTCCAAATAATGTAATGCAGTCCATGCATTACAGAATGGCCAAAAGTACCTATGAGATGAAGCACCAAAGACTAAACTCATAGTTGACCTTGTTGATGTTTCCCAATCTGAGGCAGCAATTAAGCCTTCGTCTTCAGGTTCATCTAATGAACCCAAAGAGACTGTCACAAATAGAGTTTTTACTCCACCAGCCCCATTCCCTAATAGGTTGGTAAACCGAAAGAAAACTACTTTAATTGATAAAATTTTAGAGGTTTTCAAATAGGTAGAATTAAACATCCAACTTTTGGATGCAACTAACTAAATCCCAATTTATGCAAAAGTCCATAAAGACTTATGCACACAAAAGCGGATTAGTCAAATTCCCAAAAAGGTATTCTTGGCTGCACATTTAAGTTTTCTTTTGAACTATCCTGTGGTAGCTAAATACAAGGACCCTGGCAATCCTACCATCTCTTGCAACATAGGCAATACCTTTATTGATCATGCTCTGCCAGACTTAGGTGCAAGTGTAAAGACTTAGGTCCAATGTCCATCTCACTTCAACTAGCTAATCACTCTGTAAAGACTCCTAAGGGAGTGATAGAGGATGTTCTGTTAAAGATAGGGGAATTTTTTTTTCTTGCTAATTTTATTATTTTAGAAACACATCCTGTCTCCAATAGGGATTAAATCCCTATCATTTTAGAAAGATCATTTCTTGCTACAAGCAATGTACTGATAAATTATAGGAACGGTCTCATGAAACTGTCATTTGGCAACTAAACTGTTGATTTAAATATATTTAGGTTGGATAAGCAACCTAATGAGGAAGTACATATGCTCCAAGAATTCCTTGACCATGAAGAAACTACTTTTGACATTGAGTTTGACTCGAAATTCTTGAAGTGTATGGAAGAGTTGGGAGGAGTGAAGGAAAATTTGTCTTCAGAGGCATGGAGTATCCACACACCCGTGGAACCTCTAGGACCTCTATCCACTTCCACTTCCATGCCCTCAATGGTTGAACCACCTAACTTAGAATTAAAGGAGTTACCATTTACTCTGAAGTATGCCTTCCTAAGACCTGACCAGACTCTTCTCGTTATTATTGCATCTGATTTGACATCTAGTCAAGAAGAAGAGTTAGTCAAACTCTTACAAAACTACAAGGAAGCCTTAGGTTAGACTGTGGTTGACATTAAGGGTCTTAGTCCGTCTATTGTTTAGCATCAAATACACCTTATAGAAGGTACCAAGCCCTCAAGGGAACCTCAAAGATGGGTAAATCCTGTGATGAAGAAAGCCATTAAGAAATTTTTTTTAAAGTGTTTAGATCATGGGATCATATATCCCATATCTAATAGTGAGTGGGTAAGTCCGATACATGTGGTACCAAAGAAGTCAGGAATCACTGTAGTTGCTAATGCTGATAATGAATTGATTCCAACCTGTATCCAAATAGGGTGGAGAGTGTGCATCGACTACAGAAAGCTGAATACGGCAACATGGAAGGATCACTTCTCTTTGCCTTTCATTGACCAAATGTTAGAGAGGTTGGTCGGACATAAATACTATTGCTTCTTAAATGGATACTCCGATTACAACTAAATCCCCATTGGCTTAGATGACCAACACAAGACCACTTTCACATGTCCCTATGGAACCTAGGCTTACCGATGCATGCCTTTTGGGCTATGCAATGCCCCTGCCTCATTCCAAAGGTGCATAATGAGCATCTTCTCAAATATAGTAGAGCAATTTTTAAAAGTATTCATGGATGATTTTTCTATGCGTGGGTCTATTTTTTTTTTATTGCCTACATAATCTTTCCTTAGTTATTGCCAGGTGTATGGAAAAGGATTTAGTTTTAAATTGGGAGAAATACCGTTTCATGGTAAAACAAGGCACAGTATTGTATCACATCATTCCCAAAGAAGGGATCATGGTTGACAGAACCAAGGTAGAACAGATTAAAAAGCTACTTGTTCCCAAATCTATTAAGGACATTCATTTCTTTCTAGGACATGCCGATTTCTATCAGTGGTTCATTAAGGATTTTAGTCAGATTGCTCGTCTCTCATCTCTTTACTTGCTAAAGACCAGCTCTTTAATTTTAATGATGCATGCCTTGAGAGTTTTAATCAACTCAAAAAGGTTTTGACCACTGCCCCCATCATTCAAGCACCATATGGACAGAACCCTTTGAGCTTATGTGTGATACTTCTGATGTTGCACTAGGAGCTGTCCTAGGACAACAAATCAATAAGTTGTCCCATATGATCTGTTATACAAGTAGGACTTTAAACAATGCATAGCTTAATTACACTACCACTGAAAAGGAATTCTTAGTTGTTGTATTTGCTTTAGAGAAATTTTGTGTTTACTTGATAGGATCCCATGTCATTGTGTATACGGATCATGCCGCCCTCAAGCATCTCTTGTAGAAAAAGGATGTCAAAGCCCATCTCATTAGATGGGTTTTGCTTTTACAAGAGTTTGACTTAGAGATTAGGGATAAACTAGGAATAGAAAATCTGATTGCTGACCACTTTTCTTGATTACCTAATTCTTTGATTGTCGATTCACCACCCAATGAGTCTTTCCTAGATGAGCAATTGTTTGCAATATCTAGTGAACCTTGGTTCTCCGATATTGTAAATTACTTGGTAACAGGTGCGACCCCTTCTCATTGGTCTGCCCAGGATAAGTATAGATTCTATTCCCAAGTTAAGTACTATTTTTGGGATGATCCATATTTATTCAAGACTTTCCTTGATCAGATTATCAAGAGATATATACCTCACCATGAACAGCAATATGTGCTGTCTTAGTGTCATGATCAGGCGTGTGGTAGCCACTTTGGGCTAAGTAAAACCGCGGCCAAGGTTTTACGGTATGGATTCTACTGGCCTAGTCTTTTTCAGGATACCTTTAATTACTGTAAGACATGTCCTTCTTACCAGTCTTTAGGCCACATTACCAAGCAGAATATGATGCCACTCAATCCAGTTCTGGTAGTTGAAGTTTTTTATGTTTGGGGCATCGATTTTATGGGTCTGTTCCCAAAGTCTTTTGGGAATGAGTATATCTTGTTGCTGTGGACTACATTTCTAAGGATAGAAGTTGTTGCTATTAAGAACAATGACCACAAGGTAATCATTAAATTCCTAAAGGAGAATATATTCTCCCGATTTGGTACCCCCCGAGCTAGCATTAGCGATAGGGGGAAACACTTCTGCAACAAACCATTTGAGGCCCTTGTTCAAAAATATGGTATTACTCATAAATTGGCAATCACTTATCGCCCTCAGACCAGTGAACAGGTTGAAGTGTCCAATCGATAAATCAAGCAAATTTTAGAAAAGACTGTCAATCGAACTCGTAAGGATTGGTTCATTCGCCTCGTAAATGCTTTGTGGGCTTATAGGACCGCTTTCAAGACCATTCTTGATTATTCCCCTTACCGTCTTGTGTATGGGAAAGCCTGTCATTTACTAGTCGAATTGAAACATTTGGCTTTTTGGGTAGTTAAGAAATTAAATTTTGATTTGTCAGATGCTAGTTCTCATTGAGGACTCTAGCTCTCTGAGTTGGATGAATTGAGAAATGATGCCTAAGACAGTGTCTGCATCTATAAAGACAAGACCAAGGCTTACCATGACAGACATATCCTTCGGAAGTCTTTAACCCCTGGCGACAAGATTTTGCTTTATAATTCTCTCCTGCATCTTTTTCCTGGTAAACTTCGATCCCATTGGGAGGGCCCTAAAATTGTTCAAAATATTTTCTCATCAGGTGCAATTGAGATTTTGAATCTAGGTATAGGTGCAACCAGCAAAGTGAATGACCAGCATCTGAAGCCATTTTTGGAGCTTCCACACGACTCCACTAAAGAGGTCATGGATCTCCATGAGCCTTTTTACATCGATCCTTGATTCAGGAAGTTTTTTTTTTCTTTCCCTTGTCCTTGTCTTTTATTTTTCTACAAACATTGAGGACAATGCATGATTTAAGTATGGGGGAAGGATTGAGATTTCATTAAAAAAATGATTTTTGAGCTTTCATTGTAAATTTTAACTTTTTAACTTTGATTTTTTGAAAAGTTAATCACTATTTCTAAGGTTTTAATACAAAAGAGGAAGGAGAAAGAGACCTAGGAAACTATCTCATGTGAAATAATAAAACCCTATGTGAGGATAGTACTTAGGCTGCATCTTGAGGTGGGAATTGAGTTAGAAAATACATCTTACCTCACCTGAAGGGATGAATCTTTCATGATTATAGCTGGTAATTTACAGCTTTGAATAAAGCTAAGACCATGTACTAGAGAAAATAATAATAATAATAATAATAATATAATAATATAAGAGTTTTTGTTCTTGGAACTAAACAGGGCATTCCGCTTCAGAAAGCGAGGTGTCTTAATTGAAATTTCTTGGATATAGCTCTTGTTAAAAGAAAATACTCTTTAGAATCAATGTCCTTAAAGATATATAGCAAAAGCGAAGCTACATAGTAACATAGAAATGCATAACCACCTATGCTTCTTAAGCCAACTATAGTGGAGTAGCTTAGAGAGAGAGAAAAAAAAAAAAAAAAAAGAGAAAAGAAATGTGAATTACAAGTGTTGAAAGCTGATCTTGGCTCTTGGTTACTAGTATGTTACAAAGGGGTTCATCTTAAAAAGAGATATGTTTGGACAATATAACAAGGTTTTCTAATTGAAATACGACCTTAGTATTTGAATCATATGAGATAGCAAAGTTCAAGTGTGGAGGAATCTATGTTTTCTTGATCCCAAGTTAAGTGTATTTACTAATAGATATGTGTGTGCTTTTTTTCCTCAATACCAAAGTTAAAGTTGAAATTTTTATATGAATTTTGTGTGTTTATTCTCTGAAAACACTCATGAGACGCAACTCTTCCACTAGGGGTGACCTAGGGGTTTAAAGGCTTGTTGTCCTTGCTAAGTGCAATCCTGATTCCTACGAAAGTAAGTTAGGGTTTTATTTTCTTTTCTTTTTATATTTTTTTTGCTCAGAACTAGCAAAGCTCAAGTGTGCTCAAGTGTGGGGGAATCTGATGAACAAATTTTATGTGTGAATTTAAGGCATAAAACATGCATCTCTTATTCTATTTATGATGTTTCTCGAATATTTAATGTTGTTTTTATGTTTGTAGGGTTTAGGTGAAAGAATGGAGAAATTCGAGCTTGAAAATACCATTTTTAGTGATCCTGTCCAGTTAACTCACCCAGTCAACTTGGCAGTCGGGCATAGGGACAAATTTTATAAGGAGGGCCATGAATTTTGTGTAAAAGATCAACCTTAGACCAAGTCAAAAAACAGTCCAATCTCATGTGAGAGATTCTATTCTCTTGAAACATATTCCCTACTGATTTGGAATAGAATTTATAAGGTAGAGATTACCATATCTTTGGGGTTTTCTATTTTTTTTCTCTGTCAAGATTGATATCACATGTAGAGATTGACATGGCATGGAAGAATGAAAGCTCCAATTGATCATGAAAGTTTGCAAGAAGAGATAATGATGTCAAAGATACAATGAGTTGTTGTAAGAACTTTTTTTTATTCATGAATCATCCACATACAATAAACCTACAAGGTTGGCATTTGGTCACCAAAATTATCTCCATAAAATCCCTTGTAATCCAATTGTAAGGATTGATTGGGATCTTTACTCAATTGTATATATATGTGATGCTAAGCAATAGAAAAAATCATCCAAGAATTCTATTGTAAGTTCTTTTTTAGTTTTAAAAATTTATGAGAGAGTTCGAGATTCTTAGTTTCTTCTTTTCAAGTTGTATTCTTTTTGCTTAAGTTTATTTTTATTTATCTCTTTTAAGTTTTAATTTCAGATTTAGAACTCTATAGTAGGGTAGATAAATATAAGTTGTCCCCCATTACTAATTTAATTTAGGGGATAAGAGCTCCATTTGTAATTGTTTGCACATTGCCTTGGAGTGACAATAAGACGATCAGCAACGACAAAAAAATCTTCCAACGAGATAAGTTTTTCTTACATTCTTTTATTTTTAATTATGTTTCCTTCTTGCAATAGATCTATATTACTCTATGGTTAATATAATGGTTTCGTAAATCTTTGTGCCCTTAGGAATTGGTTATTATTGTTTTTGTTGTTTGATTAATTTGTATTTGAAGTGATTAGAGTGTTAACTCATTCAAATCTCTTTAGTACGCATTGTCCTATTTGAGTTAAGATAATAGCAATTCCTTCCTGAGATCAACCCGTTACTGCACGATACCGTGCACTTCAGGTTATATTTATTTAATTTATATCTCGAAGGAAAAACAACTGCAATCGTCGACTATCAATTTGAAATTACCCAAATCCTTCAACTGCAAAGGCATTTGATCGAACAACTTGCAACCATCTTCTATAAGGCCTACAATGACATATCCATTGATCATAATATTCCAGCTGATTGAACCCTTCCCGTCTATTTGATCAAATACCCATCGTGCCATATTTAAGGACTCTGACTTAGCATTGCCATCGATCAGACAATTCTAAGAAACTACATTTCTGTTAGGCATCCTTTTGAACATCGAATGCACTTCTTTTGGGAAACCCAAATCGATCAAGCCAGAAATTATGGAATTCCGTGAGACGACGTTGGGTCGAGGTATCTTTTCAAATACTCTAACTGCAAGGTCGACGGTTGTAAGTTTTCCGGGTAGATTCTTGGGAACTATTTCAGCTATGAATATCAGCACCACCAAGGAAGTATCAAAGCCGTTAAAGGTCTGATTTGCAAACTTGCCTTGGTCAGAATACCTTTTGGGTAGTCTTTCTTGTGAATTTCCTATACAAACAGCGGTAGCAACGTCAGATTTAGGAGGTTGATGTGGCACAGCCTCATGTTTCCATCTGGGCTTAATAACAAACAAATTGTCTTCATACATTAGAATACACCCAGCTTCACCCAATGCCTCTCTTGTTCTGGTGTAGGACCCCAACTCGTACCCAATTACAGCCATGATTCCAAGATCCTTAAAGCAGTTATGAAGGAGCATAGGGAGTCCCACTTTAGTAACAGCACTGCTGAGAGCATGCCGAGTCACCCAAGGAGAACTACTATCTACTACAAGCACCTTAATCTTGGTTCGTTCGACACTCAAAACAAGGATTTCCACTGCACCTCTCGGGAAGGTGTAGTTGTTGGGTCCGATACCCCTGTTGCACATAGGTAAATAAGGTTTGACCGCTTCTATGAAGTGGGCGCCATTGATATAAGCTCGAATCATTGTTCTCCATAAGAATGATTTCTTTTCATATTTCTCATCGAACAAAAATCGGGCAGTAACGGAGAGCTCGGTTGAGATGGAAGAAGAAACAGGAGAGCTGAAGCAAAATGGTTCGGATTCCGATGAAACTTTGATCATGAGTTTACTCTTCACACGGGAAAAATCTCCAGGATCCATCAGAAGGTGGAGATTTTCAATCTCTTCGAGAAACTTCCAGATCCGTTCTAGTAAGCAATCGCTCGCTACTTTCCTGAAATAGTGGTCATCAATTCTATCCCCAATTCGTGTGTAAAGCTCTTGAGACACGTGAATCCACGACTCCAAGATCTGATGGGTGGTGAAAGGTGTCTGATTCTCGAGGTTCATATAATCCGACGTGCTTATTTTCAAGGAATGGAGATCGAACGGTCTACATATAAGGTCGTATTCTAGCAGAGATTTCATAGCGAGGCTGTGTTCACCTAAGCCCATCATGAATAGACACCTCCATACTGCGCAATCAATGGAAAAGACGATCTTCGAAGCGCTGTCTTTTGATTTTTGCCACATGGCAAGCCAGGGGAGCATTCTCCCAACGGACTCGTTGGTCTAACTCTCAATAGGTTTCGAGGCAGGAAGATTCCACATCTCGCCCGAACTCCCATCTCTGGCCACAACACCGTTGGATATGCTGATATTGATTATCAGAACAGTTCCACATGTCTCCGCCACCTCTTCCCCTTCCTCAAACAAGAGAGTGATGAGCTCGATCTCGATCTCGATCTCGATCGAAGTTAGTGACTCCAGGCGGTGCTTCAAATCGAAACCATTAGGATACCGTCGGGAGTTTGCTTGCACCACCGAGATGAGTCGAATCATGATTTCCAGAGCTTGCAACGCTGGTTTGATAAGTGATTCATTTTTCTAGTTTGGAAAATCTCTGGATATCCAAAATTTCGAAAGCTCAAGAAAATATTCGCTCCCGTTAAAGATCCCAAACAACTTACCGTACACAAGGAGGAAGAGTTGCCGAGATTTGCAAAGAGATCCTGGCATGGGTTTTGCTCATCCCTGTTGTAGCAGAGGTTTTGCAAACCGAAATCTAAAAAGATGAAAAATCCCAATCTGAGACTAAGAGGCTAAGATCTTCGCTAAAAAAAACTCGCACACTCCCTTTTATGCTCAGCTGAATACCGTGAAGATCGGGAGGAGGGCAGCCATGTAAGCGAACCAGGGCATCTGTTGAGGACAATGAGTCATCAATTCTTGGATTAACCTTGATCGGTTGTATAGGAAGCTTGTTGCCTTTGTTGACTATGGCTGTGGTGATTAACGCAGAGACACCGGTCAGGGTGAATTTTCTAACCCTACTGTTCTTCTTGTTACAGGCGGTCACGTTGGTGGGAGGATTTAGGGTGGCTTTATCTCTGTCGACTGCCTGGGGAGGATTATCGGATAGGAGCTTTGTTTGGTTCTGGATTAGGGCTTGGATTTGGATTGGGGCTGTGGTTAGAGGATTGACAGTGGCTGAAAGATTTTTGGATCTCCAACGATTCTGGCAAAGAGGTCGGATGGAGGGGTGATGATTTCAAAGATGTCTGTAGGGTTAAGGATTGAGGCTGAAACCATGGAGGTCAGACTGGTCTGGGATGAAGGAACCAGGGTTTGAGTGATCAGTACAAAGGCCAACTGTAGAGGGTTGAGGACAGCCAAGATGTCGGCAGGGGGCAGAGAGCTGGCCGCGGAACATGATAAGAGCTGATCGAGCTTCTTCTCCATGGAGATCAAGAGTTGAGAGAGCTCCAAGAAGATCCATTGCTGATCACGTAGAGTATTCTCCAACAATTCCATTTGCCCTTCCTGTGCTACCATAACCTCTCCAAGTGTTTTAACAGTCTCTTCCAACTGGTGGAGGTGAGTTTATAGGAGAAGCTCTCTCAGTAGAAACATAAAGTTAGGGTTAGAATTAGAAATTGCTACTTCGAGGGTAGCAGACCTCCTAGAAAAAGAGATGAGGAAGAGAAATGTAAAAACTGAGTTGTATATTATTGTCCATTATAGAACACATAGCTCTCTCATAAAGCTATGAAACCACCACCTACAGCATACGGTTATAACAAACTAACAAACTATCCCAGTGATATTGTATAACCCCTGCAGGGCTATATGCCTACGCATGCGTATCTGTGCCCAGTTGTTCTCACCCGATCCTTTGTCTTGGTGACACAGCACCAATGGCCTCAAGGTTCATAACAGATGGATAAGAGGTGACACGGGTAGAGTGATCAAGTCAGTCACGAATGCAACTTGTGGTGGACAGGTGGAGATGTGTGGGCAGTGAAGTGGCATCGGATCTGATGGAGGTACTGGTGTTGGGGCGGTCTGGAATGTGCAGGTATGGATTGATTGCAAACGGTATCAGGCCAGGTATAAAACAAAAACAAGAAAAAATAATAAGCAAAGAAAGGAATGGCGGCTTACCTGGAATGTGGAGGTATGTTCTCCCTGCTCTTCTTCTTCTTCTTCTTCTTCTTCTTCTTCTTCTTCTTCTTCTTCTTCTTCTCTTCTCCTTGTCACTGCTCCCTCCTTCCTCACTCTAATTTTTTGTTCGATTTCTCTTCTCTCCCTTCTTCTGTATTTGCTTCTTTCTTTATTTTCAGATCTCCCCTCTCTTTCCATTTCTACTCCCCATCTCCCTGATTTCATTCTCACGTTTTCTTCAATTCTTTCAATCATAAACTTCTCGGATTTCTCTTAACATATTCTTTCCTATTCCTCTCACTCATTCTCCCTTCTAACTGAGTCATCTTCTTTCCAATCTTTATTCTTTTCTTATTCTTTCTTGAAATCTTCCCCCTCCATTCACTTTCCTTTTCTTCTCTAATTCCTTCTTTCCTTGTTCAATCCCCCTCGGGGCTCTCCAGTCTCCTCTTTTCTTATATTTTTTTTCCTTTTATTTTCTTGTTGATCCCTCTCTCGGTCTTCTTTCCATTCTTCTTCTTTGCTTTCCAAAGCAACCAACCGAGATATGTTCTTTCTTCCTTGGGTTCTTTGCTGCCACCTAGCATCCCAAGATCCTTCCCAATTCTTTCAATTTTTTTTTCTTATTTCTTTTCCTTTAACCAAAACCAAACCACTTGATTCGCCCTCTCTCTCCTAAACTAAATCCACAAGCAGCCATTATATGTATAATATTATAACATATATACCATATAATATAAATTAATATATACCATATGATATATAACATCTAATGTAATATATATATATATATATATAACATACGGGTTGCACTAATTTGGTCTGGACTGGACTAAATTGGATTGACTGGGTTAGACTGACCTGAGCTAATCGGGTTGGGCCAAGACTGACTTGGATTGAGCTAGGTTGATTGGATTTTATCTCTTTCTCTCTCCATCATTTCTTGATCTATTTCAACCTGCAATTCTACATGGAATTTTAGACAATCCCTATCCAAATTTTCCACATTCACTTTGAAGTGGACAAAAAATGAAGAATAAAAGCCCTTGAATCACTTGATTCGGACATAAGATGGCCAATATATGAAGAATGGATATTCTATCGATAATTCATGCATGAAAGTTTGCATGGGACCCACTGGTGGCCTCTACTCGGGATTCTTTAAGTCTATTTTGAAGCGGACTAAAAACGGAACACAATGGCGCTGGAATCACTTGATTCGGACGTAGGACGGTCAAGATATGATTATTGAAGTTTTGATGATAATCCATGCATGCAACTTGCGATAATTTGCACAAAAACCCTTGGAATATCTATGATAATTTCAGAAACCTCCCTTGTACTTGTCATCTGACTAAAATGGACACATCTTCTTCGTTTGATATCATAATTGAACAATTCTGGTCTCATTTTGAAGGTAATTCCAAGAACTACGCATCCATATAGGTTGCAAGTCATAACCTTAGTATGGGGCCCTCCAAAAACTGCTTCGAAGTTGTAGCCAAAATCTAAACTTTCACTCACCTCTCTTCCTTTATTGTCTACTCACCAAGAAGGTTCTGCCTGGCTAGGGATGGCAAAAATGGGGTGCTTACAGTCTGCTCTCTTTTCCTCGCCTTGGTCCTCCGTCTTTCTCGATTTGCAGAGATGTTGGTCTCCTCTTTTCTCAAATCGCAAATAAGAGCTCTTCGGATTTGCAGACATTGAGTTTTGAAACAGACATTTTATCCTGTGTTTTATGATCTACAATAACAAAACTATTCACTTTGCATTATGACCATCGGATTACTGCTTCCCACTTGGAAATCATCCAACGGTCACTGCCCTTCCCACTTGGCAATCATCCAACGATCACTGCCATCCCTCCAATGCCCGTACGCATTGGAGAGGATTCAAACGCTATATTATGCCCACAAGTGTAATTGTTTGAAAAATTAAGAAACTTTTTGGATTTATGGCAAAGTGTAGGAGAGGTACATATAAATTTATCATTGTTATATTACATATAATGGATGCCTTGTCTTTCAGGTCTCTTAGGGTTCATTTGATAAAACTTCTGCTTCTAGATTCTGGATTCTGGTTCAAATTTGGATTCTACTCCAAGCTACTCCAAGATTATTTTGGAGTAGAAACTTGTTTGATAATGCAATTTTGAAATAGATTCCAAAGTATCTTTGGATTAGAAAAATGTTTGATAACACACTATCCCCCCAATTGAAGTTTAGAAAAACAGTTGTGGTAGTGGTGGGTGATGGGTGATGGGTGGTGGTGGCGGAAATGGTGGTGGTGGTGGGTTGTGGCGGAGGTGGCGGTGGTGGTGGTGGTGGTGGTTATGGTGATGGCAATGGTGGTGGTGGTGGTGGTGATGGTGGAAGTGGGTGGTGGGTGGTGGGTGGTGGCGGTGGTGGTGGTGGAAGTGAGTGGTGGGTGGTGGGTGGTGGCGGTGGTGGTGGTCAAGTGAGAGTCATGTAAGAGTCAACTCTTTTCTTTCTCCCAAAAAGTTGATCAACAGCTTGGAGCAAGTATTTATGACTCCAAAATTTTGGATTCTGGAGCTATTCTAAATCCAGTTCACTCTATGGGAGTTGGAATTCAAACACACTTCTACTCCAAAATGACTCCCTAGGAGCCAGAATCCATAGAATCCAGAAGCAGAAGTTTTATCAAACAGGCCCTTAAGCACCCTTCAAATTCCTTGAGTCATGGCACCTAATCGTCTTGACAACTATGGATTTTGCGCTTGTGGTAAATCAGATAACCTTTGTCCCTTTCAGCTGAAGGGTTGATCATCGTTTTATTTAAGAATAAAAAAATTTGAGGAGGGCATTAGTAATCAACACCGGTAATAAGGATGGCTAGAGAACAACTACAAACACATCCCCAGTAACAATATAAAAGATTCTCCTCACATTCATTCATGGATTATGTGGTGGATTCAGAATCAAAGGGCTAATCCCCAGACCTACAGATCACCATGTTGAAGAAACAGGCTCTGTTTTGTTTGCATATGTATCTAACTGAATCATTTAAATGATGCAATTATGTCTCTTAAAATGATTTTTTGGCTGAAGCTTAATTGGTTTAATTTGTATCCCTTACACTGAAAGGCTCAACTGGGAAGTTTGTATTAATAATTAAGAACCCAAAACATAAAAGCCAAAACAGAGATTGCAAAAAAGAATTTATATATATATATATATATATATATATATATATATATATATATATATTAAGTTTTATGCAATGGATCATGCACCCTACTATTGATGTTAATTAAATACATAAAGAATTTTAACCATTCAAGTCCTTGAATTCTCTCAACAATTAAGGCGCGATTAAGCATTTTTCTCTGCACAAACCATAGAGTGATGCTTGGAATCAAAGAATTTAAGTAAAAATTAACCAAATAATCATCTGGCATATCCTTTTGAAGCTTTGAAGCTGGTAAAGAACTATATCAGCAATTATCAAGATCTGTTT
Source organism: Protea cynaroides (assembly GCA_028583415.1). NCBI lineage: Eukaryota > Viridiplantae > Streptophyta > Magnoliopsida > Proteales > Proteaceae > Protea > Protea cynaroides. Next base: position 47,953,275 of record CM053271.1, on the reverse strand, counting down.
CACTTCCTACAGGTTCATTCGTGGATAAAAATAACAAATGAGACTCCTGAACATGATAGAAAAGTTCGTTTAGTTGGTTAATTTTGCTAGGCCAAAGGGCATTGAGATTCTATTTCAATCTCTCTATGAAGTATTACCTGCTGTTCTTTAGTTAGTTGAAGACAGGGTCCTCCTCTTCAACCACACACCTCTGCTACTGCTTCCCTGGTATATGGGCTCCATCACCCCTGCCTCATCATGGATATCTGCTTCCTTCAACTCGCCCAAAGTGTGCTCAACAAATAGCGGATTCATGAATCCTTGCAAATCTGATGCCTGTCCTGATGGACTCTCCCATGGCTCAATTTCTAAGGGTGCCCTTCCCTTTGATGCTGAACCCTGATCTCCATGATTATACGAGCTTACCTCTCTCGCACTGCTTTCACTGTTGCTACTACTACTACTGTAGCTGCTGCTTGTCTCAGAGGCAGAAGTATCACTCAGCTTGTGGAAGATTGTAACACTCTCATTCCTAGTGCCCTGAAAAGAGTAACTCTTGCTTCTTCCTTCGTACAGCGGAAGGAGAGATTTTGGCTGTGTCCCAGCTGCATCCTTCCCCAAACTATAGGAAGTTGCAAGCTTCCTCTCAATGCCTTCCTTCTCTCTCACTAAATCTCCAAGTTTTTCAAGTACTTCAGTACCCACTGCTTCCTCTGCTGCCTTTTGCTCAAGCTCTGTGATTGTCCGATCAAAAGCTTTCTTTGTCACTCGAAGAGAGCGCTGAAATGAAGATCAGGTCAGAATGAAGGATTGAGATAGAGAATTACATGTAGCAAGAATTCCAAACTCACTCTCTTTTTGAGGAATTTCCCAAGGTTTTGGCATTGAAGCTTCTTTTTACTCCAAAATATCCAACAAAACCGGACAAATCCAGCTAGTAATACTAAGACTGCAGTTTGGAATAGCAGGAAAAGTAATATTTCCCTTTTATTGCCTGCAAAGAGGAGGAGAGAGTGGTTTTTATAGTGGTTGCTAATGTTTCTAACATTTATTGATCTAGTGACAATCCACCTGTGTAGATCTTCTGTTGATTGGGTCTTGCTTGGGAGCAGCTTAAAGCAAGGTTCTGACCTGGCAACAAAAGTAAGATTTAAAATACAAATTACATATTGAAGTTACCTAAAAAGGAAGGCAGTTGTGTTTTTCTCTACTTACGCTTGGTACGGCATGGCAGTGGATTGCCTATCTCTGCATCAAAAAGGTCACAGTAAATGGTAATTTAAAGGACCTCGGACTAAGAAAAAGAAAACAAAAAAGAACTGAAAATTCCTTATGCAGGCACCCAATTATGGAAACTGTTTCCATTAATTAAACTGTCCACAACTGCATGAACTCTATATAAGCATAGAAATCAGCTGCAATCCAAACAATCAATATTGGACAAAAGCAACATTAAAAAATTTCAAACTACAGTCGATAGCTAATTCCACTAATCTAAAACATTTATTGACTTATCAAATAAAAGAATGCAATTAAGACGGTTGGGATTACTCAGGGTAGATTCTCAAATTAAGTCAGTCCACTCGTTTAAAAAGATACTTGCTGCCAACAATTGTAGAGTATTTGAAGGCTCAATAGTAGAATTTCATCAACAGAAACCACAAATGTTGTCTACATGAACTCACACACACAAAAAGAATCTCACTTGCTGAAGTTATAAAAGCCAGAAGAAGCCTCTCATCCAGTGCAAAATGGTGTAGATCACTCTCCAACAATAAAGATGAGAATTTATCTGTCAGAACAACGACTAAAATTAGATTAGCAGACATTGAATTTTGAATCCATCTGATGATCAACTAAGATTTGTAAAAATTGGAACTACCAAGATCCTTTTCAATCCAATATATGGCTCCCGTAGCTGGAACCAGCAATGTAAAGACTACGTTGATGGGTTTCACAGCAGAGACATAGGTATATTCACCAATTGTCCTACTTATCTTTCCATCCATCCTTGTCTGGGATATATAAACTGCAAATCCTGAACAATCAAGAACTGGACTAACTTGAACCACTGAATCAAGTGCAGTTACTCTAGGAAATTTCTTGAGATCCCCGGTTGGAGAAAATGAGTACAAGAAACCATCCACAGAACCAATAGAAATCCATCCTGTTGTATCATTCAAAGCAACAGAAAGGTTATGAGGACTACAGCTGAAGTTCCAGTATGTACCACAAAGATTCATCTACTGAGAACTATGATTCAGTGTCTTAAAGAGCATGTACTTCTTACTGCTTGAAGCAAAGATAAGATCAAGATTTACAGACATTTACAATTAGAAGATTAAAATGATGATTTTCTCATCATTTGTTCTTAAATTTTCTTAAACCAAAACCTCATGAAAAATATATCTAATACAGACAGTGCCTTAAACCTTTTCAGGTTGCTCAGCATCATTCTCTGGCAGGCATTGAAAGGTCCTAGAGGTCTGGGCTTGCTTCTGACCAAAACCTCATTTTAAGAATGATTGATTCTTTTATGTATATTTTCTTTACATACATTACTACTTTTCTGAATTTTCTACAAACTTTTATCGTGTTCAGTATAGCTTCAGCCTCACACATTATGTCTTACACCTCAGCTTATGCCACTCTTGATGTGCCACCGCACACTGCAGTGACCACTATAAAAGGCATACACTTACCATCGGCATCAACAACTGGTAAGCAATCTACAGAACTTAATGAACCAATACTCTTTTGCCACAGGAAATTTCCAGTAGAAACGTCTAGTGCCAACACAATAGCCCTGACTGGGATTGTAACATACACACGGCCGTTGTTTCCAGGGGTAATTGTGAGCAGCTTGTCGAAATCACTGAAATCCTGGATCCATTTGAAGTGAGGACTTCGAAGAGACAAGGAATATAGCTGTCCTTCAGTGTTTGTGATCTGCAAGTGCAAAAATACAACAATATGGGTAAGAATGTTAAGAGCAAATATTCAGTAATCTACCTACTAGTTCTGATCATAAAGACAAATAAACAGGTAATGAATGTAAAATGTCTGAATTAAATCAAAGTTCATAAAGTGGGTTAAAGCTCAAGTGATTTGATTTCGGCAACACAAGTATTCCCAGAACTCTGAATATTGAGGAATTATTTTGTGCAATTCGCATAATAGAATGATCCCAAAGTAAGACAGCACAATTTGAATGTGTAAAAAAGAACAATGGGCAATAGAGGAACTTACATATAGACTCGCTTCACATTGATCAATGACAGGAGCAGAAGCAAAATAACAGTCTGTGATGTTTTTCTTACACCCTTGACGGTAGCCAGATCGATAAAGAACAGGACCAGCACTCCAGAGCAGTTTTCCATTCAACTTAAATGCAAAAAGCCCCCGGTTTTTAATGGTGATGAAAATGGACGAACTGATCATGCTTACTGCAAGACCTATAATTTCACTTTCTCCTTCTCTAGTTGATTCCAAGGAAAAGAAAATTTCTGCAGCAAAAGTTCCAGTGACTGAAGGGTTGATTCTCAGTACTCTGTTTTCTGCAGTTAAATATATCTGCCAATGGCAGTATTACAAAAATTTAGGAAATTTCAGAAGCTAAAAATAGATTCACAAAAGGGAACAGATAAAGCAAGTATTAAATTCATATAGAATATTGAAGTAGATATTCAATGACATAGAGTGGCTTAAGGGACCATTGTTGGAGAGGGAGAAGTATTACCATCAGTCTGGCAAAAATGGGTGGGGAAGCGCGTGCACGGGGGGGACAAAGATGACAAAGGGAAGAGAGGATTAACTAAATTTTATAACCACTAAAGGTGAACATGGAAAACTACAATTTCCATTACAATTTGAATAACAGGTTATTTCTCCATCGAAACTGCTTAAAAGGAAAGTATTCAGCATTCTCTCAGCCTGTGAAGGGACAGGTTTTGTAATTTATTCTTTTCTGTTTGTATAGACTGAATCCAAACTAGAATGGTTAGAAACATAGATCACTAGGAACCAGACACTGAAATGTAGTGTTGATTAATGTCAAAGAGGCATCCATCAATCTGGCAAATGCTTGAAGACTAAATGAAAGAATCATTTAAGATATATTTTTCCTTCACAGATTCAAGGGCATGCTTTACTTCAAAATTTTTAATTTCATGAAATAAATATGTTCATTTCAATTAAATATGCTATATTCCTTACCCTCCCTCTGTCATCCTGGACAGGGATAATCTCAGTGTTGCAGGTGTAATTTAAAGAGATAGCCCAACCAATAGACCCGTTGCTTTCAAATGCCAACAGGTTTTGTCCTGAACATGTGTAGATCCTTCCTTCATCTCCAATAAGTGGTCTCGAGAGTCTATAAGTTTGTCTGACAGACTCTTCAGCTGAAACAAGAAGGACGATAGTAAAGGAATAAGTCAGTACCTCTCATTGGGGGGGCCGCCCGGGGGGGGTGTTCCAGTCTTTTGTGAAATATGCTCAACATGGATGCAAAAGCAGTGACTACCAGAAGACTGGAATTAAGACACTCATTACATGCGCCAACAGATGCATGAAGGCCTGACTGATTGAATGAACCAATGAGGAAAGGAGAAAAGAAGAGATGTTGCTAAAATATCTTCAGATCCACAGAAATCTCAAACCTTATCTTTTTCTCCTCATCTACTTTATCTTGAAAAGGCACTAAACATGTGAACATGGATACTAGAAGTTCGGATTTTCTGTCCTAGAGGAACAGAACTGTTGCCTTTACACATTGAAGTGTAGACCTAACTGCTTCACATTTAGCTGCTGAAAATTGATGGTTGATTAACTTCTCATTCATCCATAAATTAACCTTCTCATTTTGTGAACCCTCTATATTTTCCTAAAATTTTAATCACCTTAGTTACTTCTATTTGATGATTTGCAAATACCACATTCACAAAGAGATAGTTTGACTGAAACATATGAAAAAGCATATGCTGCCCCAAAAGAATAATTTAAATCCACAGACCTCCCCATAGGAAAGAAAAGAATATCTATTATTCAAGTAAGCTGAACTGAATTTAATGTCAATCCATGACTTAGACTTGTTCAACTAAAGAGGCCATGGGATAGATCTCATATGCAGTAGGCCCCATTCCTGGCTCATGTTTTTTCTAAATTTTGACATCCTAAGCACTTGGTAGCACCGAACATTCAGCTTTTAATTCATGCCAGATGCAAAAGCTATAAAGATCCCAAAATCACATCGATGTTCAGTAAGTGTTTTTCAACCAGAAATTTCTCTCTTCCAAAATCAATTTCACACTCTTCACACCTTTGCATCCAGTACAGTAAGGCCCCAAGAAATTGGGTTCCATCTTAAATCTGGAAGGAGGCCTATACCATCAGGAGCTATGAACAGATACTTGCTTTGTCCACAGATGAAAACTAAATTTAGAATTTGGCCTCCCATTAGACCTGTGTTCTTAACTAGCAACTCGGGAACCCAACCCCCCCCCCCCCCCCCACCCACCAAAAAAAAAAGAAAGAAAAAAAAGCAACACACACAAAAAGAATTAAATAAAAAAAAACTCCTCAAAATTCGTGAGAATCAGAAAAGACCCGATGTAACAATTCTTCATTAAGTGGGATAACTCCAAAAGGAAAATCACAATGGAAGAACTAATAGGTCTTCCGACTAATTTCAAATCTATGGCGAAGAAGAAGATGAATATTATTCAAAACAAACTGGGCCAAAAAACAAATACAGAGGAGAGAACTTACCAGGGAAAGAGTGTGACCCCCATGGAGATCTGTTAAACTGTGGCCACCTTGAAATTGAGTGAGCCGCTTGTAGTTGCAGAAGAAGTACGAAAAGGAAAGTTGGTGGCATTGGGATATCTGTACTGAAGGATTTTCCAATTGAAGATCCATGACGAGAGATTTCTAAGGTTTGTTTTTCAGGTTAAGAAAACAGTTACTCAACCGTTCTTTAAGTTTCGGCGGGAGGAGTTGAAAGTCGATTTACACTTTTACAGTTTACTCCGATGACTGGTATGAGGTGACAACTGGCAGATGAAAAGTTCAAAAAACCAGCAGACATTGATCCATTTCATGCCGGGCCTGGTTTTTGGTTAAACCATCGGTTTCATTTTTTTTTTTGGTGAAACCGATAGAGATGAAACAGAAGGGGTTAGATAACGACAGAGACGATGGTGAAGGATTCGTCGAACAGAATCCGTATTTTTTGGGGGGGTTGGGGGGGTGGGGGGGGGGGGGGGGGGGGGGGGTTGTGAAGAAATGCAGTTTTGGAAAACAAAACATGAAAGAGATGATCTCGCAGAGAAGAAACGATGGTGAAAGATGTGAGAAATCGAGAGGGTTAGCGAGCGAGGAAGACGCAGTGCAAACCGAGTCACGTACAGGCAACAAAAAAAAGAGGAGAAAAATCCTTTTTCGGGTAACAAATGATCTATTGTCGTTAGAAGGTGGAGCACAGAGTATCACGATTACAGAGGACGATCAACCATGGAATGGATTGCGACCACGATGTCAATTGCAGCTTTCTCGGCAACGGAGTCACCCTCCATATTTTGATCCCTTGGAATATGGCATTGAGATCCGCTGGAATGAACCCAAAGTGGCCGTGGGAATTCTAATCACTCAAAGGGCATCGGAAAATCTTCACTGACCATTCTAAGTGCGAGATACTCAAAGCGCATCGAGACGGTTAGGATCTCATTGTTATTTTGGCCTCACTATAGAGGATCTTTTCTTGGTGTGTCCGGTCAGTAATAATAAATGAAGCATCTCTCCTCAAGGTTGGTTTCAGTCTTTGCTCAAGGTGGGTTTTCTTGATTATGCAAACTATTAGTTCTGTCTCATATACTCTTATTATTAATGGGGTGGAATGTAGTAATTTGTTCCTTCAAACGAAATTAGAAAATATGTTCCATTGTCCCCTTCCATATTTATTTTATGTGCCCAAGTTCTTTCCTCTATCATTCAAACATGATATTCAAAGGGGACTTATTATTGATCTTAAAATCAGATCCACCCTCCCATGATTGTCTTCTATTCTCCCATGCTAGTCTTGGACAAGCTACTGCTCTTAAGAGCTGTTTGGACAAATATTGACGTGCTTCGGGTCGAAGTATAAATTATAAGAAATCTTCTATGACCTTCAGCTCAAATACCCTGGCTAAGTTCAGATGATGGTTTTCTAGAGTTCTCAAAATGCCGTATAGGGAGGGTCCTTTTGGTATTTGGGTCTCCCCTCCGAGTTTGGGATCTTAAAGAAGTCTATCTTTGATTCTAATCTACATAAAGCTATCAATAAAATGAAGGGTTGGAAGGCTGGTCTTCTTTCTTTTGTTGGAAAAGAAACTCTTCTTAAGTCTGTGGTAATGCCGATTCTAATTATGCTCCATCTCATTTTAAATTGCCCGTCTGTTTTCATGCTTCCATAAGAAAGATTGCTACAAATCTCTTGTGGAACAACGCGGGAAAAGTAAATGGTATTCACTAGATTTCAAGGCGAAGGCTTTGCAAATCTAAAGAAAAAGGAGGTTTGAGCTTGAGGGACCCAATCTTGCATAATAAGACCCTCCTTGCAAAATTGGCTTGGTAGCTTTGGAAAAATCTTGAATCTAATTGGGCGCAGTTCCTGAAATCTATTTATTATCCCCATTCAAATTTCCGGATGCACATCGTCTCCTCCCAGTGATTCTGGGAGGATGCGGCAACCTAGATGGCTGCCACGTGGCTCTCGGTTGAATCCGAGACCCATGTCTGAGCCGACAACCCCTGTCGGCTCGGCTTGTCGGCTGGGTGTCGGCTCCGACGTGGGTCTCGGATTTACTGAGAGCCACGTGGCGGCCATCCAGGATAAGTTGCCACTGTCCTCCCAGAACCACTAGGAGGACAGAATGCGGATCCCAAATTTCCTTGCTGCAAAATTAGGAAGTCGGCCTTCATGGGCTTAGAGACGCATCTTGGAGGGGAGATAAGTTCTTTTGGATGGTTTGTTTTGGCATGTGTAGCGAGATAATCTTATCAATATTTGGAAGGATAAATGGGTTCTTGGTAACCCAAATTTTACTCTAAATTTTTTTAAACCAAATGACTGCCCTCTGACTCATGTGAGTGACCTTATTAATCCTATTAACCGGTCCTGGAAAAGGAATCTATTGAATGCTTATTCCACCTCGACGATGCCGCTACTATTTTCAAGATCCAGCTTAGTCTATTCCCTAGAGAACTCTTTTCTGGAGCTGCTCTAAAAATGGAGTTTTTTTGGTTAAATCTACTTACCATTTCCTGAACAACAAACTTGATGATGAGCTGAGTTGTCTCCCTTCTTCTCTCAGTTATATCCTTGGCAATCTATTCCTAAGACTGCATGGAAGCGAATTTGGAGTTGTAAAATACTTCCAAAGATCCATTTTTTTTCTTTGGAGAGCTTGTGTCCATGGTATTGTTTCTACTACAAATCTGGTCCATCGGAATATTCATATCATATATTCTTCTGGCTATTGTGGGGCTAGTTTGGAGTCAACCAATCACATTTTGTTTTAGTGCCCTTTTGCTAAGGCAGTTTGGTTTGGTTCCCTTTTGTCCCATAGAGTTCCCTTGGATGGGATTTTTACGATGGATAGGTGGATCTAAAGCTAGGATAGCGTCTTTTCTACTACCAAGCTTTTAGTTTAGCTTCTTTTATCTGTTGGTATCTATGGTTTGCTGGAATGGTAAGCAATTCAATAGGAAAATTTGGAATCAATTGGAGGTTGTGCAATGTGCAATGGCTGCTTTCTCCGAATTTGCTGCTATGATTTGGCCCCAGTTTCCCCATCGGTCTCCTGTTCTTCGAATTTTTCCTCTCAACAATCCCCAGTCCCCCCCCCGGATTGGCGTCCTCAATCAACACTGATGCTAGTCTGATTCCTTCTTCCTCTCATGGTGGATTGGGATTCATTGTTCGTGATCATCGTGGATCTATTGTTAAGGCAGCTTCTGGTGCAGGAAATTTTGATGATATTTTGTTGCCCTCGCCATCCGTGTGGCCCTCTTTTCAATGCATGAGCAACCCCCATCTATCATATGTTGTTGAATCAGATTGATAGAATTTGATTAATATCCTTAACTCCCACGGTAGATTGGGGAGTCTGCTGATCAAGTCGATTGTTGGTGACATATTAACTCTTGCTTCTGCTCATGGGGATGTTCCTTTAAGTTTATTCATGGGAAGTAAATTCAATGGCTCATTCCCTTGCTAGGAAGGCCCCTACCTCTTCAAATTTGGTTGTGTAGCCTAATTCCGCTCCTTGGCTTTATGAGTTATGTATGAATAATTCCTTAGTTTGTATCCAATCTTCTATTCAATAAATTTTCTTTCTACCAAAAAAATAAAATGTCCCTAATAATTAAGCAGATCTCTAAAGGTGGATGTTAGAAGGCTCGATGAGGTACTATATTAGCTCATGGAATCATGTTTCTCCTTGTAGGTGATCTAGACATTCCCCCAGAGCCGGAGCAGTCCAGCACGGATGATCAATGCTATTCCTTGCAAAGCCGAAACAAAACTGTAATGGCTTCGAGATCGCAAGCTACGGCTGGCCATTTGAGTTTCTGATAATATAGCCAATACTGCCAGTAAAGGCCTACAGTGGGTGGGATGCGTCAGTGTTCACTTTGCTGGAAGGTAGTTGGGGGGCTCCAAGTTGTACAAGGTCGGCTAGAAGGCACACCCATAGCTGAAGTAGAACCTAGGGCCGAAACAAACTCATCAAAGGCATAATGCACTGTAATAATGACATTCATTAATGATTGTGACTTTTGGTCCAGTTGGGATTCATTACGGGAGCACCACAGAGACCAACAAACTAGCACAGCCTCATCGTTTCCTTATGTATGATTTTGCCCCGATCAACCAACAAACCCAGCTCTAAATTAAGTCTTGAAGAAGAGATTGTGGCTATGTTGGGAATGTCAAACTTAAGCAGCAGCCAAAACCATACCGCCCTGACGAAGGCGTAATCTAGTAAAATATGATCGATCGATTAAGAACAAGCTCCACAGCGATGACAAACAGGATCCACTGAGATTTTTATGTCACACCCTAATTCTGAACCAACCAGAATGGTGTGAGTGAACCGTCATTGAACCAACGGTTCACACCAGGATCTCGAATAGACCGTGTCCACTCATACAAACCATTGCACAAAACCACAATCAGAATATAAATAGTACAGCGGAAGTCTTTAAATAAATGAACTGAGAATCTATTGATAAATTTAAATAAAATATCCAATTATTCAAATCCAATCATAAAATATAATATCCTTATATCTCTTTAAAAATCAACTGAACATAACTGAAACGAATAAATAAAATCAATCAAAGGTACACGCAGAAAGGGCACTCACATGAAGCGTTATGCTCATCCTCTCCTGCCTGTACACCCAGAGCAGCAACATCACCATATGTCGGAGTGTTCATATGTCATCCACCGTGTATCCTGCATCAACATCTAAAAACAATGTGTACACAAAGGGTGAGCTCACAACTTAGCTCAGTAAGACAATTAGACAGTTTCACAATATTATGCATGAGTAACAATCATTTTATGCTGTGGTCTGGTTTAAGTTTGCAATGTGCAATAGAAAGGTTTGGTGGCCCCTGCACCTTTATACACGAGTGTGTGGCACCGCATGGAATCACACCACCACCGGCCCACATGCACCCATCATGGAATAGAGATAGAGGTAAGATATCCCCGTACCTCCCCTGATGCTCTACCCATACCAGTACCTAAGCCCCTACTGGCCAGGGCTCGCAAACTGGGCTCGTAACTAACCAAATTTATATGTCATCAATGTAGGCTCTATCTCAGCACAGCCGTCTACGGCATTGAGATAGAGCTAAGGTATCCCCGTACCTCCCCTGATACCCTATCTGCAACTAACACTCTAGGATAGAACAATACGCAGGTAGACCCTATCCCAACATAACTTCCTACGGCATAGATATAGAGCTAAAGCATCGTGGACAAGCCAGCGTCGGCATCGGAGACCATAGTTCCACATAACCATGACCAGACCAACATCAACATCGGAGACCATCGTACCACGACCTTCCCCTGATGCCCCACCCGTACCAAGCATGTTGAAATAGAATACTACAAAAGTGTCAGTATAAGGAATGATCCCAGGCTCCATGCCCCACTCCACACACTAACGAAAACAATCATATGCCTAATAATCACATCCTATCAATGCATGAACAATAATAATATTGAAAGTAAAGGATGGCATGTGAATATGCATAAACATCACATCATATATGTTCAGGTTATTAACAACGATTTACTGTCCATTAATTATTAGAGTTTAGGTCAGATTCCCTTACTTGACGCTCGTTTGATAGCTTGCTCCACGTCGCAAGATCCAAACATGCTATCACAAAGTCCAACAATATTATTAGGGTTTCATTAGAATAGTTTTCTTAGGGTTTCACGTTGGTCAAAAATCAACAAAGTTACAAAAATACACTCACAGAGCTGACCGGTGGCATGTACCGATCGCAGCTCTGTGGGGAAAACTTGCGACCGGTATGGTCAGCCGGTCCCCACAGACCAGTGCCCCGGAAGGTACCGGTGGCAACATACCGGTCACACAGGGTGCAACCGGTATAGTCGACCGGTATGTCTCTGGAAGACCATACTTTGGGTTTTTCGACTACCGTCGATCATTCTCCATGGATTTCTAGGGTTTCTCCTATCCATTCTAAATCTGAGCTTTGAGTTAGAGTTATCTCCAACTCATTCAAGTCTAGTTTCGATGATAATCATCCTAGAACTCGAATGTAGGGTTTGACGGCAATTTAGGGTTTAATGGCCAATTAGGGTTTTAGATCAATACCTACTTTGCATGGTATTGATCCAACCATACAACTATCCTAGAGTCATAGAGTAAGAAGAATGATTAAAACACTTACCGTCGACTGGCGTAAGGTTAGCGTCGTCGAACAGCAATGGCGGCACTTCCTTCTTCTTCCTAGCCTCTTCTCCTTTCCAACCTCCTTCTCCTCTCTAGGGTTTGTGCGAGATAATGGAAAGGATTTGAGGAGGTTTAGAGGAGTTTATATAGGCTAGAATTAGGGTTTAGTAAGCCTTTTAGGATTAGGAAAGTCTTAGGATTCGGAATTGAGAAAGTGGGACCCACAGAGATCCAATTATGGATCTCCGTAGTCAACTGCGCAGAGTTGACCGGTCGACTGGTCGACCGGTACCAAGACTGGTACCATCGACCGGTCAACATAAAATGACACTTATTTGACCGTCTTTGATCCGATGTCGTACCTGTTTGTCATCCGCTCGTCCTGTCTGGCCCGGTGATGATCGGAAGACCTGCTACGACATGAAATCAATGTTTAGATCGGGTTTATGGAGTGCGGGTCTTACAACTCCCCCACCCTTAAAAGAAATTTCGTCCCCAAAATTTACATGTAGGTCTCACAACTCCCCCACCCTTAAAAGAAATTTCGACTTCGAAATTTGAACGTACCTTGATCATAGAAAAGGTTAGGGTACTCCTTCCTCATCGCGCTCTCCTCCTCCCAAGTAATCTCTTCAACATCTTGGCTTTTTCGATGCACTTTCACATAATGGATCTCCTTAGTTTGAAGTTTCTGTACCTTTCGACTTGAGAGCATCACAGGCACCACTTCAAATGTTAAGTCTTCAGTCAAGTCTGGGGGGGTCTGCTGTCAAGATGTGCGATGGATCCCTGACATACTTCTTCAATAATGATACATGGAACACATCATGTATGCTTGACATAGATGGTGGTAGAGCCAATTGATATGCTACATTACCACGTCTGGTCAATATCTCCTATGGTCCCACATACCTGGGGCATAGCTTCCCCTTCTTACCAAACCTTTTCAGACCTCGCACCGGTGATATCTTCAAGAATACTTTGTCACCCACTGCAAACTCCAGATCTCACCGTCGATTATCCGCATAGTGCTTCTGTCGAACTTGAGTTGTCTTTACTCTCTCCTTGATTTGACCAATCACTCAACAAGTTTCTTCAACAAACTCTGGTCCTACAATTCTTCTTTCTTCCACCTCATTCCATAGCAGAGGTGTACGACACTTCTTCCCATAGAGTGCTTCATATGGAGCCATCTGAATTGTAGCCTGATAGCTGTTGTTAAAAGCAAACTCGATAAGCGATAGCTTCTCATCCCAAGCTCCCTTGAAATCTAATGCACAAGCTCGGAGCATATCTTCTAAAATTTGAATGGTCCTTTCTGACTGCCCGTCCGTCTGAGGGTGAAAAGTTGTACTAAACTTCAACTTTGTTCCCATAGCTTTCTGTAATCCTTCCCAAAACTTTGATGTAAAATGAGGGTCTCTATCAGATACTATACTTTCTGGGACGCCATGGAGTCTGACTATATTATCTACATATAGCTTGGCCAGCTTCTCCATGGTATACTGAGGTTTATCCGCAATAAATCAAACTCTCTTGGTGAGTCGGTCGACTATAACCCAAACTGCGTCCACTGACCTTGGTGTCAAAGGTAGGCCAGTGACGAAATCCATAGTAATGCAATCCCACTTCCATGCAGGTTCCGGTAATGGCTGTAGTAAACCTGCGGGTCTCTGCCTTTCTACTTTAACTTGTTGACAATTCAGACACTGGAACACGAAACGAGCTATATCTGCTTTCATACCCATCCAACAATACAATCTTCTTAAATCATGGTACATTTTGGTACTTCCAGGGTGTACCGAATATGGAGTGTAATGAGCTTCAGTCATAACTCGATCTCTGATATTGCAGTCTTCACTCTTAGGTATACATAATCGTCCACGATACCTGAGTACCTTGTCTGAATCCAAGGTAAAGTCAGGATTGCTCGTACCCTTCTCTAAGTTTTCTTGCACTGTCTTGAGATGTGGATCCTGTAGGATTGCTACCTTGACTTCATCAACTAGATCCGGTGAGATCTTTAAAGCTGCGAACATCATGGTGAACTTATGAATTAAGCCTTGCTCGACTGAATCTTCTACAGTCTCTATTATATACTCTTCATCGCCTTCAATTGAACTTGAGGCTACGACACATAATGCAGCATTTGTACTTGGTCCTGCCTCAGGTTTTGATGCCCATTTTCTGCTTAAGGCGTCAGCCACCACATTTGCTTTACCCGGATGATACTGGATGTCACAGCCATAATCTTTTAGTAAATCCAGCCATCTCCTCTGTCTCATATTCAGATCCTTCTGAGTGAAAAGATAGGTTAAGCTCTTGTGATCAGACTTAATTTGAAACTTTTCACTGTACAAGTAGTGTCTCCAAGTCTTGATTGCATGTATAACCGTTGCTAACTCCAAATCATGCATAGGATAGTTCTTCTCATGCTCTTTTAACTGTCTTGATGCGTAAGCAATCACTTGTTCTCCTTGCATCAATACACACCCAATACCCAACCCTGAAGCATCCGTATATAAGGTAAACGGTACGTTTGATTCTGGGATTGTCAAAATAGGTGCAGAGACTAGTCTTGACTTCAAAGTCTGAAAACACTTCTCGCACTCATTTGTCCATATGAATTTCTCCCCCTTCTTGGTTAATCTGGTGAGTGGAACAGCGATCTTGGAGTAATCCTCCACGAATCTTCTATAATAACCAACCAACCAAAGGAAGCTACGAATCTCCACAACAGATTTTGGTGCTTCCCATCCTACTATAGCAGCTATCTTACTTGGATCAACCTTAATACCATTTGCAGATACTACATGGCCCAAGAAAGCCACTTCCTTCAGCCAAAACTCACACTTCTTGAACTTAGCATACGACTTCTCCGTTCTTAGCCGTTGTAGGGCTGCTCTTAAGTGTGTTGCATGAGCCTCTCTGTCCTTTGAGTAGACCAATATGTCATCAATGAATACGATGACCGAAGTGTCCAACATGTCATGAAACACTCGGTTCATCAGTTCCATGAACGACGCTGGAGCATTGGTCAAACCTTACGACATAACTATAAACTCATAATGCCCATACCTTGTCCTGAAAGCAGTCTTCGAAATATCTTCGGCCTTGATCTTCAATTGGTGATACCCTGATCGGAGATCAATCTTCGAGAAAACCTTTGCACCCTGCAATTGATCGAACAGTCGTCGATTCTAGGAAAAGGATACCAATTCTTGATAGTCAACTTGTTCAGCTCACGGTAGTCAATGCATAGCCTTACACTTCCGTCATTCTTCTTGACAAATTATACAGGTGCTCCCCAAGGTGATATGCTAGGTCGTATGAAACTCTTATCTAACAATTCTTGTAACTGGGTCTTCAAGTCCTTTAACTCGCTAGGAGCCATCCTGTATGTTGCTTTAGACACTGGCGCTGAACCTGGCATAAGGTCTATCACAAACTCTGTAGCCCTGTCTGATGGTAGACATGGAAGATCCTTTGGAAATACATCTGGGAACTCTCATACCACATCTATATCCTCCATCTTTTGTGACTCCGCAGTGATGTCGACCACAGATACTAGATACCCCACTCCCCCCTTCTCTAAGCATCGCTTAGCATTTAGGGCGGAGAGGATCAGCTTCCGCTTCCTAGGTAACTTGGTCCCAGTGAAGCTATACTCATTTCCCTTTTTGTCTGTAAGCACAAGCTTCCTTTCACCACATAATAGAATAGTTGAATGATGGCCTAGCCAATCCATTCCCAAGATGACATCAAAGTCTGCCATCTCGAGTAGTACCAGACTTGCTTCTAAGTCTCGACCTTTAATACAAACTGTACATGGTCCATAATATTCAGTCAAAGCCACTTCGACTCTTAGCGGAGAGCGAACTATCAAGCTTGGGTTCAAGTGCTTGATTGGTAACTCCATTCGCTTTCCAAAGGAAATTGAAACAAAAGAGTACGTGGCCCCAGAGTCAAAGAGTACTCTGGTAGGTATACCAGCTACATTTACAATTTCTGAAATTTTATTGTCCCTTAGTTCTACATGTTCATACACACAATGAAATAGTAAGCTAAAATAGTAAGGGATAGAGTCATACCAGTGACCACATCAGGTGATGCGGCTGCCTCTTCGGTAGTGACCGCAAATACTTTTCATTGCTGGGGAGGTTGTTTCCTGGGTAGAGTGCAGGTTCTTGCAATATGACCCACCTGCTGACAGTTGAAACATTTAGTTGCGTCCAGCGAACTGTGACACAGGTGGTGCCGTATTGTTCCTTACAGGCACTGTAGCGGTCTGAGCCCTGTATGGGCGGAAAGGTCTATTGTTACCGCCACCCGAACTCTCAATAGTGGGTCTCTTCACTCCCCTGTTCTGTGCAAAGAAGCTATCCCTCTGACTGGATTCTATCACTCTCGCAACCTGTACAGCCTCATTATAAATTTTCTTGTCCAGACCCAATATATGCTCTCTGATGCTTCCACGCAGTCCCATGGTGAACCTACGTGTCTTGGTCTCTTCCTCTTGCATACTTACTGGTGTGAAGAAAAATAATTCTTCATACCTCTGCTGGTAAGCATCCACAGTCGACTGAGACTGCTGTAGATTAAGGAACTCCTTCTCCATCTGATCTCTGAAACTCTTCGGAAAATATTTATCGAAGAAGCCAACCTTGAACACTTCCCAATCCACTTGTGTATGCTTTGTCTCTAGATATGCCCGTGTGGAGTTCCACCAAGCATTCGCATCTTCCTTCAGCATATGAGTGACAAACAGAATCTTCTCTTCCTCTGTACAAGTCATCAAGCAAAAATTCTTCTCCATTTCTGTAACCCACTGTAAGACCCGTATCAAACTAACCCGGTCTTACCACCTTGAACCAGGTTTACCCATCATGGTCGAGTCAAATGGACCAAGGGCGTGAAGGAGATCGTGATCCCAGGTATCAAATCGACCCAAAAACACTTAAATTAGGGGGAGGGTCGCATACCCAGCAAGGGAGGGTCGGACCCCCCAAGACAGAAAGTCAGAACCCCTGTTTTACAGAGGGGGTCGGACACTTTAGGAACCAGGGGGTCGACGGGATCATCGACCCCCTCATCGACCCCCAGTTGCCGCTAGAAACTGAAATTAGGAAAGTTTCCAAATTTCGATTGGATTCCTTCCAAATCTCAATGAGACTTATTTTAGGAGTTTCTACTCTATAAATAAGACGTCCCTAAGCCTCTTTCACTCATTTTACAATCTTAATTGAATTGAGAGAAAGAGAAGAGAAGGAAGAGAAGAAGAAGAGAAGCAAGGAAGAGAAGAAAGCAAAAAGGAGAAGAGTTGCAGAGAAGGAGTATTCTTCTCAGGTATGGATACTAATTCCATGAGTTTCTACAGACCTTAGGTTAGAGAATGAAGAGAGTGTGATCTCGGAGAAACCCAAACCATCAACCCATGGTTAGGTTTTCATAGAAAACCATGGGGGAATACATGAAAGCTTTATAGGTGGGTGATTCGTGGTTTTAAACTATGAAATGTATGTTGAATGGACTGTAGGAGCAAGCCATAGGACCCCAAGCACGAAGAATGGACTGAAAGGAAGAAAATTAACCAAAACCCACAGGGGGTTGCACAGGGGGTCGATGGCCAATCGACCCTACCAGACCCTGAGTATCGACCCCTAGTGTTCGGGAAGTCCAGAATAGGGGTGGTCGCACCAGGGGTCGATCATGACTCCGACCCTATCTCCGACCCCCAGTTAAAAACATGATTTTTAAATTTGGGATTAATTCTAATTAAATTCTATCGACTTTGTTAGGTCTTCTAGCAATATAATAACATTATAAAGGTATTCTAAAGCTTGGAAGAGTAGCTATTAACAAGCTAAGGTGAGGAAATAGGACTCTAAACTAATTGGTTAATAACAAACTATTTTTTATTTTTTTGAGTCCAATGCTACGCCTGATTCTATGCGAATATGTTTGTAATGTGCATACAACATGTCATCCAAGATTTCTATTATTTGCTCATGCATATTTACTTTATTGTTTATGTCACACCCCAATTCTGCACTATTCAGAATGGTGTGATGAACCGCTAACAAACCAACGGTTCAACCAGGATCTCCAGTAGGCTATATCCGTGTTATCTGAACCCCATACATTCACATTCATAATCAGAGAAAATATATAATAGCGGAAGTATTATAGGAAAATGAACTGAGAATCTATTGTGAAATTAATATTTAAATAACAAATTATTCTGTATCAACTAAGACATAAATAAATATCAAATACATTTCTTTAATAAATCCAAATAAAGAAAACTAGAAAAAATATCTAATCGAATACACATGAGTTGCACTCGCAAGAGTAGTCATGTGTATCCACTTCATCTTCAACTACCATCGCTGCAACGTTCCCGTACTCTGGGGCATTTATATAATCTTCAACGGTTGTACCTGCATCATCAACTAAAAATATTTGACGTCGAGGGGTGAGCACACATCATGGCTCAATGAGCAAACAAAACAATGCAACAATACATATGCATGCAATCAATTCATATCTTTGGTCTGGTTTTACGTTTACATTGTGCTATAGAAAGGATAGGTGGCCGCCGCATCTCTATGCACGAGAGTGTGGATACACCCGATGACTCTCACCGTCACCCACAACATCCAAATGAACATTGTACAATGAAGGTCACATTTATCGATGCACAACTCCATACCAAAAAATGAACCCCTGATGGCTAGGGCTGCAAACGGAGCTCGCTACTAACCAATCCTAATGTCAAACAATGTATCCAAGGCCTCACCCCAGCATCCCTCAGAGCACCCGTAGAGATAGAACTAAGGCCCCCCGGTAGAGTATAGGACTCAAGGACCGAGACCCTCCTTGATGCGCTACGTCGCAATAGTTCTGCTAAGGTAATGGCGATACGACGATGCTAATGCACAAGACTTGAGTCAGAGATAGAGCTAAAGTGTCCGGATCAAACACCGCATAACACCTCCCCTGATGCCCTACTCGCATCAAGCACACTAACCACACACAAACATTCACATGCCTATTCCTAGCATCAACTCATCATCATCATGTTATAAGTAAACAAAGTTAAATATGCATGAACAATAATAGCAGGAATATTGGATGACATGTTGAATGCACATTACAAGCATATTCGCCCAGAATCAAGCATAGCATTGGACTCAAGAAAATAATAGTAGTTTATTATTAACCAATTAGTTTAGGTCTTGTTTCCTCACCATAGCTTGTTAATAGATCATCTTCCAAGCTTTAGAATCACCTTAATAATGTTATTATATTGCTAGAAGACCTAACAAAGTTGATAGAATTTAATTAGAATTTATTCAGAATTTAAAAACTATGTTGTTAACTGAGGGTCGGAGGTAGGGTCGGAGTCATGATCGACCCTGGGTGCAACCCTCCCCATTCTGGACTTCCCGAACACTGAGGGTCGATCCTCAGGATCACATAGGGTCGGATGGTCATCGACCCTCTGTGCGACCCTCGGTGGATTTTGATCAATTTCCCTCCTTTTAGTCCATTCTTCGTTTTTGGGGTCTTATGGCTTTCTCCTACAGTCCATTCAACATTCATTCCATGGTCTAGAGCCATGAATCATCCACCTAGATGGCTTTCATGTAATCTCCCATAGTTTTCTATGAAAATCTAACCATGGGTTGATGGTTTGGGTTTCTCCGAGATCATACTCTCATCATTATTTATCCTAAGGTCTGTAGAAACTCATGGAATTAGTATCCATACCTGAGAAGAATACTCCTTCTCTGCAACTCTTCTCCTTTTTGCTTTCTTCTCCCCCTTGTTTCTCTTCTTCTTCTTTTCCTTCTCTTCTCTTTCTCTTAATTCAATTAGGGTTGTAAAAGGAGTGAAAGAGGCTTAGGGACGTCTTATTTATAGAGTAGAAACTCCTAAAATAAGTCCCATTGAGATTTGGAAAGAATCCAAATCAAAAATTAGGAAATTTCCTAATTTCAGTTTCGGCGAAAACGGAGGGTCGATGGGAGGGTCGATGATCCCGTCGACCCTAGGTTCTTAAGATGTCCGACCCTCCCTATAAAACAGAGGGTCTGACTTTCTGTTTTGGGGGGTCCGACCCTCCTTAGCTGGGTATGCAACCCTCCCCTTAAATTGAGTGTTTTAGGGTCAATTTGATACCTGGGATCTCGATCTCCTTCATGCCCTTAGTCCATTTTACTCGACCATGATGGGTAAACCTGGTTCAAGGTGATAAGACCGGGTTAGATTGACACGGGTCTTACAACTCCCCTCTACTTATAAAAATTTCGTCCTCGAAATTGTACGTACCTTCTGAATCAAATAAGTGAGGGTATTGCTTTCGCATGGCATTTTCTTCTTCCCATGTGATTTCTTCCATGTCTCTACTTTTCCATGTGACCTTAACATAATAGATATCTCGGTTGCGTAGACGTTGAACTTTTCAGCTGGTGATCTCCGTTGGTGT
The DNA here is from genome assembly GCA_028583415.1 of Protea cynaroides. NCBI lineage: Eukaryota > Viridiplantae > Streptophyta > Magnoliopsida > Proteales > Proteaceae > Protea > Protea cynaroides. The sequence goes on along the minus strand of CM053271.1, from coordinate 47,932,827 downwards.
TACTTCAAATGTCAAATCATCAGTCAATTCTGGTAAATCTACTGTCAACACGTGTGTTGGATCCTTGACATACTTCTTCAATAGGAAAATATGAAATACGTCATGCACACTTGACATAGATGGTGGTAGTTCTAACTGATAAGCCACTTTTCCACGCTTAGCTAAAATCTCATACGACCCGACATATTTTGGACTTAGTTTCCCTTTCTGTCCGAACCTTTTCAATCCTCGCATAGGCGATACCTTCAAGAATACTTTATCACCTACAGCGAACTCAAGATCTCTGCGTCGAGTTTCTGCATATTGCTTCTGACGGTTCTGAGTTGTTCTCACTCTTTCGTTGATAATGTCAACCACTCGAGAAGTCTCTTCAACAAATTCTGGCCCAACAATACTACGTTCTCCCACTTCATTCCAAAACAAAGGAGTTCGACACTTTCTGCCATACAGTGCTTCATAAGGTGACATCTGTATAGTAGCCTGATAGCTATTGTTATAAGCGAACTCGATCAGTGGTAATCTTTCATCCCATGATCCCTTGAAGTCAATTACACATGCTCGTAGCATATCTTCTAGAATCTGGATTGTACGCTCTGACTGTCCATCTGTCTGTGGGTGGAATGCGGTACTGAACTTCAATGTTGTACCCATAGCCTTTTGCAATTCCTCCCAAAACTTGGAAGTAAATCGTGGATCTCTATCGAACACAATGCTTTCTGGTACACCGTGTAATCAAACAATATTATATACATACAGCTTGGCTAACCTTTCCAGTGTATACTACGGTCGTATTGGTATGAAGCGAGCTGTTTTAGTCAGACGGTCTTCAATCACCCAAACTGCGTCAACTACTCAAGGAGTCAGTGGTAATCCCGTGACAAAGTCCATAGTGATGCAGTCTCATTTCCATGCTGGTTCCGGTAACGATTGTAACAGTCCTGCGGGTCGTTGTCGTTCAGCTTTTACTTTCTGACAATTTAGGCATTGAGACACGAACTTAGCTACATCTGCTTTCATTCCTCTCCACCAATACAATTTCTTTAGATCATGATACGTTTTTGTACTTCCAGGATGTATCGAATAGATGGTGGTATGGGCTTCTTTCATCAGTTGGTGTCTAATGTCCATACTTTCTGTTTCAGGTACACATATTCTTCCTTTATATTTCAGTACTTTCTCTTCGTCCAAGGTGAACTCAGGATTACTCCTTCCTTTCTCGATATCTTCTTGTACTGTTCTCAGATAAGGATCTGATTTAATAGCTGTCTTCACTTCATCCATTATATCCGGAATAATTTTCAATGCAGCGAACATATTGGAAAATCGATGAATAAACCCTTGGTTGGCCGATCCATCCGTTGTATCTATCACATGCTGCTCACTGCCGTGATTGAATACCATTCCGGTAGTACACATTGCTGCGGTTGTATTAACCTCTCCCTGAGATTTTATCATTGCCTTTCTGCTCAACGCATCCGCTACTACGTTAGCTTTCCCCGGATGATACTGAATATCACAATCATAGTTCTTCAATAGTTCCAACCATCTTCTTTGTCTCATATTCAATTCTTTCTGATTAAATAAATAAGTAAGACTTTTATGGTCCAACTTAATCTGAATAATCTCTCCGTATAGGTAATTTCTCCATATCTTGACAGCATGTACTACTGCCGCTAACTCCAGATCATGAGTGGGATAATTTTTCTCATGTACCTTTAACTGTCTTGAAGCATAAGCAATCACTTGCTCTCCTTGCATAAGCACACATCCTAATCCCAGTCCTGACGCATCAGTGTATAAGGTAAATGTCTGTCCTGGAACAGGAATAGTCAAAATCAGAGCAGATATCAATCTAGTCTTCTATGTCTGGAAGGTCTTCTCACATTTATCCGTCCACACAAACTTTTCACCTTTCTTAGTCAGACTGGTGAGAGGTACAGCAATCCAGGAATAGTCTTCCACGAATCTCCGATAATAACCAGCGAGACCCAGAAAACTTCTAATTTCTGAAATGCTCTTTGGTGCTTCCCACTTTACAATAGCCTCGATCTTGCTGGGGTCCACTTTGATACCTTCTGCGGATACTACATGGCCTAGGAAGGCAACTTCACTTAGCCAAAACTCACACTTGGAAAATTTGGCATATAACTTCTCTTTCCTTAGACGCTGTAAGGCGGCGTTTAGGTTCTTGACATGGGTTTCCTTGTCCTTGGAGTATACCAATATATCATCAAGAAATACTATAACCGACGTATCCAACATATCGTGGAAAACCCGGTTCATAAGCTCCATGAAAGTTGCTGGTGCGTTTGTTAATCCGAAAGACATGACCAAGAACTCATAATGTCCTTATCTGGTCTTGAAAGCTGTCTTAGGAATATCACCTTCTTTAATCTTCAACTGATGATAGCTTGACCGAAGGTCGATCTTAGAAAATACTTTTGCTCCTTGCAACTGATCGAACAAGTCATCGATCCGAGGTAGTGGATATCGATTCTTGATTGTCAGTTTATTCAACTCCTGATAGTCGATACATAATCGAACGCTTCCGTCCTTCTTCTTTACGAATAATACCGGTGCTCCCCATGGTGATATACTGGGTCGAATATAACCCTTGTCCAGCAGTTCCTGTAGTTGCACTTTCAATTCCTTCAGTTCAGTAGGAGCCATTCTATAAGGTGCTTTTGATACTGGTGCGGCTCCAGGTATAAGGTCTATCTAAGGGTGTCAAAAATGGGCCCGGCCCGATAGCACAGACCGAGCCAGCCCGATATAACCCGAACCCAACCCGGACCGAACCTTAATGGACAGGTTTCGGTCTCGGCTTGTAAAGCCCGACACCGTTTCAACCCAAACCGAAACCAGACCGGACCAGCCCGTTAAGAAGCCCGAACTAGCCCGAACCAATAATACCTATCCCGAACACCGGTAAAGTCCATTCTGGCCCAGTTTCTTAATTTTAATGGTTTTAAATTTTGATGAATTATATTATACTGTTATAGTTCACTTCTTGATCAGAAAGATTATATGAATCTATAGTTGAAAAAAGTATGTTAATTGTTACAATTTACTGAATTACATGCATATAGAAGGAATGATGCTAATTTTAAAGATAGAAATAATAAAATAGGCTATATATCTTACATATAAAATAGGCCCGATAAGCTTGATAAGCCCGGTCCGGACCGAACCAGCCCGAAATCACCTCAATAAGCCTAACCCGTTAACAAATCGACACCGGACCAGCCCGATAGTTATTGTGGTCAGCGCAACCCAACCCAGCCCGAACTCTTAATGGACATGTTCTGGGCTGGGCTTATAAAACCCGACACCGATTAAGCCCGGATCGAAACCGGCCCGGCCCGGCCCGTTGCCACCCTTAGGTCTATCACAAACTCGGTGGCTCTGTCGGGTGGTAATCCTGGTAGTTCCTCCGAAAATACATCGGGATAGTCCCACACGACATCAATATCTTCCATTCGTGGTGCTTCCTTGGTTAGGTCGACCACTGATACTAGATACCCGACTGCCTCCTTCTCAAGGCACTTCTTAGCCATCAGTGCTGAGAGTATCAGCTTGCGTCTGCGGGGAAGTTTGGTTCCCAAAAAACTGAATTCTGCTCCTTCTTTGTCTTTGAATGTTAGCTTCTTTTCGGCGCATAATAGGGTTTCAGAATGCCGAGCTAACCAGTCCATTCCCAAGATGACGTCAAAGTTTGCCATCTCAGGTTGTATCAAGGTTGCATCTAAGGTTTTCTCGTCAATGAGAACTAGACATGGTCCATAACCTTTCTCTAATTTCACTTCTAACCCCATTGGTGACCGTACAAGTAGTTTATAGTCCAATATTTTGATGGGTAAATTCAACTTCTTTCCGAATGACATAGATATAAAGGAATGAGTAGCTCCTGAATCAAAGAGTACTCTGGCGGATACGCCATTTATAGGTACGATACCTGTGATTTATTTTACTTAGTCTACATGCTCATACAATGTAATTACAATTTAAAAGGTTTCAGTCATACCTGTGACCAGATTGGGTGATGCGGCAGCATCCTCGGATGTAACAACATACACTCGTCCTTGATGTTGTGGCTTCCGAGGTTTAGGACACTCTCTCATCATATGTCCCACTTGATTGCAGTTATAACATCTTGAACTCTCAGTATTTGGCTTTGGTTGCTGCTAAGCTGCTTGAATGGTCTTGGGTGCAGCGGTGAAATTCTGAGTACGGAAAGGCTTGTATGTCCTGTTATTACCTCCGTTGTAAGAATTTCCAGCTGGCCTCTTCACACCTCTGTTTTGTATAAAATAGCTTTCCTTCTGGCTTGATTCAATAACTCGAGCAATTTGAACAACTTCATTATATATCTTCTTTTCCAAGCCCAGAACGTGCTCTCTGATGCTTCCTCTAAGTCCCGTGACAAACCTACGGGTCTTAGTGTCTTCTTCTTGCATACTAAGTGGTGTAAAGAAATACAGCTCTTCGTAACGCTGTTGATATGCATCCACTGACATTTGTCCTTGATATAAACTCAGGAATTCCTTCTCCATCGAATCTCTTAGGGCCTGTTTGATAAAACTTCTACTTCTGGATTCTATGGATTCTGGCTCCCAAGGAGCCATTTTGGAGTAGAAGTACGTTTCATAAGTCTGGTTGGATTCCAACTCCCACAGAGTGAACCGGATTCAAAATGACTCTAGAATCCAAAATTTTGGAGTCATAAATACTTGCTCCAAACTGTTGAATCAACTTTTTGAAAGAAAGAAAATAGTCAACTCTTACTTGACCACCACCACCACCACCACCACCACCACCGTTGCCACCACCCACCACCACCGCCGTCGCCGCCACCACCCACCACCCACCACCACCATCGCCACCACCACCACAACCACCACCACCACCGCCACCGCCACCACCACCACCGCCACCACTGCCACCACCATAACCACCACCACCACCACCACCACCACCACCACCACCACCACCACCACCCACCGCCATCACCACAACCACCGCCACCGCCACCCATCACCCACCACCATTGCCATTACCCACCACCACCATCATCACCACCATCATCACCACCACCACCCCACCACCCACCACCTCCACCACCACCACCAACACCCACCACCGCCATCACCCACTACCACCACTCACCACTACTATGACTGTTTTTCTAGACTTCGATTAGAGGGATAGTGTGTTATCAAACGTGTTTCTAATCCAAAAATGCTCTAGAATCAATTTCAGAATTGTGTTATCAAACAAGTTTTTATTCCAAAATAATCCTAGAGTAGCTTGGAGTAGAATCCAAATTTGAACCAGAATCCAGAATCCAGAAGCAGAAGTTTTATCAAACGGGCCCTTAAGCTTCGGGGAAAGTACTTCTCGAAGAACGCTTCCTTATATATGGCCCACATCAATAGGGCGTGCTTGGTCAGTAGATATGCCCTGGTAGATTTCCACCAATGATGTGCATCACCCTTTAGCATGAAGGTGACACATAGTACTTTTTCTTCTTCCGTGATAGTCATCATGAGGAAGTTTCTCTCCATCTCGTCGATCCAATGTGCTGGCCAAAATGGATCCGATGGTTTACCGTTAAATTCCTTGGGCTTCATCTTCAAAAATCTCTCAACCAGTCGAGAGTGATCCAGCTGATTTTGGGGGTATGCCCCAAACATGGGTTGTGGATACTGATAGTTAACCTGAGCTGCTTCCGATCCTGGTACTGGAATCTATGCAGCTGGTGGTTGAGGTGTTTGAGGTGCTGGGTGATTACCTACTGGTGCTGCACTGGCTTGTCCCGTCTGCATGGGTGTAGCATGAGCGGCTTGGAACATAATTCCCATTGCAACTTGCATTTGGGCCGTGCATGTTGCATCCATTGCGCTGTTGTGCTAAATTCATTACCACCGTTGCCAACTCTGGTGGTGGAGGTGGCAAATTTGTAGGATTTGCCTGATCTGGATTTCCTGGTACATATATATTATCCTGGCTAGTTTCCTCCACAAGTGATGGTGGTGGAACTGCATTTTGGCTCTGTCTGGTTACTCTACGTCTAGACATAATTTCTTCTGAGATTGGTGGTCCTCAAAATCATCAAAATAGGTGAGAAATCATTGATACTTCATGTAGGCATGCTAATCAATGTAAAATTTCAAATTTTAGCTCATTTTATAAAAAAATACTGTCTTTTCTATGCAGGGTCGATGGTGGGGGTCGATGGTATGTCCGACCCTCAATATCCGACCCTGGGAATGACCTGTTCTTCCTAAGAGCTGAGGGTCGATGTGAGGGTCGATGGATATCCGACCCTCAGTATCTGACCCTGGGTTTTCTGTCTGATTCCCGAGAGCCGAGGGTCGATGGGAGGGTCGATCCGAGGGTCGATGGTCCTAGTCGAATTGTCCGACCCTCAGACCAAAAATCAGACCTTTAAGATCCGATTCTGGGTTCATTCTCTGTTATTTCCCTCCCGTTTCGACTCGTCTCTCACCTCTGAGTTGCTACAGTGTCACTCCGCTATTTTGGTCAGTTTGGATCCGTGTTTCAACGTCCACATCATCTCTACGGGTATGCTTTCTCTTTTCTACCTGTTTTTAGGTTTACTTTTCTAGATTTTGATCCAATTAACTCGTATTTTTTAAATTAAACTTTTTCCAACCGTAAAAATTTGATTTTTATTGGGGGCTTTTGTTATTGGTGTCTCGAGGAACGAAAGCCCTCAAAATGTTTTGAGTTTTATCGGTTGGTTATCGAGAAACTTGGATTTTTACTCTTTTTGCCCTAATTTGTCGAAATTTTTGATTTCTTGAAATTTCTTCAATTTAGACCCCATTAGTTAAAATTTCCTACTGTATGTGTGTTGTAGGATATCTTAGAGCCTACGTAAGTCCTCCTGCCCACGTTTATGGGTGACAAGTGAGGCTTTTGGCCACTTATGTCGTTATAATGTCAAATTTTAGATTTTTATCCTATTAACTCATTATCTATTTTTCTTAGCAGATACCATGGCTCGTACTAAGGTACCCAGAGTTCGCGATCCGCTTCGCTTCCGCTCTAATGAAGCCGAGGCACAGTATGCCCACTACACTCGTAAGAAGGTAGAGGGTGGTCGTATGGTGAACTTGGTTGAGCTAGCCCTGTTCAATGTGGAAAGAGCATTTGGTGATATGGGGTGGCTCCCTGTCATCACTTACGACGCGTGCACATGCCCGGATTTAGTGCGACAGTTCTATTGTAATCTCTAGGTGGTGGGGGATTACAATGATGTGGATAGGGGTCACAAGCTACGCATCACTAGCTATGTAAAGGGATTAAACATTTCTTTTGATTATCGGCAGCTGGTCGATCTACTGGGCATTTCCTATGATGGCCCTATGGTTTATTGTGCACCTGGAGAGCCCCAGTTTGTTTCCATGGAGATGAGGGCAGAGATCGACAATCAGTTGCTACGACCTGATCGTTGGCAGATGAGAGCTTGTTACATGTGTCCAGCTCCACGGGTCTTCTGCAAGATTATTCAGCATAATCTAATTCCACAGAGTGGCCATTACGAGAGGGTTTCTCAGTTGACCCAGTATCTGCTATACAGTATCTGCACTAGACAGCCCGTCTGCCTGCCGTACATCATCCTGCAGACTATGATTAGTGCCACATTACCCAGTCATAGGGGTAATCTACCCTATGGACGTATGATCACAGTCCTGCTTACTCGCCTGGGGGTTGATTTGGTGGATGAGAAGATTCAGGAGAAAACCTTCTCGTCGCCTATCGATTGGGAGGCTATCTGCAAGATGGGCATGCGGGATGCCCAAGTTAGTGACGAGGAGAGGAACGAGATGGTGCGCCCTCACACTCGCATCGAGATTGCTGACGCTGAGGCAGCTGCTGCCGCTGCTAGAGCTCATGCGGATCCTGCTGATGATGATGACCGCATGTATATGGATGTCAACTCGATACCACCGCCTTCACCTACGCATGCGGCTGGAGTTGGTACTTCTTCTGCTGTGGATCCTGCACCTGAGACTGGTCCTTCTCATGCGGCTGGTCCTTCACGCCCACCTTCTGATATGATGGAGATGTTGCATGAGATCAGAGAGGCTCAGTGCAGATCTGATCTAAGGATGGAGGAGTTGCTGGACGCTCAGCGTGTAAGAGTGGATGAGTTCATAGACGCCCAGCGTACATCACACATGAGGATGGGAGAGTTACCAGACGCTCAGCGGGTGAGAGTGGATGAGCTACTAGACTTCCAGCGAACCTCAGCCATGAGGATGGGAGAGCTCATGGAGGCTCAGCACCGTACTGATCAGCGAGTAGCCGATCTTACAGCTAGTCTGCAGACGACCTAGACTCAGATAGCCTGGTTGACTAGAGTCTATGCTGAGGACTATGACAGAGATCATGACGCACCGCCTCCTCCTTCACCTCTAGCATCTTGATTGTATTTATTTTCTTTGTACTACAGAGTAACTGTCTGGGTTGTGGACTGTACTCTGCTTTAGTTATGTATATACGTTTGTTTCGCTCTCGTCGTATGTAAACTGTTTTTCCTTTAATAGATGCATTATTCTCTTTTTAAATTTTGTCTCAGCTATCACTTGTGCTTATAATGTGTTAATATTACTGTTTTTACTTTTATCCTATCTCAGTTCACAATTGTCTTGAATGTATGCTAGTTCAATGGACAAGGCCTGAGATGCTCTGAGACCAAGTTGTCACACCCCAATTCCATACTATTCAGAATGGTGTGATGAACAGCTAACAAACCAACGGTTCAATCAGGATCACAAGTAGGCTATATCTGTGTTATCTGAACCCCATACATTCACATTCATAATCAGAGAAAATATATAATAGCGGAAGTTTTATAGTAAAACGAACTGAGAATCTATTGTGATATTAATATTTAAATAAAAAATTATTCTGTATCAACTAAGACATAAATAAATATCAAATACATGTCTTTAATAAATCTAAATAAAAAAAACTAGAAAAAATATCTAATCGAATACACATGAGTTGCACTCGCAAGAGGAGTCATGTGTATCCACTTCAGCTTCAACTACCATCGCTGCAACGTTCCCGTACTCTGGGGCATTTATATAATCTTCAATGATTGTACCTGCATCATCAACTAAAAATATTCGACGTCGAGGGGTGAGCACACATCATGGCTCAGTGAGCAAACAAAACAATGCAACAATACATATGCATGCAATCAATTCATATCTTTGGTCTGGTTTTACGTTTGCATTGTGCTATAGAAAGGATAGGTGGCTGCCGCACCTCTATGCACGAGAGTGTGGATACGCCCGATGACTCTCACCGTCGCCCACAGCACCCAAATAAACATTGTACAACGAAGGTCACATTTATCGATGCACAACTTCATACCAACAAATGAACCCCTGATGGCTAGGGCTGCAAACGGGGCTCGCTACTAACCAATCCTAATGGCAAACAATGTATCCAAGGCCTCACCCCAAAGCATCCCCTCAGAGCACCTGTAGAGATAGAGCTAAGGCCCCCGGTAGAGTATAGGACTCAAGGACCGAGACCCTCCTTGATGCCCTACGTCGCAATAGTTCTGCTAAGGTAATGGCGATACGACGATGCTAATGCACAAGACTTGAGTCAGAGATAGAGTTAAAGTGTCCGGATCAAACACCGCATAACACCTCCCCTGATGCCCTACTCGCATCAAGCACACTAACCACACACAAACATTCACATGTCTATTCCTAGCATCAACTCATCATCATCATGTTATAAGTAAACAAAGTTAAATATGCATGAACAATAATAGCAAGAATATTGGATGACATGTTGAATGCACATTACAAGCATATTCGCACAGAATTAGGCATAGCATTGGACTCAAGAAAATAAAAGTAGTTTATTATTAACCAATTAGTTTAGGTCTTGTTTCCTCACCTTAGCTTGTTAATAGATCCTCTTCCAAGCTTTAGAATCACCTTAATAATGTTATTATATTGCTAGAAGACCTAACAAAGTCGATAGAATTTAATTAGAATTTATTTAGAATTTAAAAATCATGCTGTTAACTGAGGGTCGGAGGTAGGGTCGGAGTCATGATCGACCCTGGGTGCGACCCTCCCCATTTTGGACTTCCCGAACACTGAGGGTCGATCCTCAGGATCACATAGGGTCGGATGGTCATCGACCCTCTGTGCGACCCTCGGTGGATTTTGGTCAATTTCCCTCCTTTTAGTCAATTCTTCGTGTTTGCGGTCCTATGGCTTTCTCCTACAGTCCATTCAACATTCAATCCATGGTCTAGAGCCATGAATCATCCACCTACTTGGCTTTCATGTAATCTCCCATAGTTTTCTATGAAAACCTAACCATGGGTTGATGGTTTGGGTTTCTCCGAGATCATACTCTCATCATTATCTATCCTAAGGTCTGTAGAAACTCATGGAATTAGTATCCATACCTGAGAAGAATACTCCTTCTCTGTAACTCTTCATCTTTTTGCTTTCTTCTCCCCCTTGCTTCTCTTCTTCTTCTTTTCCTTCTCTTCTCTTTCTCTCAATTCAATTAGGGTTGTAAAAGGAGTGAAAGAGGCTTAGGGACGTCCTATTTATAGAGTAGAAACTCCTAAAATAAGTCCCATTGAGATTTGGAAAGAATCCAAATCAAAAATTAGGAAATTTCCTAATTTTAGTTTCGACGGAAACTGAGGGTCGTTGGGAGGGTCGATGATCCCGTCGACCCTAGGTTCTTAAGTGTCCGACCCTCCCTGTAAAACAGAGGGTCTGACTTTCTGTTTTGGGGGGTCCGATCCTCCTTAGCTGGGTATGCGACCCTCCCCTTAAATTGAGTGTTTTAGGGTCTATTTGATACCTGGGATCTCGATCTCCTTCACGCCCTTAGTCCATTTGACTCGACCATGATGGGTAAACCTGGTTCAAGGTGATAAGACCGGTTAGATTGACACGGGTCTTACAGTTTATAACATGATGATGATGATGATGATAGGAATAGGCATGTGAATGTATGTGTGTGGTTGGTGTACTTGATGCGAGCGAGTATCAGGGGAGGTGTGATGGGGACATCAATAAACGTTAACCTTTGGCGGGTCTCAGCACTTTAGCTCTATCTCTAACTCAAGTCTTGTGCATTAGCATCGTCGTATCGCCATTACTTTAGTAGAACTATTATGTCGTAGAGCATCAGGGGAGGTGGTCTCGGTCCTTGTAATCTCTAACTCTACCGGGGGGCCTTAGCTCTATCTCTATGGACATTCTGAGGGATGCTGGGGTGAGGCCTTGGATACACTTTTCGGCATTAAGATTGGTTAGTTGCAAGCCCAGTTTGCAGCCCTCGCCAATAGGGGCTTACGTGTTGGTATGGCACTGTTCAGCAATAAACGTTAACCTTTGTTGTACAATGTTCATGAATTGGGTGCTTGTGAGTCAACGATAAACGTTACCTTCTGGCGGCGTCACACACTTGTGTATAGAGGCGGGGTCAATAAACGTTAACCTTTGACTACCTAAACCTTTCTATTGCATATTGCAAACTATAAACCAGACCAAAGATATGAATTGATTGCATGCATATGTACTGTTGCATTGTTTTGTTTGCTTACTGAGCCGTGATGTGTGCTCACCCCCTCGACGTCGAATATTTTTAGTTGATGATGCAGGTACTACCGTCGAAGATTATGTAAATGCTCCAGTGTATGGTCACGTGGCGGCAATGGAAGTTGAAGATGAAGTGGATGCACATGACTCCTCTTGCGAGTGCAACTCATGTGTATTCGATTAGCTTTTTAGTTTTCTTTATTTGGATTTGTTAAAGACATGTATTTGATACTAATTTATGTCTTAGTTGATACAGAATAATTTTCTATTTTAATATTAATATCACAGTAGATTCTCAGTTCATTTTACTATAAGACTTTCGCTATTGTATATTTACTCTATTTATGAATGTGGATGTGTGGGGTTTAGATAAAATGGATATAGCCTACTCGAGATCCTGGTTAAATCGTTGGTTTGTTAGCGGTTCATCACACCATTCTGAATAGTACAGAATTGGGGTGTGACAACTTGATAACAGAGCCTCTCAGGCCTTGTCCGCTGAACTTGCACACATTCATGACAAATTGTGAACTGAGATAGGATAAAAGTAAAAACAGTAATACTAACACATTATAAGCACCAGTGATGTTTGATACAAAAGTTAAAAGAGAATAATGCATCTATTAAAGGAAGAACAAATTTAAATACAATGTAAAAAAAACAAACGTATATACATAGCTAAAGCAGAGTACAGTCCACAACCCGGACAGTTACTCTGTCGTACAAGAAAAAGAAAAAGGTACAATCATGAAGCTGGAGGTGAAGGGGGAGGCGGTGCCTCACGATCTCTATCATAATCCTCAGCGTTGACTCTAGTCAACCAGGCTATCTGAGTCTGGGTCTTCTGCAGACTAGCTGTAAGATCGGCTACCCGCTGATCAGTCCGGTGCTGAGCCTCCATGAGCTCTCCCATCCTCATGACTGATGTCCACTGGGAGTCTAGTAGCTCATCCACTCTCAACCGTTGAGTGTCTAGTAACTCTCCCATCCTCATGTCTGATGTACGCAGGGTGTCTATGAGCTCATCCACTCTCACACGCTGAGCGTCTAGTAACTCCTCCATCCTCAGATCAGATCTGTGCTGAGCCTCTCTGATCTCATGCAACATCTCCATCATATCAGAAGGGGGGTGTGAAGGACCAGCCGCATGAGAAGGACCAGCCTCATGGGACGGACCAGCCGCATATGAAGTACCAACTCCAGCCGCATGCGTAGGTGAAGGCGGTGGTATCGAGTCTACATCCATGTACATGCGGTCATCATCATCAGCAGGCTCCGTATGAACTCCAGCAGTGGCGGCAGCTGCCTCAGTGTCAGGTATCTCTACGCGAGTGCGAGGGCGCACCATCGCGTTCCTCTCCTCATCACTGACCTGAGCATCCTGCATGCCCATCTTGCAAATAGCCTCCCAATCTAGAGGCGATGAGAAGGACTTCTCCTGAATCTTCTCATCCAATAATTCAACCCCCAGGCGGGTAAGCAGAACAGTGATCATACGCCCGTACGGAAGGTTGCCAGTGTGACTGGGCAACGTAGCAGTGATCATAGTGCGCATGATGATATACGGCAGGCAGACGGGCTATCTAGTGCAAATACTGTACAGCAGGTACTGGGTCAGCTGGGAAACCCTCTCATAATGGTCACTCTGCGGAATCAGATTATGCTGGATAATCTTGCAAAATACTCGTGGAGCTGGACACATATAGCATGCCCTCATCTGCCAGCGATTAGGTCGTAGGAGCTGATTATCAATCTCAGCCCTCATCTCTGTGGAGACAAACTGGTGCTCTCCAGGAGCACAGTAAACCATGGGACCATCATAGGAAATGCCCAGTAGGTCGGCCAGCTATCGATAATTGAATGAAATGTTCATTCATTTGACATAGCTTGTGATGCGCAGCTCATGACCCCTCTCGACATCATTGTAATCCCCCACCACCTGGAGGTTACAATAGAACTGGCGTACCAAGTCCGGATAGGTGCACACATCGTAAGTGATGACAGGGAGCCACCCCATATCACCAAAGGCCCTCTCCACGTTAAACAAGGCTAACTCAGCCAAGTTCACCTTACGACTACCCTCTACTTTCTTGCGAGCGAAGTGGTCATACTGTGCCTCGACTTCGTTGGAACGGAAGCGAAGAGGATCACAAACTCTAGGTACTTTGGTACGAGCCATGATGTCTGCAAATAAGAAAGAAATGAGATAATGTGTTAATAGGATAAAAATCTAAATTATGACATTATAACGACGTAAGTTGGCCAAAAGCCTCACTTGTCACCCATACACGTGGGCAGAAGGAATTACGTAGGTTCCAACATATCCTACAACACTCACACAGTAGGAAATTCTAACTAATGAAGTCTAATTTGAAGAAATTGCGAGAAATCAAAAATTTCGACAAATTAGGGCAAAAAGAGCAAAAATCCAAGTTTCTCGATAATCAACCGATGAAACTCAAAAATTTTTGAGGGCTTTCGTTCCTCGAGACACCAGTAACAAAAGCCCCCAATAAAAATCAAATTTTTACGGTTGGAAAAAGTTTAATTTGAAAAATACAAGTTAAATGGACAAAAACCTAGAAATGGAAACCTAAAAACAGGTAAAAATTGAGAAAGCATACCTGTAGGGATGATGTGGACATCGAAACACGGATCCAAACTGACCAATATAGTGGAGTGGCACTGTAGCAACTCAGAGGTGGGAGATGAGTCGAAACGGGGAAGAAATGATGGGAAATGAACCTAGAATCAGATCTTAAAGGCCTGATTTTTGGTCTGGGGGTCGGACAATTCGACCAGGATCATCGACCCCCATATCGACCCCCGGATCGACCCCCAGCTCTCGGGAATCTGACAGAAAACTAGGGGTCGGACCAGGGGGTCGGACATCCATCGACCCCCAGCTCTCGGGAAGAACAGGTTACTCCCAGGGTTGGATACTGAGGGTCGGACATACCATCGACCCTCACCATTGACCCTGCATAGAAAAGATAGTATTTTTCATAAAATGAGCTGAAAATTTTAAAATTTTACATTGGTTAGCATGCCTACATGATTGTCTCACCTATTTTGATGATTTTCAAGCACTACCAATCTCAGAAGAAAATATGTCTGGGCGTAGAGTGACCAGGCAGAACCGAAATACAGTTCCACCACCACCACCTGTGGAGGAGACTAGTCAGGAAAATATATATGCACCAGGAAACCCCGGTCAGGCAAATCCTACAAACCTGCCACCTCCACCACCAGAGTTAGCAACCGTGGTAATGAACCTAGCCTAGCAGCTGCAACAGATGCAACACGCACAGGCTCAAATGCAAGTGGCAATGGGGATTATGTTCCAGGCCGCACATGTTACACCCATGCAGACAAGACAAGCCAGTACAGCACCAGTGGGTAACCACCCAGCACCTCAAACACCTCAACCACCAGCTGTACAGATTCCAGTCCCAGGTCCGGAAGCAGCTCAGGTTAATTATCAGTATCCACAACCTATGTTTGGAGCATACCCCCAAAATCAGATGGATCACTCTCGACTGGTTGAGAGATTCTTGAAGATGAAGCCCAAGGAGTTTAATGGTAAACCATCTGATCCTTTATGGCCAGCACACTGGATCGATGAGATGGAGAGAAATTTCCTTATGATGACTGTTACAGAAGAAGAAAAAGTACTATGTGCCACCTTCATGCTAAAAGGCGATGCACATTACTGGTGGAAATCTACCTGGGCATATCTATTGACCAAGCACGCCCTATTGACTTGGGCTATTTATAAGGAAGCCTTCTTTGAGAAGTATTTTCCCCGAAGCTTCAGAGATTCTATGGAGAATGAGTTCCTGAGTTTATATCAGGGATAGATGTCCGTGGATGCATATCAATAGCGTTACGAAGAGCTATTTTTCTTTGCACCACTCAGTATGCAAGAAGAAGATACTAAGATCCGTAGGTTTGTCACGGGGCTTAGAAGAAGCATCAGAGAGCATGTTCTAGGCTTGGAGAAGAAGGTATGTAACGAAGCTGTTCAAATTGCTCGAGTTATAGAATCGAGCCAGAAGGAGAGTTATTTTACACAGAACAAAGGTATGAAAAGGCCAGCCAAAAATGCTTATAACAGAGGGAACAACAAAACATTTAAACCCTTCCATGCTCAAGGCTTTACTGCTGCACCCAAGACTTCTCCAGTAGCTCAACATCAGTCAAACCCAAATTCTGAAGGCCCAAAATGTTTTAACTGCAACCAAACGGGGCATATGGCAAGGGAGTGTCCTAAGCCTAAGAAGCACTTACACCAAGGACGAGTTTATGCTGTTACATCCAAGGATGCTACTGCATCACCCGATGTGGTCACAAGTATGACTGAAACCTTTTAAGTTGTAATTACATCGTATGAGCATGTAGACTAAGTAAAATAAATCACAGGTATCGTACCTATAAATAGCATACCCGCCAGAGTACTCTTCGACTCAGGAGCTACTCATTCTTTTATATCTGTGTCATTTGGAAAGAAGCTGAATTTACCCATAAAAACATTGGACTATAAACTACTTGTACGGTCACTGATGGGATTAGAAGTGGAATTCAAGCAAGGTTATGGGCCATGTCCAGTTCTCATTGGCGAGAAAACCTTAGATGCAACTTTGATCCAACTTGGGATGGCAGACTTTGACGTCATCTTGGGAATGGACTGGTTAGCTAGGCACTCGGCAAACCTATTATGCGCCAAAAAGAAGCTAACATTTAAAGACAAAAAAGGAGCAGAATTCAATTTTGCAGGAACAAAACTTCCTTATAAACGCAAGCTCATACTCTCAGCACTAAAGGCTAAGAAGTGCCTTGAGAAGGGAGCAGTCGGATATCTAGTATCAGTGGTCGACCTCACCAAAGAAGCACCACAGATGGAAGATATTGACGTCGTGCGGGATTACCCCGATGTATTTCCTGAGGAACTACCAGGATTACCACTCGATCGAGTCACAGAGTTTGTGATAGATCTTATACCTGGAGCCGCACCCGTATCAAAAGCACCTTATAGAATGGCTCCTACTGAACTGAAGGAATTGAAAGTGCAACTACAGGAACTGCTGGATAAGGGTTATATTCGACCCAGTATATCACCATGGGGAGCACCAGTATTGTTTGTAAAGAAGAATGACGGTAGCATTCGATTATGTATCGACTATCGGGAGTTAAACAAGCTGACAATCAAAAATCGATATCCATTACCTAGGATCGATGACTTGTTCGATCAGTTGCAAGGGGCAAAAGAATTTTCTAAGATCGATCTTCGGTCAGGCTACCATCAGCTGAAGATTAAAGAGGGTGATATTCCTAAGACAGCTTTCAGGACCAGATATGGACATTATGAATTCTTGGTCATGTCTTTTGGATTAACAAACGCACCAGCAAATTTCATGGAACTTATGAACCGGGTTTTCCACGACATGTTGGATACGTCGATTATAGTATTTATTGATGATATATTGGTCTATTCTAAGGACAAGGAAACCCACGTTAAGAATCTAAACGCCGCCCTACAGCGTTTAAGGAAAGATAAGCTGTATGCAAAATTTTCAAAGTGTGAGTTTTGGCTAAGTGAAGTCGCCTTCCTAAGCCATGTAGTATCCGCTGAAGGAATCAAAGTAGACCCCAGCAAGATCGAGGCTATTGTAAAGTGGGAAGCACCAAAGAGCATTACAGAAATAAGAAGTTTTCTAGGTCTCGCTGGTTATTATCGAAGATTTGTGGAAGACTATTCCCGGATTGCCGTACCTCTCACCAGTCTAACTAAGAAAGGTGAAAAATTTGTATGGACGGATAAATGTGAGAAGAGCTTCCAAACATTGAAGACCAGATTGATATCCGCTCCGATTTTGACTATTCCTGTTACAGGACAGTCATTTACCCTAAACACTGATGCGTCAGGACTGGGGCTGGGATGTGTGCTTATGCAAGGAGAACAAGTAATTGCTTATGCCTCAAGACAATTGAAGACACATGAGAAAAACTACCCCACTCATGATTTGGAGTTAGCAGCAGTTGTACATGCTGTCAAGATATGGAGACATTACCTATACGGAGAGAAGTTTCAGATTAAGTCGGACCATAAAAGTCTTACTTATTTATTTAATCAGAAGGAGTTGAATATGAGACAAAGAAGATGGCTGGAACTATTGAAAAACTATGATTGTGATATCCAGTATCATCCGGGGAAAGGTAATGTAGTAGCAGATGCATTGAGCAGAAAGGCAATGATAAAATCTCAAGGAGAGGTTAGCACAAATGCAGCAATGTGTACTATCGGAATGGTATTCAATCACGGTAATGAGCAGTATGTGATAGATACAACGGGTGGATCAGCCGACCAAGGGTTTATTCATCGGTTTTCAAATATGTTCGCTGCATTGAAGATTATATCGGATATAATTGATGAAGTGAAGACAGCTATCAAATTAGACCCTTACCTGAGAACGGTGCAAGAAGACATCGAAAAAGGTAGAACTAACCCTGAGTTCACCTTGGACGGAGAGAAGCTACTGAAGTACAAGGGAAGGATATGTGTACCCAAAACAGAAAGTGTGGACATTAGACACTGACTGATGAAAGAAGCCCATACCACAATCTATTCGATACATCCTAGAAGTACAAAAATGTATCATGATCTAAAGAAACTATATTGGTAGAGAGGGATGAAAGCAAATGTAGCTAAGTTCGTGTCTCAATGCCTAAATTTTCAGAAGGTAAAGGCTGAACGACAAAGACTTGCAGGACTGTTACAGCCAATACCGGAACCAACATGGAAATGGGACTGCATCACTATGGACTTCGTCATGGGATTACCACTGACTCCTCGAGTAGTTGACGCAGTTTGGGTGATTATAGACCGTCTGACTAAAATAGCTCGCTTCATCCCGATACGACCTCAGTATACACTGGAAAGGTTAGAAAAGTTGTATGTGGATAATATTGTTCGATTACATGGGGTACCAGAGAGCATTGTGTCTGGTAGGGATCCCCGATTTACTTCCAAGTTTTGGGAAGGATTGCAAAAGGCTATGGGTATAACATTGAAGTTCAATACTACATTCTATCCACAGACAGATGGACAGTCAGAGCGTACAATCCAGATTCTAGAAGATATGCTATGAGCATGTGTAATTGACTTCAAAGGATCATGGGATGAAAAATTACCACTGATCGAGTTCGCTTATAACAATAGCTATCAGGCTACTATACAGATGTCACCCTATGAAGCACTGTATGGTAGAAAGTGTAGAACTCCTTTATTTTGGAATGAAGTTGGAGAACGTAGTATTGTTGGGCCAGAATTTGTTGAAGAGACTTGTCGAGTGGTAGACATTAACAAGGAAAGGGTAAGAACAGCTCAGAACCGTCAGAAGCAATATGCAGATACTCGACGCAGAGATCTTGAATTCGTCGTGGGTGATAAAGTATTCTTGAAGATTTCACCTATGCGAGGATTGAAACGGTTTAGACAGAAAGGGAAACTAAGTCCAAGATATGTCAGGCCGTATGAGATTCTAGCTAAGCGTGGAAAAGTGGCTTATCAGTTAGCACTACCACCATCTATGTCAAGTGTGCATGACGTATTTCATATTTCCCTATTGAAGAAGTATGTCAAGGATCCAACGCACGTCCTGATAGTAGATCTACCGGAATTGACTGATGAATTGACATTTGAAGTAAAACCAACGAAAATCACCAGCTGAAAGGTTCAACGACTATGCAACCGAGATATCTATTACGTTAAGGTCACTTGGAGAAGTAGAGACATGGAAGAAGTTACATGGGAGGAAGAGAATGCTATGCGAAAACAATACCCTCACTTATTTGATTCGAAAGGTACGTACAATTTCGAGGACGAAATTTTTTTATAAGTAGGGGGGAGTTGTAAGACCCGTATCAAACGAACCTGGTCTTACCACCTTGAACCAGGTTTACCCATCATGGTCGAGTAAAATGGACCAAGGGCGTGAAGGAGATCGTGATCCCAGGTATCAAATCGACCCAAAAATACTTAAATTAGGGGGAGGGTCGCATACCCAGCAAGGAAGGGTCAGACCCCCCAAGACAGAAAGTTAGACCCCCTGTTTTACAGAGGGGGTCGGACACTTTAGGAACCAGGGGGTCGACGGGATCATCGACCCCCTCATCGACCCCCAGGTGCCGCTAGAAATTGAAATTAGGAAAGTTTCCAAATTTCGATTAGATTCCTTCCAAATCTCAATGGGACTTATTTTAGGAGTTTCTACTCTATAAATATGATGTTCCTAAGCCTCTTTCACTCCTTTTACAACCCTAATTGAATTGAGAGAAAGGGAAGAGAAGAAGAAGAGAAGAAGAAGAGAAGCAAGGAAGAGAAGAAAGCAAAAAGGAGAAGAGTTGCAGAGAAGGAGTATTATTCTCAGGTATGGATACTAATTCCATGAGTTTCTACAGACCTTAGGTTAGAGAATGAAGAGAGTGTGATCTCGGAGAAACCCAAACCATCAACCCATGGCTAGGTTTTCATAGAAAACCATGGGGGAATGCATGAAAGCTATATAGGTGGGTGATTCGTGGTTTTAAACCATGGAATGTATGTTGAATGGACTATAGGAGCAAGCCATAGGACCCTAAGCACGAAGAATTGAATGAAAGGAAGAAAATTGACCAAAACCCATAGGGGGTCGCATAAGGGGTTCGATGGCCAATCGACCATACAAGACCTTGAGTATCGACCCCCAGTGTTCGGGAAGTCCAGAATAGGGGTGGTCGCACCAGGGGTTGATCATGACTCCGACCCTCTCTCCGACCCCCAGTGAAAAACATGGTTTTTAAATTTGGGTTAATTCTAATTAAATTCTATTGACTTTTTTAGGTCTTCTAGCAATATAATAACATTATAAAGGTGATTCTAAAGCTTGGAAGAGTAGCTATTAACAAGCTAAGGTGAGGAAATAGGACTCTAAACTAATTGGTTAATAACAAACTGTTTTTCCTTTTCTTGAGTCCAATGCTATGCTTGATTCTATGCGAATATGTTTGTAATGTGCATACAACATGTCATCCAATATTTCTATTATTTGCTCATGCATATTTACTTAATTGTTTATAACATGATGATGATGATGATGATATGAATAGGCATGTGAATGTATGTGTGTGGTTGGTGTACTTGATGCGAGCGAGTATCAGGGGAGATGTGATGGGGACGTCAATAAACGTTAACCTTTGGCGGGTCTCAGCACTTTAGCTCTATCTCTAACTCAAGTCTTGTGCATTAGCATTGTCGTATCACCATTACTTTAGCAGAACTATTATGTCGTAGAGCATCAGGGGAGGTGGTCTCGGTCCTTGTAGTCTCTGACTCTACCGGGGGGCCTTAGCTTTATCTCTATGAACATTCTGAGGGATGCTAGGGTGAGGCCTTGGATACACTTTTTGGCATTAGGATTGGTTAGTTGCGAGCCCAGTTTGCAGCCCTCGCCAACAGGGGCTTACGTGTTGGTATGACACTGTACAACAATAAACGTTAACCTTTGTTGTATAATGTTCATGAATTGGGTGCTTGTGAGTCGATGATAAACGTTATCTTTGGGCTGCGTCACACACTTGTGTATAGAGGCGGGGTCAATAAACGTTAACCTTTGACTACCTAAACCTTTCTATTGCATATTGCAAACTATAAACCAGACCAAAGTTATGAATTGATTGCATGCATATGTACTGTTGCATTGTTTCGTTTGCTCACTGAGCCGTGATGTGTTCTCACCCCTTCGACGTTGAATATTTTTAGTTGATGATGCAGGTACTACCGTCGAAGATTATGTAAATGCTCCAGTGTATGGTCACGTGACGGCGATGGAAGTTGAAGATGAAGTGGATGCACATGACTCCTCTTGCGAGTGCAACTCATGTGTATTCGATTAGCTTTTTATTTTTCTTTATTTGGATTTATTAAAGACATGTATTTGATACTTATTTATGTCTTAGTTGATACAGAATAATTTCCTATTTTAATATTAATATCAAAGTAGATTCTCAGTTCATTTTACTATAAGACTTCTGTTATTGTATATTTACTCTGATTATGAATGTGAATGTGTGGGGTTTAGATAAAACGGATCTAGCCTACTCGAGATCCTGGTTGAGCCGTTGGTTTGTTAGCGGTTCATCACACCATTCTGAATAGTACGAAATTGGGGTGGGACACCCACTGTGCTGGCCACAATGGTTTCCCTGTCTTACCTGTAAATTATGAAGGCTTCAACTTTAGGAATCTGTCCACCGCCCGACTCAGATCGTGCTGTCCCTGTGTATTCATCCCGTACCATGGTGGTGGATACGGATAGGCTCCCTGATAGGCAGAAGACGACGGAAACTGGTGCGGTGGTGGTACATTCTGTGCTTGGCCCATCAGCCCTGGACTACCATGCATCGGCAGTGTAGTATTATTCCCTCTAGACCCAGGCGTACCTTCGGTGGAAACATGACCCGGTGGCTTGAACATCTTTAACATCTCACTCAGGAATGCTTTCTGCTGAGCTTTCATTTGATATACCAGATTGGTCACAATAGTCTTAGAGTTCGTGTGAGGAAGGCCAGGAAAATTTGTTGGTACTCTTGGAACCTGTTCTTCCTCAACTACCGGGCTTGGCTCTCTAACATAGCCTGGTTCTACATGTTCTTCTTCCTCGAGGCGCACCCTAGCCTAGTGACGCTTTCTGCCCCTACGATCGTTTCCGCCTACCATCTCAGACAATTCTGTTTTGATCTGAGAAGAAGACATAACACATGAGAACAATAATAGTGGTGTTAGTTTTGAACAATATAAGGCGAAACAGTCGAAAAGTAGAAATTTAAATTTACAAAATTTTTTTAGAATTTTTTCAGAAATTTTTCTGGCTGTTCTAAAGCTAACCAGTAGCAACATACCGGTCGCTACTCTGTAGAAAGTGGTGCGACCGGTATAGTCGATCGGTCAGAATTTTCATTCTGACCGAGACATAGCGGTCGCAGCCCCTATGGGGTACCGGTCGACCGGTATGCGCAGAAAGGCTTAAAATCACGAAAAAGTGAGATTTTTCTCACTTTTTCTTTCTTCTTTCTCTCCGGTGGCGATTTCTCTCTGGCTCCTGAGTTGCTACAGTCCGGCCGGTGACCTTAGAAGCCATTTTCTTCCGTTCCAGACTTAGAACATCGCCTCCAGGTAGGTCTCTTCCCTCTCTATCCAGTTTTACAAAATTTCCATATCGTCTCGAGTTAAAATTTTAGGTTTTTCTTTGTGTGGAAAATTTTAACCGTGGGAACTTCTTTCCTTCGGCTTAGAAAGGGTTTAGGGACCCCCAAGAGCAAAAGCCCTCAATCAATTTGGACTTTCACCGAATGGTTTTCATAAAAATCGGATTTTTCTAGTTTTTAACCTAGGTTTTGTAAAATTTTTGAATTTTCTTGAATTTTTCTTAAATTTCTTAAATTTCTTGTTGAAATTGCCTGGGATTGGTTTGCTTGAAGTGTGCGGGGGGTTACGTAAGTCCTCCTCCCCAAGTTTTGGGTGAGTTTGAGGCTTTTTCCCAATTTACCGTCGTTATGCTATCAAATTTTTGACAAATTTCTAACGTTTTTCTTCTTGTTTTCTTTATGTTTGCAGTTTAAATACCTCCACGACGCGGTCTTGGCAAGCGTTCTTATGGCTTGGGCATGTGCACTCCTCATCCACCAGTTCCACAGCTCGATGAGCAGTGGTTCCGTTCTGAGGCGGCACAAGCCCGCTTCCCTTGGTTCGATAACAAGAACATTGAATCTGGACGGCGGGTTAACTTGGAACAGTTGCACAGGTTTGATGTGCAAGCAGCATTCGACAGACTTGGGTGGGTGCATGTCATTACTTACACTGAGACCACTCGCCCCAACCTGGTTAAGCATTTCTATGCCAACCTAGAGCTTCATGGGGATGTCAACGATCCCAATCAGGGTAGGGACTTGTGCATCTCCAGCTACGTCAAGGGCGTCCATATCTCCTTCGACACTCATCAATTGGCTGACCTATTAGGGGTCCCCAATGATGGAGATCTGGTTTACTGCCCTCCAAAGGTGAAGGGCTATCTTAGAGATCCACATCGGGAGATAGCGGAGCAGATACTGAATCCTGGGGCTCCTATGAAGGCTTCCAGTCTGAAGCCCCTGGCTCGAGTTTATAGCCGCATCATCCAGCACAACATTGTGCCCCAGAGTGGCCACTATAGTGAGTTATCTCAGCTCACTCAGTACATCACCTACTGCGTCTGCACAGGGGAGCGGGTCTCTCTCCCTTACCTCATTATCCGGACTATGCATCAGGCGACTTTGGCCGATCAAGCCAGTAATCTCCCATATGGCAGTCTCATCACCACTCTTCTACGACGTCTACGAGTGAGCATGAGAGGCGAGGTGGCTGTGGAGGATACCATGACCTCCGACATCGACTGGGATGCCATTCTGAGGATGCAGATGGACTGCCTATTAGTGATGACGAGTTGGAGGCTCGCCCTCGCCCACTCAGGAGGGTAGCAGCCGCAGCAACAGCAGCCAATGCAGCATATGCAGCAGAGGCTGAGAGTGATGATGACGATGATAGGGCAGAAGGTGTACCAGTGCCAGCACCACAGCCTATACCTGCAGCACCACCGTCTACATCTACAGCTGGACCGTCTCATCTCCCTCTAGACCCGGTATTGAGCATGTTCACAGAGATCAGGGACACCCAGAGGGTCATCCTAAAGTTTCAGCGGGAGATGGGTCAGGAGTTGGGACGTCTGGCTCGTAGCCTATGGGTGACACAGGACCAAGTACACTGGCTTAGGGTTGCTTACGAGCGAGATTATGACATAGCGGACCCTATTCCTCCTAGTCCCCCTATCCCATGATTTTTTCTTTATTTTTTCTCTTTTCTTTCTTGCTATGTTTATATATCAGGGTAACTGTCCGGCTTGTGGACTGTACCCTGTAGCACTATTACATTCGATATTCAGTTTTTTGTTTAATGACAGATTTTATGGTTTATGGTTTTCCTAACTAGTGCATGGGTATCATTAAGTTCCATATTTAATATAGTATATTATGTTATTTCTTAATCAGTCTCAAGTATCAAACAATGCTTAGGGTGTGTTTGTATTAAGATTTTTAAATTTTTCCTAACTCAGTTCATCGACTTAGTTAAGTGCAATCTGGTCTGTCGACAGAGCCCGAGCGCTCTGATACCAAGTTGTCACACCCCAATTCTGAACCAACCAGAATGGTGTGAGTGAACCGTCATTGAACCAACGGTTCACACCAGGATCTCGAATAGACCGTGTCCACTCATACAAACCATTGCACAAAACCACAATCAGAATATAAATAGTACAGCAGAAGTCTTTAAATAAATGAATTGAGAATCTATTGATAAATTTAAATAAAATATCTAATTATTCAAATCCAATCATAAAATATAATATCCTTACATCTCTTTAAAAGTCAATTGAACATAACTGAAACGAATAAATAAAATCAATCAAAGGTATACGCAGAAAGGACACTCGCATGAAGTGTCATGCTCGTCTTCTCCTGCCTGTACACCCAGAGCAGCAACATCACCATACGTCGGAGCGTTCATATAGTCATCTACCGTGTATCCTGCATCAACATCTAAAAACAATGTGTACACAAAGGGTGAGCTCACAACTTAGCTCAGTAAGACAATCAGACAGTTTCACAATATTATGCATGAGTAACAATCATTTTATGCTGTGGTCTGGTTTAAGTTTGCAATGTGCAATAGAAAGGTTTGGTGGCCCCCGCACCTCTATACACGAGTGTGTGGCACCGCATAGAATCACACCACCACCAGCCCACATGCACCCATCATGGAATAGAGATAGAGTTAATATATCCCCGTATCTCTCCTGATGCTCTACCCATATCAGTACCTAAGCCCCTACTGGCCAGGGCTCGTAAACTGGGCTCGCAACTAACCAATCCTATATGTCATCAATGTAGGCTCTATCCCAACATAGCCGTCTACGGCATAGAGATAGAGCTAAGGTATCCCCGTACCTCCCCTGATATCCTATCCGCAACTAACACTCTAGGATAGAACAATACGTAGGTAGACCCTATCCCAACATAACTCCCTACGGCATAGAGATAGAGCTAAAACATCGTGGACAAGCCATCGTCGGCATCGGAGACCACAGTGCCACATAACCATGGCCAGACCAACATCATCATCGAAGACCACCGTACCACGACCTTCCCCTGATGCCCTACCCATACCAAGCATGTTGAAATAGAATACTACAAAAGTGCCAGTGTGAGGAATGATCCCAGGCTCCATGCCCCACTCTACACACTAACGAAAACAATCACATGCCTAACAATCACATCCTATCAATGCATTAACAATAATAATATTGAAAGTAAAGGATGGCATGTGAATATGCACAAACATCACATCATATATGTTCAGGTTATTAACAACGATTTACTGTCCATTAATTATTAGTGTTTAGGTCTGATTTTCTTACCTGACGCTCGTTTGATAGCTTGCTCCACGTCACAAGATCCAAACGTGCATCACAAGTCCTACAATATTATTAGGGTTTCATTAGAATAGTTTTCTTAGGGTTTCACGTTGGTCAGAAACCAACAAAGTTATAAAAATACACTCACAGAGCTGACTGGTGGCATGTACCGGTCACAGCTCTGTGGGAAAAACTGGCGACCGGTATGGTCAGCGGTCCCCACAGACCCGCCCCTCGGAAGGTACCGGTGGCAACATATCGGTCACATAGGGTGCAACCGGTATAGTTGACCGGTATGTCTCCGAAAGACCATACTTTGGGTTTTTCGACTGCCGTCGATCATTCTCAATGGATTTTCAGGGTTTCTCTTATCCATTCTAAATCTGAGCTTTGAGTTAGAGTTATCTCCAACTCATTCAAGTCTAGTTCGATGATAATCATCCTAGAACTCGAATCTAGGGTTTGACGGCAATTTAGGGTTTAATGGCCAATTTAGGTTTTAGATCAATACCTACTTTGCATGGTATTGATCCAACCATACAACTATCCTAGAGTCATAGAGTAAGAAGAATGATTAAAACAGTTACCGTCGACTGGCGTAAGGTTAGCGTCGTCGAACAGCAACGGCGGCACTTCCTTCTTCTTCTTAGCCTCTTCTCCTTTCCAATCTCCTTCTCCTCTCTAGGGTTTGTGAGAGATAATGGAAATGATTTGAGGAGGTTTAGAAGTGTTTATATAGGCTAGGATTAGGGTTTAGTAAGCCTCTTAAGATTAGGAAAGTCTTAGGATTCGGAATTGAGAAAGTGGGACCCGTAGAGATCCAATTCTAGATCTCCGTAGTCAACTGCGCAGAGTTGACCGGTCGACCGGTACCAAGACCGGTACCATCGACCGGTCAACATAAAATGACACTTATTTGACCGTCTTTGATCCGATTTCGTACCTGTTTGTCATCCGCTCGTCTCGTCTGGCCCGATGATGATCGGAAGACCTACTACGACATGAAATCAAGGTTTAGATCGGATTTATGGAGTGCGGGTCTTATATTTTATCTATGACAATTTTCACCAGTTGCTAGAGTAAAAACATGATGCCATAGAAAATTCTTGATCTTAGCCTGATAGTGTCTTACAACCCCAAATACCTTTCCAAGCGACGTCAGGCACTAATGTCTTCGCTTGTGTACGTGAAGTGCTCAACTTTGATGAGTCTTGGGCTAAACGTTGGATGGTGAGAAGATGATAAGCACTCAGAAAAGAGTCCACTTTTTAACCCCCAAGTTTGAAAATCTTCATTAGGAAATAAGGACAGCTTGATCTTAAGAATTTCTACTGCAACTGATAGGTAGAAAATATCGTGTAAAGAAACGGAAGAACTAAAGAAAAACAAGAAACGAACCTTACAGAAACGTTATCTTTGAATAAAACTAAATGAAATGTTACAGGAAGACTGTTCGTGTCTTATACAGTAGCTTCTAACTTACACTAAACTAAAATTATTGTACTCAAAACTAACTCAAACTAACTATGGTCTAACTAAAGTAGATCTTACTATGGAACTAACTACGGTAGCATGGGACAACCATATACACGTGTAAGATTGTCTTCACAAGTGATGATTGTAGAACAATCCAGAATATGGGCTTGCTGATATAATTGATACACGCATGGACCTACTGAATAACTTGCTTGAATAATCACTGGGTCTAGGCCTGGGCCTTAGTTTCACTATCTTCATTCTTCCCCCCCCCCCCACAGAGATCTAGAGTTAGCCCACAAACTGAGTTTGATACAAATGGCATGAAATTCTGCTCGAGCCAACAGCTTGGTAAAAATATCGGTCAACTGTTAGGGGAAGAAAGCAAATCGAGTAAGCAGTAATCCGAGTGCGACCTTCTCCCAAACAAAGTGATAGTCCAGCTCTATGTGTTTAGTACAGGCATGTAGCACCGGATTATCGGACATTTGTAAAGCGCGAAGATTATGACAATATAGAGTAGCGGGAGTGTGTTATGGTATGCCAATGTCACGAAGGAGGAAACCAAGCCATGTTAACTCAGCTGCTATAGAAGCCATAGCTCTATATTCAGCCTCGGTACTAGAGCGGGCAACTGTAGGTTGCTTCTTAGCACTCCATGATATACAATTAACCCCAAGAAACATACAAAAGTCAGTAGATGTCATGGTCAAAGGACAACCGCCCCAATAAAGCATCATAGAAGGCAAATAAATCCAAAGTGATGTCCTTAACAATCCGAAGACCATAGAACAATGTACCACGAACATAACGAAGAATTCATTTCAATGCAATAAAATGTGTCACGGTAGGATTGTGCATGAATTGGCAAACAAGGTTAACCAAAAATGAAAGATCGGGTTGTGTCATTGTAAGGTATTGTAAAGAGCCGACAATACTCCTATAATGTTTAGGATCATCAAAAGGAATGGTATCATCAGGAGATGGGCCTATATATGGGACCATGGGAGTGGCTAGTGGCGTACAACATCCATTTTAGCACATTGTAGGATCTCTGAAGCATACTTGGACTGACATAAGGATAACTCAGTTGGCATGAAATGCCAAGGAAATAATTTAGCGGGCCCAAGTCTTTCACTACAAAGTGAAAACTTACAGATGTAACAAACAAGTCCATGAGCCCATTATCATTCCCAGTTAGAACAATATCATCAACATATAGGAGTAGTATAAGCAGCTGATCATTCTTATGATAAGTGAACATTAAAGGATTAAATTGACTGCAAAACCATACTCAAGCAGATAACAACTAAATTGATCTAACCAGGCTCGTGGTGCCTGTTTTAAACCATAAAGAGACCTCTATAATTTACATACATACTAAGGACAAGTAGTATACAATCAGCTGGCTGCGACATGTAAACATGTGTAGAAAGCTTGCCATGAAGAAAAGCATTGTCATGTTAAGTTGTCGAAGAGTCCAACCCTTAACCATGGCTACACTAAGAGCCAGCCTAATGGAAGCTGGTTTAATAATAGGACTAAAGGTCTCTAGAAAATCAATACCTTCTATTTGAGAGTACCCCTTGTTAGCAATTTATTATCAATTAGGGTTTTTCCCATGAACCTAACAATCCACCACATAGAACTCTAGCATACAAATAAAAGAGACAAAAGACGTACCATTTGCTAAAGATTGATTCCATATAGCTTTGAATGTTTTGATCTGAGTCTTACATAGCGATCTAGGATCCCTTTGGTCTATTGCATATGGGTGCATAAAAAGAGATAAACTAGTAGCTGAAGGGACTCATAATTAAGTATTTATAGAATACTATCCTAACCCTAATACCTTCCCACAATAGAATTAGGGTTACCTTACCTATCTCAATCATGTGACGAATAAGACCGAACCAGTCTTATCATGTTAAATAGACTCCCACTAAACGAATGATTATGTAATTAATAAAGCCCATATTATTCTAACAATCTCCCACTTGTACTACATTAATTACAAAACCACCATCAATTAGTGTAGCTATGGAATCCATGGAATCCAATACACTAAACCGTCACTAACTTTGATCCATTCATCAAGCCTACCAATGCTGAGCAAAAATGAAAAATACACATCAATAGACAATGAACAACCTTTTGTCATCCACAATAGAGGTCTACTCAACATATGAATTGCCCGAGATAATGCATGAAAATAAGTTCTCATGTGAGTCCAAACACTTGATTAAAAAACATCCTTTAATCAAAATGCATCAAACCTTTATAGGAAATAAACCATGGTATTAAATAATGTGAAAGCATAATACCACACTTTGGTTAATACTACCTTTCGTTCTTTGACTAAATATCACCTTGTACTCTTTGGCTAAATTTTTCCTTTGTAACCCAGTCTAAATACTGTCTTGTTACATCAGCTGAATATCATTACAATTCTTTGCCATGTCAAACATATAACTATGTGAGCAAAATAGCAATAAAGCAAATGCTAAAGTAAACAAAACCATGGTTACAAAACTGTGCCCACAAAACTATAGACAACATAATCAAATACAAATAAGCAATGTCAGAACATAAACATAAAAAGTCTCCCACTGATTAAGCATATCAAGAGACTCCCACTGGCCTAAGCCTTCGTCAAAGGATCTACGATTATAACATGTCCCAAAACTCCCACTACAAAGGTTATAGGCTAATCATGATCCTCTCCTTAGTTAATCATTTGCTACTTATGTAACTTTATTTTATTGTTCACACTCTGCCCTATGGGTCACATTATGTTCACACTCTGCCCTATGAGTCACATTATGTCTTAAATAACTGGCTGCTCAAGCTCTTTAGGAAACTGGTATCACACTTTATTATCCATAGACAACTACTCACCTTTTTTTATCACCAACAACCACTTTGGACTAATAAAATATCATCAGTGGTACACAATAACAAAGCATACAATTGGGAGTAAAGGAAACTTAACTACTTATATGCTTTTGACTGTGACTTGCACTCAAGTCACCAATCATTTACACCTTTTTACTCAATCCCAAGATTTTTTCCTTTTTCTAGCCAAAACTATATGGCTTTACAATTATAGGTCAATCCGTCTTTTATGTTGCACCAGGAACTTTCACAATAGCTAGGTCCCTCTTTTAAAGCAAGTAGAAAAGAATTCATTCAACCTCCACTTCTCCCTCACACTACCATTACTTATCACAATTGGTATTTAGTAAGCTAAGTCATTAAACTATCTCTCCGCCCTTTTTTTATTTTAAAATATCAAAATTTTCTTTGGATTTCTCTTAGATAATCCATTTACAATAAATTTCATCTGATTGCTACTACACAAGACCTCTTGCATAGAACACCTCATAAACAGAGAATACTTCTTAAAATAATACATTTAAGTTAAGTGATTCTGGACCAGTTTCTAATCTTTTCATATCATTCCTTATAACTTGTCCCAAAGAGGAGGGAATTGTCACTTAAATTGAGTTACTTGAATCAACATTTTGTTTGTGAAATAATATCATGATAAAAGTTCAAAAATAATGAAACATGCATTATTAATTCACACAAAATAAAACAACACCTACAATCATATGGAGGCAAAACATCTTTGTGAGAGTCAACCAAACCACATACTCATCCTTTGGTACAAAGTATGCAGCAGTCCTCTCAATGTCTATGCATTAATTGCAAAAAAAAATAATGATCTTCAGAAATCTCATCACCTTTGGGGGTGAATGAAACCCCTAAACTAATATTCTTTAAAACCATGTGCATGAATTTATAAATCTTTGACACTGTCACCTTTGGGTAGACAATGCTACTCTTTGCTTCATCTACAAAAGGTGAAAATTTTTTGACAATGTCACTTTTGGGTGAGTATTGTCCTTCCTTGTTGTAGCTTATAAATGTATAAATATTAGATTTGAATATATTATAATAGATTCAAGTGTGCCACTTTGGTGGTTCCATAAAATCCTTATACAACAGCTACAAACTTTAATTTGAACAAACTTCGACGATGTCACCTTTTGGGTGAACATTATCATTTTCTGAAGCATTTATAAATATAGATACTTGAATTTGAATACATCATAATGAAACAAAGTGTGCCACTTTGGTAGTCCCAAAAAGTTCCACAATAATATGAACAAATCCCCACCTACAGCCCAAACACCTTTTGGTTAAAAACACATTGAAAAAATTTCATCAAACCCCCAAAAACTATGTCAAATTTGATCTAACCCCCAACAATTTCAAAAGTCTCATCTACCACCCAAAAAGTTTCCAAATGTCTCATCTACCACCCAAAAATTTCCACTGTTAGTCAAAGAGACCCCACCCGTTAGTAGAGTCCCGTTAGTCGATGACGTAAGCACTATTTGAAAAATCTTAGGACGATAATACCCTTGTTCTCAAATAGAAAAACCATTTTACCCCTATTGAACCATCATCCACAACCCTCATTCTCCCCAATCCTACAACCATTCAGACTCTTCGCCAAGCTTACGCCTTCAACGCCTCCTCCACCGCCGCCGCTGGTCCTCATCCTCCTCCACCTCCACAAATCTGGTTTCATCGCTCTTATTTTGCTTCTAGTTTTATCGATATCTTCTAAAGAACATTGCACTCTCCCTTTCTCTTCTCGCAGCTTCTCCTTGGTGCTTAGGAGAAATGAAAAGTAAAATATCCGGTTGGTGAATTGAAATATCTTATTTTACCTAATCCTGTGAAGTGGCATAAACTAACAGATTTTTCAAAAAAGATGATGGATATAGTGTTAGCAGAGATTTTTCTGATAATTGATTTGGGAATTTTTGCATTCGTTGGCTTCCATTCTCTGCTCTGTTGCTTTCTTCTACAATGCCAAGGTCGTCTCTTAAGAGCCAAATATAGGTATTTTCCTTTCAAATTTCTGTTTCATTTAGGATGAAATTGAAGAGAAGGTTGTTACTTTTCCTTTCAGGGGTTTATTTATTTATGTTTTCTTCATCTAGGTTGCTTAGGGATTCCCCATCACCGTTCTCCTCTTTGAATTCCCCTGTTGCCGTATAGTCTCTGGTCAGGTGGATTTAGGGGTTTTTAGAGCAAGGAGCTGGATAGGGGATCAGAATCCATCTGGGACCAGCTTTGTTTTTTACGTTTTTTTTACTTTGCCATTTTAGGATCGCCCTCTGCAACCCTTGTCGATTCTGTTGCTGATCAGGATCGGCTTCGGATTGGCCGGTCTGATCCTCAAATCACTAATCTCATCCAACCAATTCTCCGTCGCTGCAACCACTACAATCGAACCCATGAAGATCTCTTCTCCGCCAGAGAAGCCACTCTTCTTCGAACCCTTGTTCTCCACCACTGCAACCTTCGAACAACCAAGCCCGTGAAGCCCTCTTCTCCGGCGCTGCAACCTTGAAGGAAGGCACCTCTCCGGCGCCCAAATTGCCACTGCCAGTTCTTTGCTAAACCTCGCCACAGATCAAGAAAGGGTTCGTATCATCTCCGGTGAGCTTGGGATTCGATTGATTGTGCAGGTCCTCTTTGTGTGAGAATAAAAAAAATAGGTTTATTTTTTCTTGAGAATGTCTTATCAAAGGGTTAAAAAAATGATTTGGATTGTGAAAGTGGTAAAAGGTCAAATTAGTAATTTTATCTCAATTTAATGTTTTTTAATTTCAAATACAAAGGGTAGAAATGTCTTATCACATTTTCAATCAAGTCTGTCAGTTAATTGGGGCCGATTGAAGTTTATGCAAACCATTTGGGTGGTAGATGAGATTTTTGAAATTATGGGGATTAGATCAAATTTGACATAGTTTTTGGGGGTTAGATGAAATTTTTTCAAACACATTCTTCAATGCCCCAAAATATATCAAATAATATATTAGATTGAAGGGCATAAAAAGACGGACGCAACGTAAAAAACCAAGATAAAAGCCAATGCACTACGCTCCCATACACGCCGTTTGAAATCAGCGTGTGAAATCACTCTCTTTCAACCGGTTCTAAACAGTTCAGTTTGATCCGGTTTGGTCTGACTTATTTTGGCTCTGATTGACCGAACCAATTGGGTTTAGGTTACTTTGGTTCATATGTGTAACATCTCTCTCCCAGGGAACATGAATGGATTAAAGGCTGACATAAAACATGCACATAGAGTAAAAACCTGTTTTATATATATATATATATATATATATATATATATATATATATATATATATATATATATATATATATATATGTTATTTTAAAAATAACCTACATATCAAACATCAATTACACATTCATAGTGGTAACGGAAGTCTTCTCATAATATTAGTTCTTCTTAGATACATAATTGGTGGCACTGAAAACTTAGTCTAATAAAAACTGATTATGTATCCCTTACATCATAGGTGCGGGCAAGCATCACAAAAAGAAACTTGCTGTCCTCATATATACATCACCAAAATGTCAGTTCATAAATGTCCAAAATGAAACATAAGAACTCGATGCAACTAAGAGGTATTAGCCTCCCACTTGGTCCATCACACTCGAGCATCATCATCATGATCTTCGCCTTCAACATCTGTAAAACAATTACATCAATTGGGGTGAGCCAAAGCTCAGTAAATACATTACAACCTTGGTAAGTTTACAAGCAAGCATGCAACAATATATGAATATAACATTGATATCTCAAATTAAATCTTTACTCTTACCATAATATTTATGACTTAAAGAAAACTCATATCTTTAAACGTTGGTAAATTATGTATACAACTATCTCTACCTATGTTATTTTCTGTCTGTCATATCTCTCATGCTTTACATCACATAGTTTGTCGGTTCCATCATTTTTACTCTCTTACCATTATTCACTGTTATCATTTGTTTTCTTTAGACTCAATGGTTTACCCATATCTAGTTTGTCGGTTCCATCATTTTTACTCTCTTACCATTATTCACTGTTATCATTTGTTTTCTTTAGACTCAATGGTTTACCCATATCTTGCCTCTCATTTGGCTCAATGGTTTATCCATATCTTATCCCTCGACATCTAAATATTCACTTTCTTTAAACTCAACGGTTTGCCCATATCTTGCCCCTCATTTGGGCTCAATGGTTTACCCGTATCTTGTTCTTCATTCTTAGACTCAATGGTTTTCCCGTATCTTGTCTTTTACTTTTAGACTCAATGGTTTGTCCATATCTTGTCTTTCAGTCTTAGACTCAATGGTTCGCTCATATCTTGTCTTCCATGCTTAGACTCAACAGTTTGCCCATATCTTGTCACTTTAGTACCTTGCCATTCCTATGGATATGCCCTGGCTCACCACTTTGGAAGGATAGATCTTGCCATGGTGCATCATCCTTCTCGATACTTAACTTTTCTTAACTTTACTTATTAGATTCCAGTCCATTTAAACAAATATTTCCTTATAAAATTTCATTTCAGCTCATTTGTCTCATCATAAAACATGACCGATATATCTCTCATTTTATTTTAATTTTACTTTCCATGAATATCAATTTACTGAAACATAGTGTATAAAACACGTTCAAACTCTTAGACCTTTACTCACATTATCAGTAATACTATAGAAGCATTGTAAAGGGATCTTTATGTTCTACTTTACTAAAAGTTCATTGTTTTGTCTATTCTATCCACATATTCATTATACTAATATAAATGTGTAAAATATTCCACATTTATGCTTTTAAATCAATCCCTTAAAGCTTACACTTAAACATGAACACATGCTTAAAACAAAGTATTGCATCACATCACAGTATCCATCTCATATCATCACAAAACTTAACATTAAACTTTCACCTTTATAAGCAATTTATATATATATATATATATATATATATATATATATATATATATATATATATGCTATCTTTCTTCAAGAGAAGAATGTACTCACCTCAACTAAATAGTAGCACTTCTTGTCTCAACTTCCTTAAGATATTACAGCAAACACACTTCCCTGATAAAAAGTAACAATGCCCAATCAATTTCCATGCTAACACTTAGATATAGACTAGCAATAATGCGACCAAAAAAGAATATCACTCTACTCTACCTTACCTTGATGCTTATAGCCTTATAGCACCTTCCCAACAGAGTCAAATTTGAAAACCTTATTCCTTGAAATTTCCTACACCATATCAGTGGTGTAAGCTAACATTAACATCAAGCCTTACTAAACTTGTCCCGAAGCATGCCAAAATTATCCAAAAACATCCCAAAATCATGCCAACAACACCCAAGAAGTTCCAAGGAATGAACCCAAAGAGAAAATAACCCAAAAAGGGTGATGGTTGCTGGTCAAGTCTTTTATCAAATACCTTACAGGCAGTAAAATTGCACATCGCACACTATGGTTAGGGTTTGGCCTTGCTTCCCAGCCCTTTGGGCTGTGTTTTCACGTCTCAAAAACATTTACAAACAAGATCTAATCATTCCCACAATTTTTTTTTGCTAAAGGTCCAATATATTAAAGAGGAAAAAACTAGTTACAAGAAGGAATCCCCACCTTCGGCATTGCTATCAGCAAGACCCAACTCAAGAAAAAACTAAAAATTATACAAATCTGAATGTAGGCCGGCTAGAGGCCTCCCAAACCACATCCCATGCCACAATATTAGGGCACATACTCCAGCTTTCAGATAGTCTCCTAGCTGCACCCTTTTTAGACAAGGTGTCGGTGACCTTATTTGCTTCCCTAAAACAGTGAGTAACATGTAGTTGCATATGAAGTAGAGCTTCACTGATTACACTCCAGCTTTATTGGCAAAACTATGGTATTTTCCTATTACGAATGCATTGCACCACGCTTTCAAAATCCAATTCTAGCCAAAGGAATCGGACTTTGAGCCTCACTCCCTCTTAAATGCTTGTAATTGCTGTATTTACTTCTGCATAGAAATTTGTATTTATCCCAAGATATTCTGAGACAACACATACCACTTGGCCCGAAGATTGTCGTATTACCACACTTGCACCCACTTCCCCTAGATTCCCAAGAGAACAGCCAACCGTGTTCACCTTAATCCAAGTCTCTCTTGGTACATTATAGTAAACCGGTTTTGTTATTCTAGGTTTGGCTTGTTTTGTAGCTAATCCCAAGCATCGGACCATACGTAAATCAGCATAACTGTTTATTCCCACACATTAACAAATATGCCCAAATCATTTCCATTGCATTCCTTTTATATATACATAGTCTAACACTCACCTATTGCATACTTTTATCCATTAACAACAGAAATTTCAGCATTTGGGAAAATTTCGAAATCCAACTTTCCAAACCCAAATAGCTGCTCATAATGCTTAAAAATATTACAAGAATGATAATCAACACCTTAGTTATTGCTTAGATAAGAAATCTAAAGCTATTCCAACTCTCAAAATAGCCATTTAACTCTCATACTTTCAAATAAGAATGAATGATGAACAACTTGACTGTTCATCATCTTTTTCCTTAAGAATTTAATTTCCAGATCTGAAACCATAAAAGAAATACCCAAAACCCACATGCAATCTACAATACATTCTAAATCTACAAGTCTTACCTCAAATCTGATGAATACACTCTCACATTTAACCTCCAAAGAGTTTGATTGCTGAAAATTACACTCTTGACAAAAACCCCAATTTTGAAATCTTCCTACCACATTTCAGCTTATATAATCCTTGCTTTTCTCCTTCTTAACAATCCATTAACCTCATTATCCTCAACCCACCACTAAAATCGGTGGAACTAAGCTTCATTCAACTCAAGAAAAAGAGCTTTCTAGCTCCAACGAATTTCCAAGAAAAGAGAAAATTGCTACACTAGACTAAAAATAACTCGTACTTCATTTTGTTTTTCATTTTTTTCTTAATTCAAGTCTTTTTGTGAAAATCCCAAGTTGCCCCTACTCAAACCACATGCAAGGCCAAAATGCCCATACTTATAGGGAATCCTAAAATTGTTTATTGACCAAAAATCCCTCCAAAGATACCTATTAAAACACATTCATTCAATCACTTTAATATATTTATGGTACCCTTAAAATTCAGGGACCAACTTTGCCCCTCATCTTTTCTTTTTATTACATCATGTTCCAACAATATAATATTATTTTTTTTAAATTTACCCAATCAATAGTAGCTCACCACATCACAATGAGTCCCACTTACCAACATAATATAAAATAAGAAATTTTAATTTACTTGTCTACCTCAAGGTTTGATCCTTGGACCAAGGGGTTCATATATACTGTCTTAAATAAAAACAAAGCACTAGGTTGCCAAGCTGAAAACATATGAGATTAGCCATATAAAAATACTTAGACATAAGTATTGAACTCAAGCATGCTATTTGAAATACTTACTCATTACTAGCATCCATATTTGAGCTAAGGTACCCCTCAATCATACAAACAATTATTTTATAAATCTGAAATATAAAAACTTATCAGCAACTCATATTTACCTTCTCATAACATGATGCAAAATTACCAAAATACCCCTACTACATCAAAGAGCTGTCTCCACCTAACATCATAAGGTAAGAATGAATTATCTTCTATTCCAGCTAACCTGGGGTGTTATAATCCTTCCCCCTTAAATAATTTCGTCCTCGAAATTTTACTTACCTTGAGTCTCAAATAATTGAGGATAGAAGGTTCCATCTCTTTCTCTCGCTCCCAAGTAGCCTCCTCTTCAGTATGATTCTTCCATTGTAATTTGACAAAGGAGACTACCCTGTTTCTAAGGTTGTGCTCCTTCCTTTCTATGATTCATGCAAGCACCTCTTCAAATGTTAAATCTTTTCAACTCTAGAGGTGTATGCTGTAGCACATGGGTGGAATCTCTCATATATTTCTTCAACATGGATATGTGGAAGACATTATGCACACCGGATAGAGTAGGTGGTAAGGCGAGCTTGTAAGCAACTGCTCCAACTCGAGCCAATACTTCAAAAGGTCCAATATCACGGTGCTAACTTCCCTTTCTTTCCAAATCTCATGCTATTTTTAATAGGAGAGATCTTAAGGAAAACTTTGTCGCCTACAGCAAATTCCAAGTTTTTTTCTCCTTTGATCTGCATAGCTCTTCTGCCTACTCTGTGCAACCTGAATTCTTCTTATAATTAACTCTATCTTTTTAGTGGTTTGCTGCACCAATTGTGGTCCTATAAGTCGTCTCTCACAGACTTCATACCAGCAAATTCGCCCATATAGGGCTTCATAAGGCGCCATACCAATTGTTGACTGATAACTGTTATTGTAAGCAAACTCAATCAGCTTCACATGACTGTCCCAACTGCCTTTGAAATCAATAACACATGCTCTTAGCATATCCTCTAACACTTGAATAGTCTTCTCAGATTGCCCATCAGTCTGTGGATGGAATGTTGTACTGAGGTTAAGCTTGGTGCCAAAAGCCATCTACAATAGTCTCCAAAAATGAGATGTGAACCTTGCATCTCTATCGGAATCTATGGAAACTAGAACTCCATGCAGTCTCACAATCTCATCAATATAAATCACTGCTAATCTTTCAGGTGGATATGTGATCTTAACGGTTAGAAAATGGGCTGATTTAGTGAGTCTGTCTACCACCACCCATATAGCATCAAACCTACTAGACGTCCTAGGCAAATTGGTGACAAAGTCGATTGTGATTTGCTCCCACTTCCATTCTGGCACCGGCAAAAATTGCTATAAACCTGATGGTTTCTAATGTTCAGCCTTGACTTGTTGATAGGTCAAACATCTTATTACAAAATCTGCAATGTGCTTCTTCATGATCTTCCACAAAAAATGGTCTTTCAAGTTGTGATACATCTTTGTACTACCTAAGTGTAGAGTATAGGATGTGGAATGTGCCTGAACGGCACCGCACCCCACTGCACCCACCATGGACAATATACACCCCATGAAACGGTATGGTGTCGGTGCCCATACCAACCGTAGCCCCGTGGCGGGGCCGGGCGACCAACCCTCACATCACTTTCTTTCTCAATGCCCTCGACATATTAGCTCCGGTAACCACAGCCCGTCCCCCCGATGCTCCCCCTCACACTACCTTCGTGGACGTGAACCCCCAAAAAAAAAATTAACAAAAAAAAATAAAAAATAATATAAAATATTTATAAATATATAAATTTATTTTTATTTTTTTAATTTTTATTTTTTTTTTTTTAATTTTTTATT
This sequence comes from Protea cynaroides, assembly GCA_028583415.1. Lineage (NCBI taxonomy): Eukaryota > Viridiplantae > Streptophyta > Magnoliopsida > Proteales > Proteaceae > Protea > Protea cynaroides. Next base: position 47,892,970 of record CM053271.1, on the reverse strand, counting down.
TTTATTTAAAAATAAATAATAATATTTTTATAAAATTTTTTTTTTTTTATATTTTTTTATTTTTTTTTTTTTTTTTTTTTTTTTTTTTTTTTATTTTTATTTTTTTTTTTTTTTTTATTTTTTAATTTTTTTTTTTTTTTTTTTTTTTTTTTTTTTTTTTTTTTTTTTTTTTTTTTTTTTTTTTTTTTTTTTTTTTTTTTTTTTTTTTTTTTTTTTTTTTTTTTTTTTTTTTTTTTTTTTTTTTTTTTTTTTTTTTTTTTTTTTTTTTTTTTTTAATTTTTTCTTTTTTTTTTTTTTTTTTTTTTTTTTTTTTTTTTTTTTTTTTTTTTTTTTTTTTATTTTTTTTTTTTTTTTTTTTTTTTTTTTTTTTTTTTTTTTTTTTTTTTTTTTTTTTTTTTTTTTTTCCTTTTTTTTTTTTTTTTTTTTTCTTTTTTTTTTTTTTCCTTTTTTTTTTCCTTTTTTTTTTCCCTTTTTTTTTTTTTTTTTTTTTTTTTTTTTTTTTTTTTTTATTTTTTAAATTTATATTTTTTTTTTTTTTTTTTTTTTTTTTTTTTTTTTTTTTTTTTTTTTTTTTTTTTTTTTTTTTTTTTTTTTTTTTTTTTTTTTTTTTTTTTTTTTTTTTTTTATTTTTTTTTTTTTTAAGATCCTTCCTTGATACAATACTATTCCATCTCCACCTATAGTGAAATCTGATCTCTCTTTTGCTTGTATCTTCTTCTTCATTTCTTGTAAATATGGATCCAATGTTTGGGCTGCCTTGACTCCTCAAAGATAGAAGGTTGAAGAGTTATGGCTGCCAATATATGAGTTATATCCCCAAAAGTGGCCTCCAAGTCAAGCTTCCTTGCATCATTAATAATATGTGGTTGGCAAGTCAAAGCATTTACCATATTATCGATCATCTTCCTACTCAAGGCATCAGCTACCACATTAGCCTTGCCTGGATGATAGTTGTTACTATAATTGTCACACCCCAATTTCGACTGAACCAGAAGTGTGAGTGAACCGTAACTGAACCAACGGCTCACACCAGGATCTCAATAAGACCGTGTCCACTCATACAAGCCATTTCACATAACTACAATCAGAATATAATAAATATAGCGAAAATCTTTAAATAAAATGAACTGAGCATCTATTGATAGATCTAAATAAATATTCAATTATTCAAATTCTCAAACATAAAAAAATATCTTTACACCACCTTAATGTCAACCGAAAATAACTGAAACAAATAAAGAAAAATCCTAGAGATACACGCAGAAAGGGTACTCGCATGAAACTTCATGCTCATCCTCTCCTGCCTGCACATCCAGAGCAGGTCACGCCTCCGTACGCCGACACGTTCATGTAGTCATCCACCATGTAACCTGCATCAACATCTAAAAATGGTGTGTACACAAGGGTGAGCTCACAACTTAGCTCAGTAAGACAATCAGACAATGTAACATTTATATGCATGAGTAATAATCATATTATATTATGGTCTGGTTTAAATTTGCAATGTGCTATAGAAAGGATTGGCAGCCACTGCACCTCTATACACGAGTGTGTGAAGTCATCCAGTGGATCACACCACTGCCGTCCCACATGCACCCACCATGGAATAGAGATAGAGCTAAGGTGTCCGGATCAACACCACCAACACCACCCCTGATGCTCTACCCACACCAACACGTAAGTCCCTATTGGTGAGGGCTTGCAAACTGGGCTCGAAACTAACCAATCCTATATGTCATCACAGTTGGCCCTATCCCAGCACAGCTCCCTACGACATAGAGATAGAGCTAGAGTCTGGTGGTCAGGCCGGGGACCACAGTGCCACGTCCTCCCCCCGATGCCCTACCCGCACCAAGCATACAAAGACAGAACGATACGAAAGGTAGACCCTATCCCAACATAGCTCCCTACGGCATAGAGATAGAACTAGAGTCTGGTGGCCAGGCCGGAGACCACAGTGCCACGTCCTCCCCCTGATGCCCTACCCGCACCAGGCATGCTAAGATATAATACTACATAAAGGTGCTAGTGTGAGGAATGATCCCAGACCCCAGGCCCTTCCCATTCCACACACTAATGAAAACAATCACATTCCTAACAATCACATCCTAGCATAGCGAGTATGCATGAACAATAATAATAACTGAAAGTAAAGGATGACATGCGAGTATGCACAAACATCAATCCACAGAATCATAGTTATTAACAACGGTTTACTCTCCATTAGATTATTAGAGTTTAGGTCTAATTCCCTTACCTGACGCTCATTTGATAGCTTGCTCCACTTCGCAAGATCCAAACGTGCTATCACAAAGTCCTATACAATATTAGGGTTTAGTTAAAATAGATTTACGTTGGTCAAAAAACCAACAATGGCAAAACACATCTCACAGAGCTGATCGGTCACAGTACCGGTCGTAGCACTGTGGGGAAACTTGTGACCGGTATGGTCAGCCGGTCCCCACAGACCAGCCCTCGAAAGGTACCAGTCGCAGTACCGGTCACACAGGATGCAACAGGTATAGTCAACCGGTATGTCTCCGGAAGACCATAAGTCTGGTTCTCGACTGCCGTCGATCATCCCCTATTGATCCTAGGGTTTCTCCTACACATTCTAGGTCTGAGCACTGAGTTAGAGTTGTTTCCAACTCCATTCAAGTCCTAGCTTTGACGGTCTTCTTCCTAGAATTCGAATCTAGGGTTTATCGACTAGACTAGGGTTTATCGGTAAAAATAGGGTTTATCAGCAAAATAGGGTTTTAGATCAATACCTGCTTTGCATGGTATTGATCAAAGAAACCTAGCCATCCTAGAGTCATAATCCTAGAGTCATAATGTAAAAGAAGGTTTATGCACTCACCGTCAACTGGCGGTAATGTATTCTTCGTCGAACGATAATATCAACTCTTCCTAGCTTCTCCTCTTTCTTCAGCCTCTTTCTCCTTTCTAGGGTTTGTGAGGATCAATGGAAGGGATTCTAGGAGGTTTAGAGGGGTTTATATAGGATAGGTTTAGGTTTAGGAAGCATCCTAGGATTAGGAAAGTCCTAGGGTTCGGAATTTGGAATGTAGGACCCGTAGAGATCCGGTTTCGGATCTTCATAGTCTGCTGCGCAGGCTATACCGGTCGACCGGTACCAAGACCGGTACCATCGACCGGTATGAATAAAATTCATACTTAAATGGTCCGTTTCGTACCTGTTTGTCATCCGCTCGTCCCGTCTGGCCCGATGATGATTGGAAGACCTGTTACGACATGAATTCAAGGTTTAGATCGGGTTCATGGAGTGCGGGTCTTACAACTCCCCTACCCTTAAAAGAAATTTCGTCCCCGAAATTTGCATGTAGATTTCACAACTCCCCCACCATTAAAATAAATTTTGGCCTCGAAATTTGAACGTACCTTGGTCATCGAAAAGGTTAGGGTATTCCTTTCTTATTGTATTCTCTTCCTCCCAAGTAATTTCTTGCACATTTTGGGTTTTCCAATGCACTTTCACATAGTGGATATCCTTGCTTCGAAGGTGTTGTACCTTTCGGCTTGTGAGCATCACAGGTATTACTTCAAATGTCAAGTCTTCTTTCAAGTCTGGTGGGTCTGCTGTCAAGATGTGCGATGGATCCCTGACATACTTCTTCAATAAAGATACATGGAACACATCATGAACGCTTGACATGGATGGTGGTAGAGCCAGTTGATATGCCACATTACCACGTCTGGTCAATATCTCGTATGGTCCCACGTACCTGGGGCATAGCTTTCCCTTCTTACCAAACCGTTTCAGACCTCGCATAGGTGATATCTTCAAGAATACTTTGTCACCCACTGCAAACTCCAGATCTCGACGTCGATTATCCGCATAGTGCTTCTGTCAAACTTGAGCTGTCTTCACTCTTTCCTTGATCTGATCAATCACTCAAAAAGTTTCTTCGACAAACTCCGGTCCTACAATTCTTCTTTCTCCCACTTCATTCCATAACAGAGGTGTACGACATTTCTTCCCATAGAGTGCCTCATATGGCGCCATCTGAATTGTAGCCTGGTAGCTATTGTTATAAGCGAATTCGATGAGCGATAGGTTCTCGTCCCAAGCTCCTTTGAAATCTAGGGCACAAGCTCGGAGCATATCTTCTAAAATTTGAATAGTTCGTTCTGACTGCCCATCCGTCTGAGGGTGAAAAGCTATACTAAACTTTAACTTGGTTCCCATAGCTTTCTGTAATCCTTCCCAGAACTTTGATGTAAAACGGGGATCCCTGTCAGATACTATACTCTCTAGGACGCCATGAAGTTTGACTATATTATCCACATATAGCTTGGCCAGCTTCTCCATGGTATACTGAGGTCTGAACGCAATGAATCGAGCTGTCTTGGTAAGTCGATCGACTATAATCCAAACTGCATCCACCGACCTTGGTGTCAAGGGTAGGCCAGTGACAAAATCCATTGTGATGCAATCCCACTTCCATGCAGGTTCCGATAGTGGTTGTAGTAAACCTGTGGGTCTTTGCCTTTCTGCTTTAACTTGTTGGCAATTCAGACATTGGAATACGAAATGAGCTATATCCACTTTCATACCCCTCCACCAATATAATCTTCTTAAATCCATGGTACATTTTGGTGCTTCCTGGATGTACCGAATATGGAGTGTAATGAGCTTCTGTCATAACTATATCTCTGATATTGGAGTCCTCACTTTCAGGTATGCATAATCGTCCACGATACCTGAGTACCCTGTCTAAATCCAAGGTGAAGTCAGGATTACTTTTACCCTTCTCTAGGTCTTCTTGCACAGTCTTGAGATGTGGATCCTGTAGGATTGCTACTTTGACTTCATCTATTAGATCCGATGAGATCTTCAAAGCTACGAATATCAATGTGAACTTATGAATTAAGCCCTGTTCTACTGGATATCTTGCAGTCTCTAATATGTTCTCTTCATCATTCTCTATTGAGCTTGAGGCTGCAGCACACAATGTGGCATTTGTACTTGGTCCTGCCTCAGGTTTCAATGCCCACTTTCTGCTTAAGGCATCAGCCACAACATTTCCCTTACCCGGATGGTACTGAATGTCACAATCATAATCTTTTAATAATTCCAGCCATCTCCTCTGTCTCATATTCAGGTCCTTCTGAGTGAAAAGATAGGTTAAGCTCTTGTGATCTGACTTAATCTGAAACTTTTCACCGTAAAGGTAGTGTCTCTAAGTCTTGATTGCATGTATAACCGCTGCTAACTCCAAATCATGTGTAGAATAATTCTTCTCATGGTCTTTCAATTGTCTTGATGTGTAGACAATCATCTGTTCTCCTTGCATCAATACACATCCAAGACCCAACCCTGAGGCATTCATATATAGGGTAAACGGTAAGCCTGGTGTTGGGATGGTCAAGATAGGTGCAGAGACTAGTCTTGACTTCAAAGTCTGAAAGCGTTTCTCGCACTCATCTGACCATATAAAATTTTCTCCTTTCTTGGTTAGTCTGATAAGTGGAACGGCGATCATTGAGTAGTCTTCCACGAATCTTCTATAGTAACCAGCCAATCCAAGGAAACTACGAATCTCCGTAACTGATTTTGGTGCTTCCCATCCTACTATAGCTGCTATCTTATTTTTATCTACCTTGATACCGTCTTCAGATACTACGTGGCCCAAGAAAGCCACCTCCTTCAGCCAAAATTCACACTTCTTGAACTTGGCATAAAGCTTCTTCCTTCTCAGCCGTTGTAGGGCTGCTCTCAAATGTGTTGCATGAGCCTCCTTGTCCTTTGAGTAGATCAATATGTCGTCGATGAATACGATGACCGAAGTGTCCAACATATCATGAAACACTCGGTTCATCAGTTCCATGAATGACACTGGAGCGTTAGTCAACCCGAACGACATTATCAGAAACTCATAATGCCATACCTTGTCCTGAAAGCAGTCTTTGGAATATCTCCGGCCTTGACCTTCCATTGGTGATACCCTGATCTGAGATCAATCTTCAAGAAAACCTTTGCACTCTGTAACTGATCGAACAGATCATTGATCCTAGGCAAAGGATATCGATTCTTGATGGTTAACTTGTTCAGCTCTCGGTAGTCAATACATAGCCGTACACTATCGTCCTTCTTCTTGACGAACAATATAGGTGCTCCCCATGGCGATATGCTTGGTCGTATGAAACCCTTATTTAGTAGTTCTTGTAACTGGGTCTTCAACTCCTTTAATTCGGTAGGGGCCATCCTGTACGGTATTTTAGACACCGGTGCCGACCCTGGCATCAGGTCTATCAGGAACTCTGTAGCCCTGTCTGGAGGTAGACCTGGGAGATCTTCTGGAAACACATTTGGAAACTCTCGTACCACATCTAGATCTTCCATCCTTGGCACCTCAACAGTGATGTCGACCACAGACACTAAGTACCCCACTCCTCCCTTCTCTAAGCATCTCTTAGCTTTTAGGGCGGAGAGGATCAGCTTTCGCTTCCTAGGTAACTTGGTCCCAGTGAAGCTAAACTCCTTGCCCTTTTCATCTTTAAGCATAAGTTTTCTCTCACCACATAATAAGCTAGCTGAATGATGGCCTAGCCAATCCATTCCCAAGATGACGTCAAAGTCTGCTATCTCGAGTTGAACCAGATTTGCTTCTAGGTTTCGGCCCTCAATGCTCACTGTACACGGCCCATAATATTCAGTCAACGCCACTACGACTCCCAATGGAGAGTGAACTATCAAGCTTGGGTTCAAACACTTGACAGGTAATTCCATTCGCTTCCCAAAAGAAATATAAACGAAGGAGTGCGTGGCCCCAGAGTCAAAGAGTACTCTGACAGGTATACCAGCTATATTCCCAGTAACCATATCAGGTGATGCGGCTACCTCTTCAGTGGTGACTGCGAATGCCTTTCCTTGCTGTGGAGGTTGCTTCCTAGGTAGAGTGCAGGTCCTTGCAATATGACCCAGTTGCTGACAGTTGAAACATTTAATGTTCTGATTCTATCCAGTGAACTGTGGCGGTGGTGGTGCAGTAGTGTTCCTTGCAAGCAGCACAATGGACTGAGCCCTGTATGGGCGGAATGGTCTATGATTGCCTCTACTTGAAGTCTCAGTAGCAGGCCTCTTCAGTCCCCTGTTCTAAGCAAAGAAGCTGTCTCTTTGACTGGATTCAATTACTCTGGCAATCTGCACAGCCTCATTATAAACTTTCTTCTCCAGACCCAAGATGTCTCTAATGCTTCCTCGTAATCCCAGGGTGAACCTACGAGTCTTGGTTTCTTCTTCTTGCATGCTTGCCGGTGCAAAGAAAAATAGCTCTTCATACCTTTGTTGGTAAGCATCAACAGTCGATTGAGATTGCTGCAGGTTGAGGAATTCCTTCTCCATTTGATCTGTGAAGCTCTTTGGAAAATATTTATCGAAGAAAGCTCCCTTGAATATTGCCCAATCGATCTGAGTGTGCTTTACCTCTAAGTATGACTGGGTAGAATTCCACTAGGCATTTGCTTCTTCCTTGAGCATGTGCGTAGCATACAAAACCTTCTCATCCTCAGTACAAGTCATCAGACGGAAATTCTTCTCCATCTCAGCAACCCACTGTGCAGGCCACAGTGGTTTTCCTGGTTTCCCTGTGAAAGTAGGGGGTTTCAGCTTCAAAAACCTATCCACCGCTCGGCCTAAGTCATTCTGCCCCTGTGCATTCATTCCATACCATGGTGGTGGGTACGGGTAGACTCTGTGATAGGCAGATGACGATGAAAATTGGTTTGGTAGTTGTAGATTCTATCCTTGGCCCATTGGCCCAGTACTACCATCCATTGGCAGTGTGGTGTTATTTCTTCCAGACTCAGGCGTACCTTCTGTAGGAATAAATCCCGGTGGCCTGAACATCTTTAGCATCTCGGTCAGGAATGTTTTTTGCTAAGCTTCCATCTGAAAAACCAAATTTGTGACAATCGCCTCCGAGTTAGTTTGAGGAGGGCCTGGCAAGTTTGTCTATAAGACCCGTGTCAAACTAACCCGGTCTTACCACCTTGAACCAGGTTCACCCATCATGGTCGAGGCAATTGAACCAAGGGCGTGAAGGAGAGCGAGATCCCAGGTATCAAATCGACCCAAAAACACTTAAAATAGAGCAAGGGTCGCATACCTAGCTAAACAGGGTCGACCCTCTCAAATTAAAAACTCAGACCCAGTAAAATGGACAGAGGGTCGGATAGTGTCAGACCACAGGGTCGACGGGATCATCGACCCTCTCATCGACCCTCACTTACCACCGAAACTGAAATTAGGAAATTTCCTAATTTTCGATTGGGATTCTTTCCAAATTTCAATGGGACTATTATAGGACATTCCCACTCTATTTAAAGGACGTCCCTAAGCCACTTTCACTCCTTTCACAACCCTAATTGAATTGAGAGAAAGAGAGAAGAAGGAAAAGAGGAAGAAAGGAGGCAAGGAAGAAGACTTAGCAAAAAGGGAGAAGAATTTCCGGGAGAAAAGTAATCTTCTCGGTATGGATACTAATTCCATGAGTTCTACAGACCTTAGGTTAGATATGGTTGAGTGTAGGATTTCGGAGAAACCCAAACCATCCATCCATGGTTAGGTTGTCATGGAAAAACCTAGGATAATGCATGAAAGCCATCTAGGAGGATGAGTCATGGTTTCAGACCATGGAACGAATGTTTAATGGAATGTGGAAGCAAGCCATAGGACCCCAAACATGAAGAATGAATTAAAAACTAGAAATTGGACCTGATTGCACAGAGGGTCGCACACAGGGTCGATAAACCCATCGACCCTTTGCACCTCGACCATCGACCCTCGGCATTCGGGAAGTTCGGGACAGAGGACGGGGTCGATAGACCCATCGACCCTATGCATTCCGAGCATCGACCCTGATCGACCCTCAGATAACAGCATGGTTTTAAATTCCGAATTAATTATAATTAAATTCTATCAACTTTGTTAGGTCTTTTAGCAATATAATAACAATATAAAGGTGATTTTGAAGCTTGAAAAAGTATCTATTAGCAAGCTAAGGTGAGGAACCTTAACACCAAACTAAATTGGTTAATAAGAAACTGTTTTCTATTTCTTGAGTCCTATGCTATGCTTGATCCTATGCGAATATGTTTGTAATGTGCATACAGCATGCCATCCAATATTTCTATTATTTGTTCATGCATATTTACTTTATTGTTTATAACATGATGATGATGATGATGATAGGAATAGGCATGTGCTTGTATGTGTGTGGTTGATGTGCTGATGCGGCGAGTATCGGGGAGGTGTGATGAGAACGTCAATAAACGTTAACCTTTGGCGGGTCTCGGCACTTTAGCTCTATCTCTAACTCAAGTCTTGTGCATTGGCATCGTCGTATCGCCATTACTTTAGCGAACTATTATGTCGTAGAGTATCGGGGAGGTGGTCTCGGTCCTTGTAGTATCCGACTCTACCGGGGGCCTTAGCTCTATCTCTATGGACATTCCGAGGGATCTTTGGGGTGAGGCCTTGGATATACTGTTTGGCATTAGGATTGGTTAGTTGCGAGCCCAGTTTGTAGCCCTCGCCAACAGGGGCTTACGTGTTGGTATGACACTATATAGCAATAAACGTAACCTTTGTTATATAATGTTCATGGTTGGGTGCATGTGAGTTGACGATAAACATGATCTTCGGGTAACGTCACACACTCTTGTATAGAGACGGAGTCAATAAATGCGACCTTTGGCTACCTCAACCTTTCTATAGCATACTGTAAACTTTAAACCAGACCAAAGATATAAATTGACTTGTTACATGCATATGTAATGTTGCATTATTTTGGCTACTCACTGAGCCGTGTTGTGTGCTCACCCCTCGACGTCGAATATTTTTAGTTGATGATGCAGGTTACACAGTTGAAGACTATATGAACGCGTCTGCGCACGGAAATATAGCAGTAATGGAAGCTGGAGCTGAAGATGATACACACGACTCCTCTTGGGAGTGCAACTCGTGTGTATTTGACTAGATATTTTTATAGGTTTCTTTATTGGATTTATAAGACATGTATTTGGTACTTAAATATTTATGTCTCAGTTGAAAACAGAATAATTTGCTATTAAATTAATGATATCGTCTTAGTTGCCCAGTTCATTTCATTATAGATTTTCTGCTATTGTGTATTACTCTGATTATGATTATGGATGTGTGAAAGTTTGGATAAAACGGGGATAGCCTATTTGAGATCCTGGTTGAACCGTTGGTTATTTAGCGGTTCATCACACCATTCGGTGTTAGATCAAAATTTGGGGTGTGACAACTTGGTATCGAGCATCCTCGGGCCTTGCCCACGAACTAACATACATTCAAGACAATTGCGAACCGAGTTAGGATAAAAATAAAAACAAAGTAATATTAACACATTATAAGCACCAGTGATGATTGAGACCAAATTTAAAAAGAGAATAATGCATCTATAAAAGGGGGAAACAAGTTACATATAATGAGAACGAAACAAAGTGTAAATATATATCTAAAGCGAGTACGCCCATAACCCGACAGCTACTCAAGTACGAGAAAAACAAAAAAGTACAATCGGGGAAGTGGGAGGCGAAGGAGGAGGTGGAGCCTCACGATCTCGGTCGTAGTCCTCGGCATAGACTCGGGTCAACCAAGCTATCCGAGTCCGGGTCGTCTCGAACTAGCCGGGAGATCGGCTACTCTCCCGTCGGTCGCACGCCTGGGTCTCCAACAGCTCATCCACTCTTGAATCTGCTCATCAACTAGGTCAACCCCCAGACGAATCAGCAAAGTGGTAATCATACGTCCATAGGGTAGATTTCCCCTATGATCGGACAATGTAGCATTGATCATCGTCCGCATGATGATGTAAGGAAGACAAACGGGCTGATGAGTGCATATACTGTAGATCAAAACTGGGTCAGTCGAGACACCCTCTCATAATGCCCACTCGCGGGATCAGGTTATCTTGAATGATCCTACGGAACACCCGTGGAGCCGGACGCAAGTAGCACGCCCTCATCTGCCAGATCGGGCTGTAGTAACTGACTATCAATCTTGGCCCGCAACCACATCTCGATAAAATCATGCTCACCAGGTGCACAGTACACCATAGGACCGTCATATGGAATGCCCAACAGGTCGGCCAGTTGCCGATAATCAAAAGAAATCTGCATCCCCTTGACGTAGCTAGTGATGCGCAACTCCTGACCAAGCTCCACATCGTTGTGGTTTCCCACAATCTGAAGGTTACAGTAAAATTGGCGCACTAAATCTAGACGTGTGCACGCATCGTATGTGATGACAGGGAGCCACCCCATATCACCAAAAGCTCTCTCTACGCTGAACAAGGCTAGCTCAGCCAAGTTCACCATACGACCCCCTTCCACCTTTTTCCCTGAGTAATAGGCATACTGTGCCTCGGCTTCATTGGAGCGGAAGCCAAGCGGATCACGAACCCTGAGCAATTTGGTACAAACCATAGTATCTGCAGATAAGAAAGAAAAATGAAAACAAGGAGTTAATAGGATAAAAATTTTAAAATCGGGCATTATAACGACGTAAGTTGGTCAAAAGCCTCACTTTTCACCCATACAAGTGGGCAGGAGGACTTACGCAAGTTCCAACACATCACACAATAGTTAAACAGAAGGAAATTCTAACGGACAAGGTCCAATTTGAAGGAATTGCAAGAAATCAAAAAATTTCGACAAATTAGGGCAAAAAGAGAAAAATTTAAGTTTCTCGATAACCAACCGATGAAACTCAAAAATTTTGAGGGCTTTCGTTCCTCAAGACACCAACAACAAAAGCCCCCAATAAAAATCGAATTTTTACGGTTGGAAAAAGTTTAATTTGAAAAATACAAGTTAAATGAGCAAAAACCTAGAAATAAAAACCTAAAAACAGGTAAAGTTGGGAAAGTATACCTGTAGAGGTGATGTGGATGTCGAAACTCGGACTAAGAATGATCCACAACAATGGAAGTAGCACTGTAGCAACTCGGAGAGAAGAGACGAGTCTAAACGGGAGGGAAATAATAAAAAATGACCCAAAATCGGACTTTAAAAATCTGATTTTTGGTTAGAGGGTCGGACAACTCGACCGTGGCCATCGACCCTCGATCGACCCTCTAATCGACCCTCTACTCTCGAATCGACGGAAATACAGGGGTCGGACATTAAGGGTCTGACATACCATCGACCCTCACCATCGACCCTGCACGTAAAAATACAGATTTTTTTATAAAATGAGCTCGAATTGGAATTGATTATTGGTTAACGCGCTACATGACATATACATGATTTCTCACCTATTTTGATAATTTTCGGGAACCACCAATCATCAAAAATAATTATGTCCGGACGTAGAGTTACCCGACGGACCCCAAACACGTCCCACCACCACCACCGGCAGATGAGACTAATCAAGAGAACAATTATGCACGGGGTAATCCCGAACCGGCAAACCCTACAAATTTGCCACCACCACCACCGGAGCTAACAACAATGGTGATGAATCCGGCACAACAACTACAACAAATGCAACACGCACAAGCTCAAATGCAGGTTGCAATGGGAGTTATGTTTCAAGCCACTCAGGCGCAACCATGCACACGGGCAAGCTAGTGCAGCCAACCGGGTAATCACCCAGCTCGACGCACACCTCAACAACCGGCTGCACCAATTCCGGGCAAGTCCCGAAGCAGCCCAAGGGAACTACCAAGATCCACACTATGTGTTTGGGGCAAACCCCCCAAAAACCAACCGGATCACTCCCGACTAGTAGAGAGATTTCAAGATGAAACCTAAGGAATTCAATGGTAAACCGTCTGATCCGTTGTGGCCAGCACACTTGATAGACGAGATGGAGAGAAATTTCCTTATGATGACTATTTCGAAGAAGAGAAGTATTGTGCGCCACCTTCATGCTCAAAGGCGACGCACACCATTGGTGGAAATCCACAAAAACATACTTATTGACCGGACATGCCCTACCGACATGGGCTATATATAAAGAAGCGTTCTTCGAGAAATATTTCCCACGAAGCTTCGAGACTCAATGGAGAAAGAGTTCCCCGAAGTTTGTACCGGGGACGATGACCGTAGACGCCTATCAAGGCGCTACGAAGAACCGCTTTTCTTGCACCGGCGAGTATGCAAGAAGAAGATACAAAAACCCGTAGGTTCGTCGCGGGACTAAGAGGAAGCATAAGAGAAAATGTTCGGGGCTTAGAGAAGAAGATTTACAACAAAGCTGTCCAGATCGCCGAGTAATTGAATCGAGCCGAAGGAGAGATATTTCTCCCGGAACCGAGGAACCAAGAGACCAGTCGGAAAACACCTACAACGGAGGCAATAATAGGACGTATAAACCTTTTCGTCCCTCGGAATTTGGCTACTCCATCGAGCCTACTTCAAGCAGCTCAACCACAGCCAAAGTCAAATTTTGAAGTCCCGAAGCGCTTTAACGCAATCAACCAGGGGCATATGGCAAGAGAGTGCCCAAAACCCAAGAAGCGCTTACATCAAGGATGGGTATATGCCGTTACATCGAAGATGCTGCCGCATCGCCCGATGTGGTCACAGGTATGACCAAAACTTTTAAGATTTTAATTACATTGATTGAGCATGTAGACTAAGTAAAAACGAATCACAGGTATCGTACCTATCAATGGCACGCCCGCCAGAGTACTCTTTGATTCAGGAGCTACTCATTCATTTATATCTGTGTCGTTTGGAAAGAAGACCAATTTGCCCATCAAAACATTAGACTACAAATTACTTGTACGGTCACCGATGGGATTAGAAGTGGAATTAGAGAAAGGTTATGGACCATGTCCAGTTCTCATTGGAGAGCAGACTTTGGATGCAACCTTGATACAACTTGAGATGGCAAACTTTGACGTCATCTTGGGAATGGACTGGTTAGCTCGGCATTCGCAAATCTGTTATGCGCCAAAAGAAGCTAACATTTAAAGATAAAGAAGGAGCAGAATTCAGTTTCTGGAACCAAACTTCCCGAGACGAAAGCTCATACTCTCAGCATTAAAGGCTAAGAAGTGCCTTGAGAAAGGGGCTGTCGGATATCTAGCATCAGTGGTCGACCTAACCAAGGACGTGCCACGAATGGAAGATATTGATGTCGTGCGAGATTTTCCCGATGTATTTTCTGATGAACTACCCAGATTACCACCCGACCGAGCCATAGAGTTTGTAATAGACCTTCTACCTGGAGCCGCACCCGTATCAAAAGCACCTTATAGGATGACTCCTACTGAACTGAAGGAATTAAAAGTGCAATTACAAGAACTGCTGGATAAGGGTTATATTAGACCCAGTATATCTCCATGGGGAGCACCGGTGTTTTTCGTAAAGAAGAAGGATGGTAGCGTTCGATTATGTATCGACTATCGAGAGTTGAATAAACTGACCATCAAGAATCGATGACTTGTTCGATCAGTTACAGGGAGCAAAAGTATTTTCAAAGATCGATCTTCGATCGGGCTATCATCAGCTGAAGATTAAAGAAGGTGACATTCCGAAGACAGCTTTCAGGACAAGATACGGACATTATGAATTCTTAGTAATGTCATTCGGATTAACTAATGCACCGGCAACATTCATGGAACTTATGAACCGAGTTTTTCACGATATGTTGGATACGTTGGTTATAGTATTTATTGATGACATATTGGTATACTCCAAGGACAAGTAAACCCATGTCAAGAACCTAAACGCAGCCCTACAGCGTTTAAGGAAAGAGAAGTTATACGCCAAATTTTCAAAGTGTGAGTTTTGGCTAAGTGAAGTCGCCTTTCTAGGCCATGTAGTATCCGCTGAAGGAATCAAAGTGGACCCCAATAAGATCAAGGCTATAGTAAAATGGGAAGCACCAAAGAGCGTTTTAGAAATTAGAAGTTTTCTGGGTCTAGCTGGTTATTATCGGAGATTCGTAGAAGACTATTCTCGGATTGCTGTACCTCTTACCAGTTTGACCAAGAAAGGAGAAAAATTTGTATGGACGGATAAGTGTGAAAAGAGTTTTCAAACACTGAAGACCAGATTGATATCCGCCCCGATTTTGACTATTCCGATCCCAGGACAAACATTTACCTTATATACCGATGCGTCGGGATTGGGATTAGGATGTGTGCTTATGCAAGGAGAGCAAGTGATTGCCTATGCCTCGAGACAATTGAAGGTACATGAGAAAAATTACCCCACTCATGATTTGGAGTTAGCGGCGTAGTACATCGTCAAAATATGGAGACACTACCTATACGGAGAGAAATTCCGGATATAAGTCGGACCATAAAAGTCTTACTTATTTATTTAATCAAAAGGAGTTGGATATGAGACAAAAGAAGATGGCTGGAACTATTGAAAGACTATGATTATGATATCCGGATCATCCGGGAAAAGCGAACGTAGTAGCGATGTATTGAGCGAAAAAACAATGATAAAATCTCAAGGAGAAGTTAGCATGACGGGGCAATGTGCACTACCGGAATGGTATTCAATCACGGCAACGAGCGTATGTGATAGACACAACGGATGGATCAGCCAACCAAGGGTTTATTCATCGGCAATATGTTCGCAAAGCATTGAAGATTATACCGGATATAATGGATGAAGTGAAGACAGCTATCAAAGCAGATCCTTATCCGAGAACAAAGTACAAGAAGATATTGAGAAAGGTAGGACTAACCCCCGAGTTCACCTTGGATGAAGAAAAAGTATTGAAATACAAAGGAAGAATATGTGTACCCGAAACAAAGTGTGGACATTAGACACCGACCCGATGAAAGAAGCTCATACCACCATCTATTCGATACATCCCGGAAGTATAAAAAATGTATCATGATCTAAAGAAACTATATTGGTAGAGGGGAATGAAAGCGTATGTAGCTAAGTTCGGTGTCTCAATGCCAAATTGTCGAGAAAGTAAAGGTCGAACGACAAAAACCCGCAGGATCATTTACAGATTCACGGAACCCAGCGGAAATGGGACCGCATTACTATGGACTTCGCACAGGACTACCATTGACTCCTCGAGTAGTTGACGCAGTTTGGGTGATTGTAGACCGTCCTAACAAAAACAGCTCGTTTCATACCTATACGACCTCGGTTTACACCGGAAAGGTTAGCGGCTGTATGTGGATAATATTATTCGATTACATGGTGTTCCAGAAAGCATCGTGTCGGATAGAGATCCCCGATTTACTTCCAAGTTTTGGGAAGGACTACAAAAGGTTATGGGTACAACATTAAAGTTTAGTACTGCATTCCATCCGCAGACAGATGGACAGTCAGAGCGCACAATTCAGATTCTAGAAGATATGCTACGAGCATGTGTAATTGATTTCAAGGGATCATGGGATGAAAGATTACCATTGATCGAGTTCGCTTATAATAATAGCTATCGGTTACTATACGGATGTCACCTTATGAAGCACTTATGGCGGGGAAATGTCGAACTCCTTTTGTTTTGGAATGAAGTCGGAGAACGTAGTATTGTTGGACCGAAATTCATTGAAGAAACTTGTCGAAAGTGGTCGACATTATCAAGGGAAAGAGTAAGAACAGCTCGAGAACCGTCGAAGCAATACGCGGATACTCGACGAAGAGATCTAGAGTTCGCCGTAGGTGATAAAGTATTTTTGAAGATATCGCCTATGCGAGGATTGAAAAGGTTCGGACAAAAAGGGAAACTAAGTCCAAGATATGTCGGGCCATATGAAATTCTGGCTAAGCGTGGAAGAGTAGCTTATCAGTTAGCACTACCACCATCTATGTCAAGCGTGCATGACGTATTTCACATTTCCTTATTGAAGAAGTATGTCAAAGACCCAACGTATGTTTTGACAAAGGAGTTGCCTTAATTGACCCGATGATTTGACATTTGAAGTAACACCAACGGAAATCATTAGTCGAAAGGTTCAACGTCTACGCAACAGACATATCTACTATGTTAAGGTCACATGGAAAAGTAGAAACATGGAAGAAGTTACATGGGAAGAAGAAAATGCTATGCGGAGGCAATACCCTCACTTATTTGATTCATAAGGTACGTCCAATTTCGAGGACGAAATTTTTATAAGTTGGGGGGAGTTGTAAGACCCGTGTCAAACTAACCCGGTCTTACCACCTTGAACCAGGTTCACCCATCATGGTCGAGGCAATTGAACCAAGGGCGTGAAGGAGAGCGAGATCCCAGGTATCAAATCGACCCAAAAACACTTAAAATAGAGCAAGGGTCGCATACCCAGCTAAACAGGGTCGACCCTCTCAAATTAGAAACTCAGACCCTGTAAAATGGACAGAGGGTCGGACAGTGTCAGACCACAGGGTCGATGGGATCATCGACCCTCTCATCGACCCTCACTTACCACCGAAACTGAAATTAGGAAATTTCCTAATTTTCGATTGGGATTCTTTCCAAATCTCAATGGGACTATTATAGGACATTCCCACTCTATTTAAAGGACGTCCCTAAGCCACTTTCACTCCTTTCACAACCCTAATTGAATTGAGAGAAAGAGAGAAGAAGGAAAAAAGGAAGAAAGGAGGCAAGGAAGAAGACTTAGCAAAAAGGAGAAGAATTTCCAGAGAAAAGTAATCTTCTCAGGTATGGATACTAATTCCATGAGTTCTACAGACCTTAGGTTAGATATGGTTGAGTGTAGGATTTCAGAGAAACCCAAACCATCCATCCATGGTTAGGTTGTCATGGAAAAACCTAGGATAATGCATGAAAGCCATCTAGGAGGATGAGTCATGGTTTCAGACCATGGAACGAATGTTTAATGGAATGTGGAAGCAAGCCATAGGACCCCAAACATGAAGAATGAATTAAAAACTGAAAATTGGACCTGATTGCACAGGGGTCGCACACACGGGGTCGATAGACCCATCGACCCTATGCACCCCGACCATCGACCCTCGGCATTCGGGAAGTTCAGACAGAGGACAGGGTCGATAGACCCATCGACCCTATGCATTCTGAGCATCGACCCTCTGATCGACCCTCAGATAACAGCATGGTTTTAAATTTTAAATTAATTCTAATTAAATTCTATCGACTTTGTTAGGTATTTTAGCAATATAATAACAATATAAAGGTGATTTTGAAGCTTGGAAAAGTATCTATTAGCAAGCTAAGGTGAGGAACCTTAACACCAAACTAAATTGGTTAATAAGAAACTATTTTCTATTTCTTGAGTCCTATGCTATGCTTGATCCTATGCGAATATCTTTGCATGTGCATACAGCATGCCATCCAATATTTCTATTATTTGTTCATGCATATTTATTTTATTGTTTATAACATGATGATGATGATGATGATGATAGGAATAGGCATGTGCTTGTATGTATGTGGTTGATGTGCTTGATGCGAGCGAGTATCAGGGGAGGTGTGATGAGAACGTCAATAAACGTTAACCTTTGGTGGGTCTCAAAGACTTTAGCTCTATCTCTAACTCAAGTCTTGTGCATTGGCATCGTCGTACGCCATTACTTTAGCGGAACTATTATGTCATAGAGTATCGGGGAGGTGATCTCGGTCCTTGTAGTCTCCGACTCTACCGGGGGCCTTAGCTCTATCTCTATGGACATTCCGAGGGATCGGGGTGAGGCCTTGGATACACCGTTTGGCATTAGGATTGGTTAGTTGCGAGCCCAGTTTGCAGCCCTCGCCAACAGGGGCTTACGTGTTGGTATGACACTATATAGCAATAAACGTAACCTTTGTTATATAATGTTCATGGTTGGGTGCATGTGAGTTGACGATAAACGTGATCTTCGGGTAACGTTACACACTCGTGTATAGAGGCGGAGTCAATAAACACAACCTTTGGCTACCTCAACCTTTCTATAGAATACTGCAAACTTTAAACCAGACCAAAGATATAAATTGACTTTTTTTTGCATGCATATGTAATGTTGCATTGTTTTGGCTACTCACTGAGCCGTGTTGTGTGCTCACCCCTCGACGTCGAATATTTTTAGTTGATGATGCAGGTTACACGTTGAAGACTATATGAACGCGTCACGACGGGAATATAACAGCAATGGAAGCTGGAGCTGAAGATGATACACACGACTCCTCTTGCGAGTGCAACTCGTGTGTATTTGACTAGATATTTTTATAGGTTTCTTTATTGGATTTATAAGACATGTATTTGGTACTTAAATATTTATGTCTCAGTTGAAAATAGAATAATTTGCTATTAAATTAATGATATCATCTTAGTTGCTCAGTTCGTTTCATTATAGATTTTCCGCTATTGTGTATTACTCTGATTATGATTATGGATGTGTGAAAGTTTGGATAAAACGGGGATAGCCTATTTGAGATCCTGGTTGAACCGTTGGTTATTTAGCGGTTCATCACACCATTCTGGTTAGACCAAAATTTGGGGTGTGACATTGTCGGTGCCCTAGGAATCTGCCCTTCTCCACTTTCTGGGTTCTGGTTTTTCTCTTCAACATATACAGTTTTCACATTTTCCTCAGCTTGGCGCACCTTGGAGTGGTGACGCTTCCATGAGCCTCTTCGACCATTTCCGCCTACCATCCTAGACTAGTTTGTTTGGATCTAAGAAGAAGACATAACACATGAGGTACAGTCGAAAAATCATAATAATGTTAGTCTTTAACAATTGCAAGGCGAATAATCGAAATGGACACTTAAAATTGCAATTTTTTAAAATTTTTCCAAAAAATTTTCTGGCTTCCTATGGCTGACCGGTCGCAACATACTGGTCGCTACTCTGTAGTAAGTAGGGCGACCGGTATAGTCGACCTGTCAGGATCCCCTTCCTGACCGAGAGGTACCGGTCGATGTACCGGTCGCTACCCTATAGGGTATAGCGCGACCGGTATAGTTGACCAGTCAGGATCTCTTTCCTGATCGAGAGGTACTGGTCGACTTTACCAGGGAGGTACCGGTCGACCGGTATGGGCAAAATTGTCGACCGGTATGCCCAAAGTCCTCTTTAAAGTCGCAAAAAGTGAGATTTTTCTCACTTTTCTTTTTCTTCTTCCTCTCCGGTGGCGATTCCTCTCTGGCTCTTGAGTTGCTACAGTTCGACCGGTGATTTAGAAGTCATTTTCTTTCGATCAAGACTTAGAACATTGCCTCCAAGTAAGTTTCTTCCTTCCATTCATGATTTTTATATCGTTTCTCTTTGGTTCTAAGCCCAAAACTAGTGTTTTCTTTGTTTAGGAATTTCCAACCATAGGAACTCTTTTCCTTCGGCTTAGAAAGGGTTTAGGAACCTCTATGAGCAAAAGCCCTCAACCAATTTGAGGTTCCACCGAACGGTTTAAAAAAAATCAATTTTTTTTATGTTTTTTACCTAGGTTTTTGCCAAAATTAAATTTTTCTAAAAATTCCTAAATTTCTTGTTGTTTTGATGAATGTTTGGATTCCATGAAGTGTTTGGGAGTTACGTAAGTCCTCTTCCCCAGATTTTGGGTGAGTTCGAGGCTTTTGCTTAATTTGCTATCGTTATGCTGCCGAAATTTCTAAAAATTCTAACAATTCCTCATTATTTGTCTTTGTTATTGCAGTTTCAATGGCTCCATGCAGAGGTGCCGGTAAACGCTCATACGGTCTTGGCATGCACCTTCCTCACCCACCTGTTCCACAGCTCGATGAGCGGTGGTTTCGTTCCGAGGCGACGCAAGCCCGTTTTCCTTGGTTCGAGGGAAAGAATATTGAGTCAGGGCAACGGGTAAACCTAGAGCAGCTTCAGCGGTTTGATGTGGAAGCTACTTTTGATAGACTCGGGTGGTTGTCCGTCATTACTTATTCTGTAACCACCCGCCCCAACCTTGTCAAGAATTTCTACGCCAATCTAGAGATAGATGGAGATGTCAATGACTTCAATCAATGCCGGGCACTCCGCCTAACTAGCTACGTCAAGGGTGTCCCCATCTCTTTTGACACTCACCAGCTCGCCGATCTCCTAGGGATTCCCAATGATGGGGACTTGGTCTACAGTGCCCCTAAGATGAAGGGCTTTCTCACAGACGATCTGCGCCAGGAGATTTCAGAGCAGCTACTTAACCCTGGAGCGGCCATGAAAGCTGCTAGTTTGAGACCTGTGCCTCGGGTATACAGTCGCATCATCCAGCACAACATTGTGCCTCAGAGCGGCCATTACAGTGAGTTGTCTCAGCACACTCAGCACTTGACCTACTATGTCTGCACTGGGGAGCGGGTCTGTCTTTCCTACATCATTATCAGGACCATGCATCAGGCTACTCTGCCCAGTCAGGCCAGAAACCTTCCATACGGTCGACTCATCACCACTCTTCTGCGGCGATTTCGAGTGGACATGAGGGGTGAGATCGCCATTGAGGATACTATGACTTCAGACATCAACTGTGATGCCATTCTTCAGATGCAGATGGAAAACCTGCCGATCAACGATGAAGACTTAGAGGCTCGTCCTCGCCCACTCAAGAGGGTAGCCGCGGCAGCAGCAGCAGCAGCCAATGCTACTCTTGCAGCAGAGGCAGAGGGTGATGATGAGGGTGGCGATGATCAGATGGAGGATGTTCCAGCGCCAGCATCACAACCCACACATGCAGTGGGACCATCTCAGCCTCCTCCCGACACCGTGATGGGTATGTTCACGGAGATCAGGGACGCTCAGCGTGAGATGAGCCGTGACTTGGGGCAATTGGCTCGCAGCCTCCGAGTCACTCAGGAGCAGGTGCACTGGCTCAGGGTCGCCTATGAGCGGGACTATGATATTGCGACCCTATTCCTCCTATGCCCCCAACCCATGATAGAGTTCTTATTTTCCCTCTCTTCACAATACAATTTATATAACAAGGTAACTGTTCGGCTTGTGGACCGTACTCTGTAGCACTTTTAACTTATCACTCTTTTAAAGTTTTTAATAGAAGTTTATGATTTTTCCTATCTAGAGCATGTGTATTTATTAATTCCATATTTAATATAGTATGTTATGCTCTTCCTTATATAGTCTCAGGCATCAAACAAGTGCTTAATGTGTGTTCTTATTAAGGCTTTTAAATTTTCCTATCTCAGTTCATCGACTCAGTTAAGTGCAATATGGTCTGTTGGATAGAGCCAAAGAGCTCTGATACCAAGTTTTCACACCCCAATTCCGACCGAACTAGAAGTGTGAGTGAACCGTCACTGAACCAATGGCTCACACCAGGATCTCAATAAGACCGTGTCCACTCATACAAACCATTGCACATAACCATAATCAGAATATAATAAATACAGTGAAAGTCATTAAATAAAATAAACTGAGCATCTATAGATAGATCTAAATAAATATTCAATTATCTAAATTCTCAAACATAAATAAATATATTTACATCACCTTAATGTCAACCAAAAATAACTGAAACAAATAAAGAAAAATTCTAGAGATACATGCAGAAAGGTCACTCGCATGAAGCGTCATGCTCGTCCTCTCCTACCTGCACTTTCCGAGCAGCCACACCTCCGTACGTCGGCGCGTTCATGTAGTCATCCACCGTGTAATCTGCATCAACATCTAAAAATGGTGTGTACATAAGGGTGAGCTCACAACTTAGCTCAGTAAGACAATCAGACAATGTAACATTTATATGCATGAGTAACAATCATATTATATTATGGTCTGGTTTAAGTTTGCAATGTGCTATAGAAAGGATTGGCGGCCACCGCACCTCTATACCAAGTGTGTGAAGCCGCCCAGTGGATCACACCACTGCCGTCCCACATGCACCCACCATGGAATAGAGATAGAGCTAAGGCGTCCGGATCAACACCGCCAACACCTCCCCTAATGCTCTACCCATACCAATACGTAAGCCCCTATTGGCGAGGGCTTGTAAACTAGGCTCGCAACTAACCAATCCTATATGTCATCACAGTAGGCCCTATCCCAGCACAGCTCCCTATGACATAGAGATAGAACTAGAGTCTGGTGGTCAGGCCAGAGACCACAGTGCCACGTCCTCCCTCTGATGCCCTACCCACACCAAGCATACTAAGACAGAATGATACGAAAGGTAGACCCTATCCCAACATAGCTCCCTACGACATAGAGATAGAGCTAGAGTATGGTGGCCAGGCCGGAGACCACAGTGCCACGTCCTCCCCCTGATGCCCTACCCGCACCAAGCATGCTAAGATAGAATACTACGAAAAGGTGCTAATGTGAGGAATGATCCCAGACCCCAGGCCCTTTCCATTCCACACACCAACGAAAACAATCACATGCCTAACAATCACATCCTAGCATAGCGAGGATGCATGAACAATAATAATAACTGAAAGTAAAGGATGACATGCGAGTATGCACAAACATCAATCCACAGAGTCATAGTTATTAACAACGGTTTACTGTCCATTAGATTATTAGGGTTTAGGTCTGATTCTCTTACCTTACGCTCGTTTGATAGCTTGCTCCACGTCGCAAGATCCAAACGTGCTATCACAAAGTCCTATACAATATTAGGGTTTAGTTAGAATAGATTTATGTTGGTCGGAAAACCAACAATGGCAAAATACATCTCACAGAGCTGACCGGTCACAGTACCGATCGCAGCACTGTGGGGAAACCTGTGACCGATATGGTCAGCTTGTCCCCACAAATCAGCCCCCGGAAGGTACCGGTCGTAGTACCGGTCGTACAGGGTTTAACCGGTATAGTCGACCGGTATATCTCCAGAAGACCATACGTCCGGTTCTCGATTACCGTCGATCATCCCCGATTGATCCTAGGGTTTCTCCTATACATTCTAGGTCTGAGCACTGTGTTAGAGTTGTTTCCAACTCCATTCAAGTCCTAGCTTTGATGGTCTTCTTCCTAGAACTTGAATATAGGGTTTACCGACTAGATTAGGGTTTGTCGGCAAAAATAGGGTTTATCGGCAAAATAGGGTTTTAGATCAATACATGGTTTGCATGGTATTGATCAAAGCAACCTAACCATCCTAGAGTCATAATCCTAGAGTCATAATGTAAAAGAAGGTTTAAGCACTCACCGTCGACTGGCGGTAAGGTGTTCTTCGTCGAACGGCAATATCGGTTCTTCCTAGCTTCTCCTCCTTCTTCAGCCTCTTTCCTCTTTCTAGGGTTTGTGAGGATCAATGGAAGGGATTCTAGGAGGTATAGAGGGGTTTATGTAGGCTAGGTTTAGGTTTAGGAAGCCTCCTAGGATTAGAAAAGTCCTAGGGTTCGGTATTTGGAAAGTAGGACCCATAGAGATCCGATTTTGGATCTTCGTAGTCTACTACGCAGGCTATACCGGTCGACCGGTACCAAGACCGGTACCATCGACCGGTATGAATAAAATTCATGCTTAAATGGTCCGTTTCAACCTATTTGTCATCCGCTTGTCCCGTCTGGCCCAGTGATGATTGGAAGACCTATTACGACATGAATTCAAGGTTTAGATCAGGTTCATGTAGTGCGAATCTGACAACTTCTGGTACGGCATAGAGATAGAGGTAGAGTTTGGTGGCTAGGCCGGAGACCACAGTGCCACGTCCTCCCCCTGATGCCCTACCCGCACCAAGCATACTAAGATAGAACAATATGAAAGGTAGACCCTATCCCAGCACAGCTCCCTACGGCATAGAGAAAGAACTAGAGTCTGGTGGCCAGGCCAGAGACCATAGTGCCACGTCCTCTCCCTGATGCCCTACCCGCACCAAGCATACTAAGATAGAATGATACGAAAGGTAGACCCTATCCCAACATAGCTCCCTATGGCATAGAGATAGAGCTAGAGTCTGGTGGCCAGGCCGGAGACCACAGTGCCACGTCCTCCCCCTGATGCCCTACCCGCACCAAGCATGCTAAGATAGAATACTACGAAAAGGTGCTAGTGTGAGGAATGATCCCAGACCGCAGGTCCTTTCCATTCTACACACCAACGAAAAAAATCACATGCCTAACAATCACATCCTAGCATAGCGAGTATGCATGAACAATAATAATAACTGAAAGTAAAGGATGACATGTGAGTATGCATAAACATCAATCCACAGAGTCATAGTTATTAACAATGGTTTACTGTCCATTAGATTATTTGGGTTTAGGTCTGATTCTCTTACCTTACGCTCGTTTGATAGCTTTCTCCACGTCGCTAGATCCAAACGTGCTATCACAAAGTCCTATACAATATTAGGGTTTAGTTAGAATAGATTTATGTTGGTCGGAAAACCAACAATGGCAAAATACATCTCACAAAGCTGACCGGTCACAGTACCGATCACAGCACTGTGGGGAAACCTGTGACCGGTATGGTCAACTGGTCCCCACAGATCAGCCCCCGGGAGGTACCGGTCGCAGTATCGGTCGCACAGGGTTTAACCGGTATAGTCGACCGGTATCTCTCCAGAAGACCATACGTCCGATTCTCGACTACCGTCGATCATCCCCGATTGATCCTAGGGTTTCTCCTACACATTCTAGGTCTAAGCACTGTGTTAGAGTTGTTTCCAACTCCATTCAAGTCCTAGCTTTGATGGTCTTCTTCCTAGAACTTGAATATAGGGTTTACCGACTAGATTAGGGTTTGTCGGCAAAAATAGGGTTTATCGGCAAAATAGGGTTTTAGATCAATACATGGTTTGCATGGTATTGATCAAAGCAACCTAACCATCCTAGAGTCATAATCCTAGAGTCATAATATAAAAGAAGGTTTAAGCACTCACCGTCGGCCACCTAAACGGTAGGTAGGCGGCGGATGTGTGACGTTTGGAGTTGTCGTTCGTGCACCTGTCCACTGGCGGTAAGGTGTTCTTCGTCGAATGGAAATATCGGTTCTTCCTACCTTCTCCTCCTTCTTCAACCTCTTTCTCCTTTCTAGGGTTTGTGAGGATCAATGGAAGGGATTCTAGGAGGTTTAGAGGGGTTTATATAGGCTAGATTTAGGTTTAGGAAGCCTCCTAAGATTAAGAAAGTCCTAGGGTTCGGAATTTAGAAAGTAGGTCCCGCAGAGATCCGGTTTTGGATCTTCGTAGTCTGCTACGCATGCTATACCGGTCGACCAGTACCATCGACCGGTATGAATAAAATTCATACTTAAATGGTCCATTTCGTACCTGTTTGTCATCCGCTCGTCCCGTCTGGCCCGGTGATGATTGGAAGTCCTGTTACAACATGAATTCAAAGTTTAGATCGGGTTCATGGAGTGCGGGTCTTACAACTCCCCTACCCTTAAAAGAAATTTCGTCTCCGAAATTTGCATGTAGGTTTCACAATAATCATAGTCCTTGATAAGCTCCAACCTTCTTCTTTGCCTCATGTTCTAATCTTTTTGTGAAAAAGAATTTCAAACTCTTTTGATCAGTGTATATCTCACACTTCTCGCTATAAAGATAGTGCCTCCAAAATTTTAATGCAAAGGCCACTGCTGCCAACTCTAAGTCATGTGTGGTATAATTCATTTCATAGCTCTTTAATTGTCTTGAATCATATGTTATCATCTTCCCATTTTGCAAGAGTACACAGCCTAAACCTTTGCAAGACGCATTACTATAAATAGTCATGACTCCTAAACTTGAGGGAATAGTTAATATGGGAGCAGTGACTAATCTCTGCTTCAATTCTTGGAAGCTAGCTTCACATTCATCAGTCCACACAAACTTCTCCTTTTTTTTTTTTTTAGAACCTTGGCCTTGAACATATTCATAGTAGCCATGGGTGTCACACCCTAATTCCACACCATTTAGAACGGTGTGATGAACCATTAATAAACCAACTGTTCAACCAGGATCTCTAATAGGCTGTGTCCTTGTAAACCATACACATCCACAACCATAATCAGAATAAATACACAATAGCGGAAGTCTTAATATTAAATGAACTGAAGAATCTAACTGTGATAATCATAAATAAAATATCAAATTATGTTGTATCAATCGAGACATAAGTAAATAAAATATCAATTAAATTTCCTTAATAGTTCAAATAAAAATCTATTCGAAAACGCATGAGTTGCACTCGCATGAGGAGTCATGCGTCTCCACTATGTCTTCAGCCTCCATCGCAGCCACGTGTCCGTACACAAAAGCATTCATATAATCTTCCACAGTGGTACCTGCATCATCAACTAAAAATATTCGACGACGAAAGGGTGAGCACACATCACGGCTCAGTGAGCAAACAAAACAATGCAACAAACATATGCATGCATTCAATTCATATATGTGGTATGGTATATAAGTTTGTAATGTGCTATAGAAAGGTTCGGTAGCCGCCTCACCTCTATACACGAGTGTGTGAAGCCGCCAAAGGTTAACCTTTATTGTCGTCCCACATGCACCCACCATGGAATAGAGATAGAGCTAAAGTATTCGGATCAAACACCGCATAACACTTCCCCTGATGCCCTACCCATACCAACACGTAAGCCCCTGCTGGCAAGGGCTTGCAAACTGGGCTCGCAACTAACCAATCCTAACATCAAACAGTGTATCCAAGGCCTCACCCTAGCATCCCTCAATACATCCATAAAGATAGAGCTAAGGCCCCCTGGTAGAGTCGAAGACTACACGGTCTGAGACCACCTCCCCTGATGCCCTATGACATAATAGTTATGCTAAGGTATTGGCGATATGACGATGTCAGTGGACAAGACTTGAGTAGAAATAGAGCAAAAGTGTCCGGATCGAACACCGCATAACACCTCCCCTGATGCCCCACTCACATCAAGTACACTAATCATACACAAACATTCACATGTCTATTCCTAGCATCATCATCATCAACATGTTAAAAATAAACTGAATTAAATATGCATGAACATTAATAGCAGGAATATTGGGTGACATGTTGAATGCACATTACAAACATACACGCATAGAATTAGTCATGGCATTGGACTCAAGAAATAAAAACAGTTTATTATTAGCCAATTAGTTTAGGTCTTGTTCCCTCACCTTTGCTTGAGTATAGATCCTCTTTTAAGCTTTAAAAATCACTTTTATATCAATAGAAAAACCTAACAAGTCGATAGATTTTAATTAGAATTCATTATGATAATTTTATGCTTGCTATTAAGCGAGGGTCGCAGGACGGGTCGTAGGTAGGGTAGCAGTTTACTGCGACCCCTAGGGGTAGGGTCGATGCCAGGGTCGATGGAACATCGACCCTGGGTGCGACCACCGCATCCCTGGAGTTCCCGAATGCTGGGGGTCGATCCTGTGGTCTGGTAGGGTCGATTCCCAATCGACCCCACGTGCGACCCCCCGTGGTTTGAGTCGAGAATTTCATCCTACAGTCCATTATTTCATGTTTGGATCCTATGACTTACTTCTATAATCCATTCTATGTTTGTTCTATGGCTTAAAACTCTAGGTTTCTTCCTTACTTTGCCTACCATGATTTCCTTCATGGATTTCATTGAAATCCTCCCATGGATGGATGATTTGGGTTTCTCTTAGACCATACCCTCTTCATGAACTATTCTAAGGTCTTAAATCATTAATGAAAACATACCCATACCTTAGGTTTGCTGAGATTCAGAGGTTTCTCTGAATTCTTTTCTTTAGTCTTCTTCTCCAACTTTTCTTCTCTTCTCCTTCTCTTCTCTTTCTCTCACTTTTAATTAGGGTTTCAAAAGAAGTGAAAGAGGCTAAGGGATGTCCTATTTATAGAGGAGAACCTCTCAAAATATATCCCATTAAGATTAGGAAAGAATCTCCTTGAAATTTGAAAAGTTTTTTTCTATTTACGGTTTCTGTCGGCAAAGAGGGGGTCGATGAGGGGGTCGGAGATCCCGTCAACCCTCAGGTCTAAATTGTTCGACCCCCGGTTAAAATTTCAGGGGTCTGACTTCCTAATGAGGGGGGTCCGACCCTGCCTATCTGGGTATGCGACCCTACCCTCTATTTGACTATTTTTAGGTCAGTTTCATACCTAGTTTTGCTATTTCCTTCAAGCACTTGGTCCATTTGGCTTGACCATGATAGGTAGACTTGGTACAAGGTGGTAAGACCGGTTAGTTTGATACGGGTCTTACAACTCCCCCCTGCTTATAAAAATTTTGTCCTCGAAATTGTACATACCTTTGAGTCGAATAGATGAGGGTATTGCTTTCGCATAGCATTCTCTTCTTCTCATGTGATTTCTTTTATATCTTTGCTTCTCCAAGTGACCTTAACATAATAAATGTCACGATTGCGTAGTCATTGCACCGTTCGACTGGTGATTTCAGTTGGTGCTACTTCAAATGTCAAATCCTCAGTCAAATCAGGTAGATCTACTATCAAAATGTGCGTTGGATCTTTGACATACTTCTTCAATAAGGAGATATGAAATACATCATGCACACTTGACATAGATGGTGGTAGTGCTAACTGGTAAGCCACTTTTCCACGTTTAGCTAGAATCTCATATGGTCTGACATATCTCGGACTTAGTTTTCCATTCTGTCTGAACCGTTTCAAACCTCGCATAGATGACACTTTGAGGAATACCTTATCACCTACGGCGATTCAAGGTCTCGGCGTCTAGTATCTGGATATTGCTTCTGACGATTCTGAGTCGTTCTTATTCTTTCCTTGATAATATCGAATACTCGACAAGTCTCTTTAACAAATTCTGGTCCAACAATACTACGTTCTCCAACTTCATTCCAAAACAAAGGAGTTCGACACTTCCTGCCATACAGTGCTTCATAGGGTGACATCTGTATAGTAGCCTGATAGCTATTGTTATAAGCAAACTCAATTAGTGGTAACTTTTCATCCCATGATCCTTTAAAATCAATCACACAGGCTCGGAGCATGTCTTCTAGAATCTGAATGGTGCGCTCCGATTGTCCGTCTGTCTAAGGATGGAATGCAGTACTGAACTTCAATGTCGTACCCATAGCCTTCTACAATCCTTCCCAAAACTTTGAAGTAAATCGTGGATCTCTGTCGAACACAATGCTTTCAGGTACACCGTGTAATCTAACAATGTTATCCACATCCAACTTAGCTAACCTCTCCAGTGTATACTGAGGTCGTATAACTATAAATCGAGCCGTTTTAGTCAGTCGGTCTACAATCACCTAAACTGTGTCAACTACTCCGGGAGTCAATGGTAAAACCCTGTGACGAAGTCCATAGTGATGCAGTCCCATTTCCATGCTGGTTCTGGTAACGGCTGTAACAGTCCTGCTGATCTTTGTCGTTCAGCTTTAACTTTCTGACAATTTAGGCATTGAGACACGAACTTGGCTATATCTGCTTTCATTCCTCTCCACCAATATAATTTCTTTAGGTCATGATACATTTTTGTACTTCTAGGGTGTATCGAATAGGCGGTGGTATGGTCTTTCTTCATTAGTTGATGTCTAATGTCCAAAATTTTTGTTTTAGGTACACATATTCTTCCTTTGTACTTCAGTACCCTTTCATCATCTAAGGTGAACTCAGGAATAGTTCTACCTTTTTCGATGTCTTCGTGTACCGTTCTTAGATAAGAGTCCGATTTAATCACTGTTTTCACTTCATCAAGTATATTGGGTACAATCTTCAATGTGGCATACATATTTGCAAATCGATGGATAAACTCTTGGTTGGTTGATTCACCCGGTGCATCTATCACAAACTGCTCATTTCCATAATTGAATACTTTTTTGATAGTACATAGTGCAGTAGTGGTGCTAACCTCCCCTTGAGATTTTATCATTGCCTTTCTACTCAGCGCGTCAGCAACCACATTAGCTTTTCCCGGATGATACTGGATATCACAATCATAGTCTTTCAATAGTTCCAACCGTCTTCTTTGTCTCATATTCATCTCCTTCTGATTAAAGATGTAAGTAAGACTCTTATGATCTGATTTAATCTGAAATTTCTCTCCATACAAGTAATGTCTCCATATTTTGACAGCATGTACTACTGCCGCTAATTCCAAATCATGAGTGGGATAGTTCTTCTCATGTGTCTTCAATTTTCTTGAGGCATAAGCAATTACTTGTTATCCTTGCATAAGTACACATCCTAATCCTAATCCTGATGCATCAATGTACGAAATAAATGGTTGTCCTGAAATTAGAATGGTCAAGATTGGAGCAGATATCAATCTAGCCTTCAATGTTTGGAAACTCTTCTCGTATTTCTCAGTCCAAACAAACTTTAAGCTCTTCTTAGTTAAACTGGTGATAGGTACAGCAATTCGGGAATAGTCTTCCACAAATCATCGATAATATCCAGCTAGACCTAAGAAACTTCTAATTTCTGAAACGCTCTTCTTCGGTGCTTCCCACTTCACAATAGCTTCATCTTGCTAGGATCCACTTTAATTCTTTCAGCGGATACAACATGGCCTAGGAATGCGACCTCATTTAGCCAAAACTCACACTTTGTGAATTTGGCGTAGAGCTTCTCCTTCCGTAATCACTGTAGAGCGGTGTTTAAATTCTTAATATGAGTTTCTTTGTCCTTGGAGTAGACCAATATATCATCGATGAATACAATAACCGACGTATCTAAAATATCATGGAATACCCGATTCATAAGTTCCATAAAGGTTGCTGGTGCATTCATCAATCCAAAAGACATGACCAAAATTTCATAATGTCCATATCTGGTCCTGAATGCTGTCTTGGAAATATCACCGTCCATAATCTTCAACTGATGGTAGCCTGATCGAAGATCGATCTTGGAGAACACTTTGACACCTTGCAACTGATCAAACAGGTCATCGATCCGAGGCAATGGGTATCAATTCTTGATTGTCAGTTTATTCAGTTCTTGGTAGTCTATACACAATCGAACACTACCGTCCTTCTTCTTTATGAATAATACTGGCGCTCCCCATGGTGATATGCTAGGTTGGATGTAGCCTTTTTTAGTAGTTCTTGTAGTTGTACTTTTAATTCTTTCAGTTCAGTAGGATCCATTCGATAAGGTGCTTTAGATACTGGTGCAGCTCCGGATATCAGATCTATAACAAACTCTGTAGCGTGGCCGGGTGGTAGTCCTGGTAGTTCTTCAGAAAATACATCTGGAT
This sequence comes from Protea cynaroides, assembly GCA_028583415.1. Classification (NCBI taxonomy): domain Eukaryota; kingdom Viridiplantae; phylum Streptophyta; class Magnoliopsida; order Proteales; family Proteaceae; genus Protea; species Protea cynaroides. Next base: position 47,860,974 of record CM053271.1, on the reverse strand, counting down.
AGTCATGCATGACATCAATATCCTCCATTTGTGGTGCTTCCTTGGTAAGATTGACCACAGATACTAGATACCCAACTGCTCCTTTCTTAAGGCACTTCCTAGCCTTTAGTGCAGAGAGTATGAGCTTTTGTTTACGGGGAAGTTTGGTTTCCGTAAAATTGAACTCTGCTCCTTCCTTGTCTTTAAATATTTAGCTTCTTTTTGACACATAATAGGTTTGTAGAATGCCGAGCTAACCAGTCCATTCCCAAGATGACGTCAAAGTCTGCTATCTCAAGTTGGATCAAGGTTGCATCCAAAGTCTTCTCGTCAATAAGAACTGGACATGGTCCATAACCTTTGTCTAATTCCACTTCTAATCCCATAGGCGATCGTACAAGCAGTTTGTAGTCTAAGGATTTGAGGGGTAGATTTAGCTTCTTTCCAAATGACACAGATATAAAAGAATGAGTAGCTCCTGAATCAAAGAGTACTCTGGCGGGAATGCCATTAATAGGTTCGATACCTGTGACCACATCAGGCGATGCAGCAGCATCCTCAGATGTAGCCGCGTAAACTCTGCCTTGTTGTAGTTGCTTCTTGGGCTTAGGACATTCCCGAAAATAATGTCCCACTTGATTGCAGTTATAGCATTTTACTCCTTCACTAATTTTCTTTTGTCGTTGTTGAGCTGCTGAAGTAGTCTTGGCTGTAGCATTGAAACCTTGAGTACGGAAGGGTTTGAATACCTTGGTGTTCCCTCCGTTCTAAGAATTTCCATTTGGCCTTTTGATTCCTCTATTTTGAGCAAGGTAGCTCTCTTTTTGGCTCGACTCTATCACTCGAGCAATTTGTACAGCTTCATTGTAGATTTTCTTTTTAAGTCCCAGAACATGTTCATGTATGCCTCCCCTAAGTCCCATGACGAACCTTCGGGTCTTTGTATCTTCTACTTGCATACTGACTGGTCCAAAGAAGAACAGCTCCTCATAACGTTGTTGATATGCATCGACAGTCATCTGTCCCTGATATAAACTCAAGAACTCCTTCTCCATGGAATCTCTGAAACTCCTAGGAAAATACTTCTCAAAGAATGCCTCCTTATATGTATCCCAAGTCAATTGGGTGTGCTTTGTCATCAGATACGTCCGTGTGGACTTCCATCAGTGGTGTGCTTCGCCTTTCAGCATGAATGTTGCACACAATACTTTATCTTCTTCATTCACTGTCATCATCGTGAAGTTTCTCTCCATCTCATCGATCCAGTATGCTGGCCACAACGGATCAGCTGGCTTACCACTATACTCCTTGGGCTTCATCTTCAGAAAATGCTCAACCAGTCTGGAGTGGTCTAGTTGATGAGGAACATAAGCCCCATACATAGGTGGTTGGTATTGATATCCACCTGGAGCTACTTCAGGGTTTTGTACTTGAGCCTGCATGATGGGAGTCTGAGGTGTGTGGGGTACTGTGTTACTTCCCCCTGGTACTGTGCTTGCCTATCCTGCTGGCATCAGTGTCGTCTGTGCAGCTGGAAAAGCCATGCCTATGGCAGCTTGCATAGTAGCTTGTACCTGTTGTATTTGCTGCAGCTGTTGTGCCAAATTCATTACGGCTGTAGTCAGGTTTGTAGGTGGAGCTGGCAGATTTGTAGGATTTGTCTGCCCATTAACTACGAACGGTGCCGTGTTCGGATTCTCCTGTGTTTTAGGGTGTATATGGCTGTCTTCCCCCACAGGTGGTGGTGGTGTAATAGAGTTACGGCTTTGTCTGGTCACTCTGCGTCCAACCATTATCTGTTCTAGTAGTGGGAATGCCTGAAAATCATAGAATACGTGAGGCAATCATTATATACTTCATTCTCATATTTAAATCCACTAATCAATGATATTTTCAAAATTTTCAGATCATTCTGTCAAAAATACTGTATTTTTCATCGCAGGGTTGATGGTGGGGGTCGATGGATGTCCGACCCTCGGGTATGCGACCCTGAGAATCACTGATACTTACCGAGAGCCGAGGGTCGATGAGGGGGTCGATGGATGTCAGACCCTGGGATCGACCCCTGGTTCTCTGTCAGATCACCGAGAGCCGAGGGTCGATGAGGGGGTCGGAGGGAGGGTCGGATGTTTTGGTCGAATTCTCTGACCCTAGGACTAAAAATCAGGTTTTTAAATCCCGATTTTGAATCCATTTCTCATTTTTCTCCTCCTTTCCGACTCGGCTCGTTCCTCTGGGTTGCTACAGTGACAACTCCGACCCATTGGTAATTTTTGCTTCTCTTTTCGGCGTCTACTCCTCTTCTACAAGTATGTTCTCTACGGTTTCATGTTTTTAGGGTTTCTTAACTAGGTTTTTGCTTGTTTATATCATTTTCTTCAAATTAAACTTTTTCCAACCGTAAAAATTTGATTTTTATTGGGGGCTTTTGTTGTTGGTGACTCAATGGACGAAAGCCCTCAAAAATATTTGAGTTTCATCGGTTGGTTATCGAGAAACTTGAAATTTTCCATTTTTGCCCTAATTTGTTGAGATTTTTGAATTTCTTCAAATTTCTTTAAATTCAATCCCTTTAGATAAAATTTCCAACTGTATGAATCTTACAGGATCGTTTAGAATATTTATAAGTCCTCTTGCCCACGTGTATGGGTGAAAAGTGAGTCTTTTGACCAATTTATGTCGTTATAATGTCAAATTTTTTTGGGTTTTTCATCTTTACTAAGCTAGTATCTATTTTTCTTTGTGTTTGCAGATAGTATGGTTCGTACCAAAGTACCCAGGGTTCATGACCCCATCCGCTTCCGTTCTAACGAGGTTGAGGCACAGTATGCCTGCTACGCTCGTAAGAAGGTAGAGGGAGGTCATCGGGTGGACTTGGCTACCCTAGCCTTGTTTCATGTGGAGAGGGCTTTCGGTGATATGGGCTGGCTTCCTGTGATCACCTATGACTCCTGTAGTCGGCCATATTTGGTGAGACAGTTTTATTGTAATCTCCAAGTGGTGGGGGATTACAATGATGCTGAGAGGGGCAGAGAGCTCAGGATCACTAGCTACGTCAAGGGAGCTGAGGTTTCCTTTGATTATCGACAGCTAGCGGAATTGTTGGGCATTTCATACGACGGCCCTTTGGTGTTCTGTGCTCCTGGAGAGCCCCAGTTCTTTTCATTGGAGATGAGGGCTGAGATAGATTGTCAGCTCATCAGAGAGGATCGTTGGGAGATGAAAGCAATCTACCTACGTCCAGAGCCTCGGGTGTACTATAAGATTATTCAGCACAACCTGATACCTCAGAGTGGGCACTACAAGAGGATCTCCCGGTTGACCCAGTTCCTGCTATACTGTATCTGCACTAGGCAGCCTGTCTGCCTCCCTTATATCATTATGCGGACGATGATTAGTGCCACATTGCCCGGTCATGTTGGCAACCTGCCTTATGGACGCATGATCACTACACTGCTTACCCGCCTGGGTGTTGACTTGGTGGATGAGAGGATTCAGGAGAAATCCTTCTCATCACCTCTGGATTGGGAGGCCATCTGTAAGATGGGCATGCGGGATGCTCAGGTTAGCAACGATAAGAGGAATGCTCTGGTGCGTCCTCGTACTCGGGTGGAGATGGTTGACGCTGAGGCAGCAGCAGCAGTCGCTAGAGCAGGGGTTTATGGGGGTGATGATGATCGTTTGTACATGGATGTGGAGTCCATACCTCCTCCATCAGCTACACATACTACGGGAGCTGGTCCTTCTTATGCAGCTAGTCCTTTACATACAGCTGGTCCTTCACACCCACCTTCTGATGACATGATGGGGATACTGCATGAGATTAGAGAGGCTCAGTGCATGTCTGATCTGAGTATGGGAGAGCTTCTAGATGCTCAGCGCATGTCGGATCTGAGGGTGGGAGAGCTTCTAGATGCTAAGCGCGTGACTGATCAGCGGGTAGCTGATCTCACAGCTAGTCTTCAGATGACCCAAACTCAGATAGCTTGGTTGACTAGAATCTATGCTGAGGATTATGATAGAGACCGCAAGGCACCGCCTCCCCCATCACCTCCAGCTTCTTGATGTATTTTTTTTATTTTTCTTTTTGTACTTCAAGAGTAACTGTCCGGGTTGTGGACTGTACTCTGCTTTTGATATGTGTATATACGTTTCTTCTTCCTTCGAGTGTATATAAATTTGTTTCTCATTTAATAGATGCATTAGTCTCTTTCAATTTTTGTCTCAAACAACACAAATGCTTATGGTGTGTTATTATTACAGCTTTTAAATTTTTTATCCTATCCCAGTTCACAAACTTTTGTGGTAGTATACTGGTTTAAAAGACAGGGCCTGAGAGTTCTGATACCAAGTTGTCACACCCCAATTCCGCACCATTCAGAATGGTGTGATGAACCGCTAATAAATCAACGGTTCAACCAGGATCTCTAATAGGCTGTGTCCTTGAAAACTAAACCATACACATCCACAACCATAATTAGAATAAATACACAATAGCGGAAGTCTTAATATTAAATGAACTGAGGAATCTAACTGTGATAATCATAAATAAAATATCAAATTATGTTGTATCAATCGAGACATAAGTAAATAAAATATCAATTATATTTCCTTAATAGTTCAAATAAAAATCTAATCGAAAACGCATGGGTTGCACTCGCATTAGGAGTCATGCGTCTCTACTATGTCTTCAGCCTCCATCGCAGCCACGTGTCCGTACACAGAAGCATTCATATAATCTTCCACAGTGGTACCTGCATCATCAACTAAAAATATTCGACGACGAAAGGGTGAGCACACATCACGGCTCAGTGAGCAAACAAAACAATGCAACAAACATATGCATGCATTCAATTCATATATGTGGTATGGTATATAAGTTTGCAATGTGCTATAGAAAGGTTCGGTGGCCGCTTCACCTTTATACACGAGTGTGTGAAGCCGCCAAAGGTTAACGTTTATTATCGTCCCACATGCACCCACCATGGAATAGAGATAGAGCTAAAGTGTTCGGATCAAACACCGCATAACACTTCCCCTGATGCCCTACCCATACCAACACGTAAGCCCCTGTTGGCAAGGGCTTGCAAACTGGGCTCGCAACTAACCAATCCTAATGTCAAACAGTGTATCCAAGGCCTCACCCTAGCATCCCTCAATACGTCCATAGAGATAGAGCTAAGGCCCCCCGGTAGAGTCAAAGACTACACGGTCTGAGACCAACTCCCCTGATGCCCTACGACATAATAGTTCTGCTAAGGTAATGGCGATACGACGATGTCAGTGGAGAAGACTTGAGTAGAAATAGAGCAAAAGTGTCCGGATCAAACACCGCATAACACCTCCCCTGATGCCCCACTCACATCAAGTACACTAACCATACACAAACATTCACATGTCTATTCCTAGCATCATCATCATCATGTTAAAAATAAACCGAATTAAATATGCATGAACATTAATAGCAGGAATATTGGGTGACATGTTGAATGCACATTACAAACATACACGCATAGAATCAGTCATGGCATTGGACTCAAGAAATAATAACAGTTTATTATTAGCCAATTAGTTTAGGTCTTGTTCCCTCACCTTTGCTTGAGTGTATATCATCTTTTAAGCTTTAAGAATCACTTTTATATCAATAGGAAAACCTAACAAGTCGATAGATTTTAATTAGAATTCATTACGATAATTTTATGCTTGCTGTTAAGCGAGGGTCGCAGGTAGGGTAGCAGTTTACTGCGACCCCCAGGGGTAGGGTCGATGCCAGGGTCGTTTCCATCGACCCTGGGTGCGACTACCGCATCCCTGGACTTCACGAATGCTGGGGGTCGACCCTGTGGTCTGGTAGGGTCATTCCCAATCGACCCACGTGCGACCCCTCATGGTTTGAGTCGAGAATTTCATCCTACAGTCCATTATTTCATGTTTGGGTCCTATGGCTTACTTCCACAATCCATTCTATGCTTGTTCTATGACTTAAAACTCTAAGTTTCTTCCTTACTTTGCCTACCATGATTTCCTCCATGGATTTCATTGAAATCCTCCCATGGATGGATGATTTGGGTTTCTCCTAGACCATACCCTCTTCATGAACTATTCTAAGGTCTTAAATCATAAATGGAAACATACTCATACCTTTAGGTTTGCTGAGATTCAGAGGTTTTCTCTGAATTCTTTTCTTTAGTCTTCTTCTCCAACTTTCCTTCTCTTCTCCTTCTCTTCTCTTTCTCTCACATTCAATTAGGGTTTGAAAAGGAGTGAAAGAGGCTTAGGGACGTCCTATTTATAGAGGAGAACCTCCCAAAATAAGTCCCATTGAGATTAAGAAAGAATCCCCTTGAAATTTGGAATGTTTCTAATTTATGGTTTCTGTCGGCAAAGAGGGGGTCGGAGATCCCGTCGACCCTCAGGTCTAAATTGTCCGACCCCCGGTTAAAATTTCAGGGGTCTGACTTCCTAATGAGGGGGGTCCGACCCTGCCTATCTGGGTATGCGACCCTACCCTCTATTTTACTATTTTTGGGTCAGTTTAATACCTAGTTTCGCTATTTCCTTCACGCACTTGGTCCATTTGGCTCGACCATGATAGGTTGACCTGGTACAAGGTGGTAAGACCGGTTAGTTCGATACGGGTCTTACAATGGGCAGTGGCCTATGGGTCATATGTAGGAAACAAAATCGATCTGGAGCCAGCACTACCGTCCCCTAAACTCATGCTGTCCATCATGGTAGACAAGCTTGATAAATCCATCTCAATCATCCCTGCATCCTCATCCTGGGGATCGAAGAACCTATGTGGACCTCGAGTATACCTTTTACCAATACACCCGCCATGGTCCTTATCCTGTGTGGATTTGCAATTTTGAGATTCCCTTGTGAATCTCATGGGGTCTTGCTGTATCTGCTGCTGCCCATATCATCTTCCTCTTGTCATAAGCTACCATATCTCTCACCACCACCACCATCATCAACATCATTAGATGAATTAGTACAAATTTTGCTCTCTGATTATGTGGGGGAACCTGAAGGAGTGTCGCCTCTCGAGGAAAACGAGTTAGTTTCTTCAAATGGAGAGCATGGCTCTGCATGAACTCTGCCTTCGGCTGCCATATATTCACCAACATTAACTCTTAGATGTGCAGCAACCCCAGCGTTGGCTGACCTCCTGGCTCATCTAACCCTCTATTTCTCACCCACTCATAAAGGGGATCGGGATCCTCATCATTGTCTTCGAATTAGTTGGTCTCGAATATGTTCGTCAGCTCAATTGGGGTTTAATATTTCTTCGGTCCCATCCATAGGTGTTTGTCCCTCAATCTCATGTTATAGTAGACATATACAAGACTGTTTAGCTGATCAACACCTAATCAATTCTGCTTCTTTATGTGTATAAGGGAGAATATAAACCAATTATGCTCGTAGTAGGAAGCGAAACATATCTGTGATAGCACTTTAATTTTTATCTTACTCAGGTTTGGGGAGTTGTGAGGACGATGAAATTGGATTCCCTTTTATAAAAATGTGATCCTCATTTTGAAATTGTTAAAATGTTCAATTTTTCTACTCTCAATCAACACAATAGAGATCGAAAAACTTTCACCTTAAGATCTCATCCACTCACACTGGTGGAGGGTAGAATCTGGAGTCGCCACCTAGATGAGGTCTACGATCTATAAATTATTGTTTCACATTTAAAGAAACTCTAATGACTCGTTTACTCAATGGATCAGCTTACTCATCTCACCAAAGGTGGGTAAGCGCCAATGTACCAGTTGGGAAGGTGTTAGGCACTCAACTTGCCCAGTCATTGACTCGTCTCCCTATGTTCTATCCTTTCCTAAATCTTATACACACTTTGTAGTTATCTAACCTATGCTAAGCTACACAAGGGGGATCCCAAATGAATCTCTAATTCTTACTAGGCTAATTGATATTCTACTAATGGATTTACGATTCTACCATTAGAAATGATTATGCAAGAAATGATATACAAATGAATATATGGGGAATGAATATACAAATAAGATAAGGAATGAATAACTACAAGATATATAGTGATGTGCAAAGCCTAAAAGAACATAGAAAAATAATCAGCGAGGTTATGACCAAATTTGGAAAATATGCCAAATTGCCTACGTATCCCTATGCGATGGGAATCAGGCCAAACGTAGTTCCGACGGGGATGTGTACAAGTGTGTGAAGAATGCTCTCATAATCATGGAATACATCAAGGTAGTCGATGCTCCCATAATCATGGAATACACCCAATGGTGAGATGCTCCCAGAAATAGTGGAACACATCTCGTGTAAGGTACTCCCAAAATCCTAGGAACATCCCCTCAATGTGGTAGTCCCTTGATCAAGGAACTTACCTCTGTATGACTATGCGTGGAGTGAACAAACTCCCCCGCTGCCTATATATCTCCACGAGAATTAGGTCAAACATAGTTTCTAGTAGTTGACATGCTATTAGATCCCAATTGGCATCACAAAAAGAGGCAACGGCCTTGGCTCCCCTCACTTTATAGGGGTTAACTAATCTCGAAAAATGAATGCACCATTGTATCACAAGCACATCCTCAAGCGAATACATCCCCATCTTGGGATACAAAACAATCAATGCAACAAATAAATTTCATTCATCATTTAAAACATCCATCATGCACATGTGGGCAAAATTTCTCCAATGGAACCAAACCTAAGGCAATCAATGGGTCTCAAACTAAACAAGCCCGTACTAGGCGGCACGGGATCCCAGATCTTGCGCATAAGATGAACCCATTGGAATCCCCCAAAAATTCTCAAATAAAAGGGAACTACAACTGTACATGTGGGGCCAGTGGTGCGCCCTTGTGCATAGTGTATCCCAATGCTATTACAATGAAGGTACAAAAATGGGGGATACATGTCACACCCCAATTCTGACTGAACCAGAAGTGTGAGTGAAGCGTCACTGAACCAACGGCTCACACCAGGATCTCAATAAGACCGTGTCCATTCATACAAACCATTGCACATAACCACAATCAGAATATAATAAATACAGCGGAAGTCTTTAAATAAAATGAACTGAGCATCTATTGATAGATTTAAATAAATATTCAATTATCCAAATTCTCAAACATAAATAAATATCTTTACATCACTTTAATGTCAACCGAAATAACTGAAACAAATAAAGAAAAATCCTAGAGATACATGCAGAAAGGGCACTCGCATGAAGTGTCATGCTCGTCCTCTCCTGCCTGCACGTCCAGAGCAGCTACGCCTCCGTACGCCGGCGCGTTCATGTATTCATCCACCGTGTAACCTACATCAACATCTAAAAATGGTGTATACACAAGGGTGAGCTCACAACTTAGCTTAGTAAGACAATCAGACAATGTAACATTTATATGCAAGAGTAACAATCATATTATATTATGGTCTGGTTTAAATTTGCAATGTGCTATAGAAAGGATTAGCGGCCACCGCACCTCTATACACGAGTGTGTGAAGCCACCCAGAGGATCACACCACTACCGTCCCACATACACCCACCATGGAATAGAGATAGAGCTAAGGAGTCCAGATCAACACTGCCAACACCTCCCCTGAAGCTCTACCCATACCAACACGTAAGCCCTTATTGGCGAGGGCTTACAAACTGGGCTCGCAACTAACCAATCTTATATGTCATCACAGTAGGCCCTATCCCAGCACAGCTCCCTACGGCATAGAGATAGAGCTAGAGTCTGGTGGCCAGGCCGAAGACCACAGTGCCACGTCCTCCCCCTGATGCCCTACCGGCACCAAACATACTAAGACAGAACGATACGAAAGGTAGACCCTATCCCAACATAGCTCCCTACGACATAGAGATAGAGTTAGAGTCTGGTGGTCAGGCCGGAGACCACAGTGCCACGTCCTCCCCCTGATGCCCTACCCGCACCAAGCATGCTAAGATAGAATACTACTAAAAAGGTGCTAGTGTGAGGAATGATCCCAGACCCCATGCCCTTCCCATTCCACACACCAACGAAAATAATCACATGCCAAACAATCACATCCTAGCATAGCGAGGATGCATGAACAATAATAATAACTGAAAGTAAAGGATGACATGCGAGTATGCACAAACATCAATCCATAGAGTCATAGTTATTAACAACGGTTTACTATCCATTAGATTATTAGGGTTTAGGTCTGATTTCTTTACCTGACGCTCGTTTGATAGCTTGCTCCACATTGCAAGATCCAAACGTGCTATCACAAAGTCCTATACAATATTAGGGTTTAGTTAGAATAGATTTACGTTGGTCAAAAAACCAACAATGGCAAAACACATCTCACAGAATTGACAGGTCACAGTACCGGTCACAGCACTATGGGGAAACCTGCGACCGGTATGGTCAGCCGGTCCCCACAGACCAGCCCCCGGAATGTACCGGTCGCAGTACCGGTCACACAGGATGCAACCGGTATAGTCGACCGGTATGTCTCCGGAAGACCATACGTCTGGTTCTCGACTGTCGTCGATCATCCCCTAGTGATCCTAGGGTTTCTCCTACACATTCTAGGTCTGAGCACTGAGTTAGAGTTGTTTTCAACTCCATTCAAGTCCTAGCTTTGACGGTCTTCTTCCTAGAACTCGAATCTAGGGTTTACCGACTAGACTAGGGTTTGTCGGCAAAAATAGGGTTTATCAGCAAAATAGGGTTTCAGATCAATACCTGCTTTGCATGGTATTGATCAAAGCAACCTAACCATCCTAGAGTCATAATCCTAGAGTCATAATGTAAAAGAAGGTTTAAGCACTCACCGTCGGCTGGCGGTAATGTATTCTTCGTCGAATGACGATATCGACTCTTCCTAGCTTCTCCTCATTCTTTAGCCTCTTTTTCCTTTCTAGGGTTTGTGAGGATCAATGGAAGGAATTCTAGGAGGTTTAGAGGGGTTTATATAGACTAGGTTTAGGTTTAGGAAGCCTCCTAGGATTAGGAAAGTCCTAGGGTTCGAAATTTAGAAAATTGGACCCGCAGAGATCCGGTTCCGGATCTTCGTAGTCTGCTGCGCAGGCTATACCGGTTGACCGGTACCAAGACCGGTACCATCGACCGGTATGAATAAAATTCATACTTAAATGGTCCGTTTCATACCTGTTTGTCATCTGCTCGTCCCGTCTGGCCCGGTGATGATTGGAAGACCTGTTACGACATGAATTAAAGGTTTAGATAAGGTTCATGGAGTGCGGGTCTTACAACTCCCCTACCCTTAAAAGAAATTTCGTCCCCGAAATTTGCATGCAGGTTTCACAATACATCTCTTAAGGGTAGGGAGGGTCCTACCACTAACCAAGGCCCACATCCTAAACTAAAGGTGGGTGGCTGACCAGCTGCACAAATTTGGTGTCTCCCAACCCCATATGGCAAAGGTTGGTGCTCACATAGCACATCCCCACTCTAACAATTAATATAATGAAGCGAAAGACGACAGACTGTCAAATATACATATGAAATCACAATGAAACATATAGAGATCAACTAAAAAAAGTAAGGAGAACACTTGATTGATTCTCAGAAATCTTTACATCCTTGCTCTGAATCCAACTTCTTGTCCCCAAAGATACTCACCCAACTAAATGACAGGAAAAGGAAACAAATATGAGCAAGGCACACAAATCATATGGACAAATGAAAAGAATAAACAATCAACAAATCTCACACTCATAGCGAGTAAGCAACAAAAGTGGATTGACTGGTTAAACCATGCGTGACAAATATGAAAATAACTTGATGTTGACCAAACCAGCCATGATAATCAAAATGAAAGATGTAGGCCACAGACTGACCGACCTGGCCCATACACATAGAAAGTTATGGATGTACAAAGCAAGTGGACGAATTAACCAGTTTATATGGCAATTATTAAACTCGTTCAAGGAATGGGCTAAGACGGGTTTAAAAGACGGAGAACAGAGCAAATCAGGAATTAAAATTTGACTATTTAGTCACTGGACCAAACCAAAATATGCACAAAACCAAATTAAATTTACAGGCTTCAAAATGAACCAACCCATATGGACAAAGAAAACTAAACTAACTTACATAAACAGAACCGACTTAAGTACCTAAATGAATTGGCCCCAAGCATGGAAGCTAAAAATCGATTAAACACCATTAAAGAAAAGATGAACGAAGCTAATGGATAGACAAAAATATAGCAATAAAATAAACTTAAAGGAAACACATGGAGTAACATCAAGAGAAATTAGCAATTTTAATGTAGTAGAAATGCGAAGGAAATGGAAGCATTACCACAAAAAAAAATGACTAGGGGAGTCGGATAGAAAACAGTAGAATATTTTAGAGAACTCATAGAGAATTTGGATTTAATTAATCGAAAGATGGAAAATAAGACTTACCTGATTCAAGAGGGTAGAGAACTCACTTCACCATGCCCAAAAAAAAAAAAATAAATAAAAAAAAATAAAATAAATAAATCTGTCGTAGCTTGTCCATGACCCAAGACATCCTTGTAAGAAATCCCATCATTAATAGAGGTAAAACTACAATGCTGAAAATCATAAATACCTCCCATGACTTGACCGTTCACCGCCATTTTGATCCGGAGATCCAGGCATGGTATATTGGGCTATAATACCTTGCTCTTGAAGATATCGTGCAAACGGACCAGGTCTTTGACCTTGTTCTGTGGTTCTACCATAGTATTCACCACCTCTATCTCTATCTGATCTCACGATCTTGATCACCTTTCCAGTTTGTTTCTCTACTTCTGTCTTGAAGTTCTTAAAAGCATCTAGTGCCTCATCTTTATGAACTAGAAGATAGAGATACATGAATCGTGAGTGGTCGTCTATGAAGGAGATAAAATATCTCTGACCATTCAAACAGGGAGTGGGAAAAGGTCCACAGATATCCGTATGTATGATTTCCAAAATCTCAGTTGATCTTTTGGCACCTTTCTTGGTTTTGTTGGTCTGCTTCCCCTTGATGCAGTCCACACAAATCCCCAAGTCAGAGAAATCTAGAGTCTCAAGTACTCCATCATTCACTAACCACCCGACTTACAATCCTGTCCTTTCAAACCTTGCGAAGCCAAGTTGACTTCCCCTATCTGGGCATACCCAATAATTATAGCATTCCATAGCACATTTCTTTTTTTAGGAAATTCTTTAAACAGTTAGTGTGCTTCTCCACAACTTCTGGGGTCAACACAAGCTATGAAGAGAAAGGGGACATGTATTTTTCATTGGCTACACTTTCCAGTATTATTGCAAAGAGAATTCGTTTGTGTGTTCCATTGAAGATGGAGAGGACATACCTTCTTCCAACGTAAGAAGTGCAATCCTCTCTATTTCGTTGCAAACAACATTGGTTCTCTATCACTTGAACTAAACCCCAGTAAGAAAAGTAGAAGCAAAAGAAATTGAATGGACTAACTATTGTAATCCAAGAACATCTCAATGTACCAAAATCAAGAAAATCAGAAGTGCTGGTCACAAAACCCAACTCATCCACTTCTTTTTTATAACTAAAGCCATGAATGGTAGTCTATATATGGATCAACTCTTTGGTGACTGTAGTACCAGATAAGTGGTCCTTTTTTTGAGATTATTGACTGACCAAAAAGTACTCGAAAGTCCCCGCTGCGGCAAAACACATTTTTGTCGATGGGAATTGGTGACGGTATCTAAAATTGTCGCTGAAAATATTTTTTTCCAACGAGATTTAAGTTCCCATCTCCTAAAATCATTTTAGTGAACTGCATGTAAAATCCCGTTGCCTAAAATCATTTTAGCCAACGGGATATAAATTTGGATTCCCAAAAATAATTTTAGTCAACGAGATTTAATTTCCATCGCCAAAAACCTTTTTTAGTCTACGAGATCTAAATTTTCGTCGCCAAAAAAAGTTTTAGCAGACTGGATTTAAATTCTCGTCGCCAAAATTCATTTTTAACCAACGAGATATAAATTCCCATTGTCAAAAACGTTTTAGCCGATGGGATTTAATTTCCCATCGCCAAGAATCTTATTTTGAGTGGTAATTTGGGCGGTTCATAAACTTTTCATTTTATCAAAAAAACTTTTTTTTTTCTTTATTTCGGTAAAATCCCGAAAGCAACTTTTCACTCTCACCTACTCACTTCTTCTACAAAGCTTTTCTCTCATATTTTTCAATTACCCAAAAAAAATCTCCCATACTTTTCACCTCCTCAGATCGTCTCTCTCCCATATTCACCTGTTCCTGCTCAGGCTATCTCCGGCATCTCTTTCACTGCTCCCTCACTCCCTCGTCAGTCTGCCTCTCTCCGGCATCTCTCTCACTGCTCCCTCGTCGCTCTGCTTCTCTCCAGTATCTCTTCTCTTGTGTAAATCATCTTGTTGGGATTTAATTTTCAGGTCTTTGGCTGCTGTTGAGAAGTATCCAGTGTTGACAAAGGCTTTAAAATCTGCACTTTTGACTTGTATTGGAGATTTAATCTGCCAGGTATCTATCTTATGTGGTCATGAGAAACTTGAAGATTTAGTTTGAGTTGTCTCTGTATTACTTTCAAAAGTTAAAAACCAGATCTTTGCCTCATTCTGAAATGGAGTTTTTGGTTGTTTTGCTACTGGGATTATGTCCACAACCAATAGACTGATGAATTGGTTCGACTTAAATCCCTCAATGGCCATTTGTTTTCGACCAATCAGTTCAGTGGTACTAGAACAACATCCATTGGTCTAGAATCTGGTTTTTTATTTACAGCTCCATCAGACTCCTCATCCTTGGGTAGAGAGTAGGAAATGTACGCTGATTTCTTTGCTCCTCTTTTAGCTTTTGCTTCCTGTTAGGGGGGGAAAATATCACCCAATGGAAATCTTACACGTGTCAAGCTTCACCTTCGGAGCCGACCGCTCGGAGTATCTTGCGCTCGGCTTATGAGGCATTCGGTATCTTACGCCCGGCCTCTCATGCGCCCGGCATGTCGCACTCATCCTATGTCGTCTAGTTATCATCATCTATGGTAGCGCTCGGAGTCATAGTCCTACCCGGCTACGTTTCCCAGTCGGTAGTCAGAGTCCTAATGTGATTATGCTACGTCCGAGGAGTCCTTCTCCTAGTCTGATACGACGCCGACTATCGCGGTCCGTGATTACTCATACGTTGACATGTGTCAGTCCCAGAGCTGACCGACCTAGCTTCCTTGGCTAAAGTCTCATACTCCTACTCGAAGTCTAGCACACGGGTGTCCCTCAGAGCAACACGTGGCAATCCTATTGGCAGTCTACTCCCCTGAGTCCTGGTACCTCCATGCTTCTTCCCAATCTATAAGTAAAGGACAATCCCTCAAGGTAATCTGGGTTACTAATATACAGTTCATAATATCTCTCTTTTTCATTCTCGCACGTTCAAAGTCTTTCATCGTCCCACACTTTAAACTGGAGATAGCTTTCTGTTATCTCTTGACTGCTTACTTTGGGAATCTGACTTAGGCATCGGAGTGTACCCGGGGCTTAGGCGTCCCACTCCCTTGTCTTATCTCTGTGATTGCAGGTAGCTCAGATCGTAGAACGGCGGGCGATTACCAACCGTAACAGTTTGACGCCCACCGTGGGGCCTCTTTTGACTGAGTTTGAAGATTAGCGCGCGAGCACTCTGGTTTCAATGGCTCACAGGAGAACTCGAGCATAGGCGTCTCATGCACCTTTGGAGCCGTCTGTGCAGGTTCAGGTAGGCAGCAGTGGAAGTACGATGAGGACGAACAACGCCCACGCCTGTACCAGCACCAATACCACTACTGGTGCCAACACCGCTTCCAACGCCTACGCCAACGGCGACGGCACCACCACCACCCCTTCAGTATGTTACTCGTCAGCAGTTTGATGAGTTGAGGCAATAAATCGAACAATTGGCTAGAGTCTTGAGGGGTGCTCGAGCAAGCAGTTCTGCAGCAGGAGGAGAAAATCCCCATCCGGCACCGAATGTGCCCCTTGAAGCCCCGCCAGTAGTCCATCCGCAGCCAGCGCCGACGGCTTCTACCAGAACCTTGCCGAGCAATCCCCCCATGGGAGATCAAGCGCCTGCACGGAGTGTGGCGGGGTCAGCCACTCGGCATCCCGCGGCAAATCAGCACCAGGCGCCGGCAGCGCCACCTCCGGTGAGAGGCACGAGGTCCTTCCTCGACGCCCTCCGCCAGGAGAGGGTTAATGTAGAGACACCAGCAACGGTTGCGCCACCTCCGGATATGCCTCAGTCCGAGGTCGAGCGGCATTTACTGGAGCTAACCACTCGGCTTCAGTAGGTGGAGCAGAGCCGGGTAGCTCCACCGAGGACGGCCTATACGGCAGCCACGACGCTTTCTGATGAGATTATGAGGGCTCCCCCTCCTGACAATTTCAAGATGCCCGTCCTGGACTCTTACAATGGGAGCACGGATCCCGAATAGCATCTGGATGCGTTCGTCTCCATGATGCTATTCTATCCTCTGAGCGACAGCCTTATCTGCAGAGCGTTTCCTTCAATGCTCCGAGGCGCCGCTCGTACATGGTTTAATAACCTGCCTCCGAGGAGTATTACTTCGTTCGAGCAATTATCGAATAAATTCCTGACGTACTTCTAGGAAAGCCGAGTACGCAAGAAGACATCTTATCACCTGTCTACGGTGAAACAGCAAAAAGACGAGTCCTTGAGGGACTTTATCAAGCGCTTCAATGCTGAAGTGCTGGAAATCAAGGATGTCGAGCCCGCAGTGCACATGTCCAGTCTGCAGGCTGGAGTCACCGACGGAAAACTTTGTTGGTCCCTTGCCAAAAAGCCGCCCAAGAATCTGGATGACCTGTTGGCAAGGTGTGATAAGTACGCCGCAGCAGACGAGACGACAAAGGCTCAAAAGAGTAATGCGGTCAACAACCTGAAGGCTGATCCTAAGCCTGACGACAAGAAGAGATCTGAGTCGGCCGACCAGACGCCGAACTCAGTCGACCACAAGTCCCAGTTGTAAACCGGACCCCCTGAGGGCATCCACTTGATTTCTTTTAATACAAGAAGTGATTTCATTCAGAGTGCAGCAAGCAACACTTAGCAAAACCGCTCCTTCCGGTATGGCCGACCTGCCCACTAGCCCATGCAGGCTTGGGCAGCATGCCGGCCCCTACGACCCTGCCTACTCATACCCCCCAGCGAGCGCGAGTAGCATGCAGACGATCATATGATCGGCCTACCCCTACCCACAAGCAGACAAAGGTAGCATGCCGATCAAAATTGACACTGTCTGTTCACACCCACAAGCAGGTGTAAATAACATGCATGTGTTCAATCACTCGGCCCACCCACGCCCACAAGCAGGCAAGGGTAGCAGGCCGATCAAAAGAAAGGGTGTCGATAAAAGAAAGGCTTGGAGGCTGACAGCACATCCAGTCCGGGTCCATCCTGTCCTGGTCAGAACTAGAAAACCGAGGAAGAAGAAGAAAGATGTCCCATCCGGCTTTAAAGAGAAGAAAAGCCGAGCGGAGGTTTGTGGGCAGTCTGTAGTAAAATCACTCCTTTCAGTATGGCCGACCTACCCACTATCCCATGCAGGCTTGGGCAGCATGCCGGCCCCTACGACCCTGCCTACTCGTACCCCCCAGCGAGCGCGACTAGCATGCAGACGATCATACGATCGGCCTACCCCCGCCCACAAACAGGCAAAGGTAGCACGCCGATCAAAATTGACACTGCCTGTTCATACCCACAAGCAGGTGTAAACAGCATGCAAGTGTTCAATCACTCGGCCCACCCACGCCCACAAGCAGGCAAGGGTAGCAGGCCGATCAAAATAAACACTGCCTGTTCACACCCACAAACAGGTGTAGACAGCATGCAGGTGTTCAAACACCCTGCCTACCCATGCCCACAAGCAGGCAAGGGTAGCACGCAGACCGCAAATGAAGCATGCGAACGCATACGCAGTCTGTACGTGCGGCGAGGGCAGTAGTTGGAATCATACCGAACACTTGGCCACTCAGAGTCTGGGACCAACAAAGCCATTTTTCGAAAATACCTAAGTGTTCTCGATCGGCCAAAGCGCCGAGCCAATAACACTCCCGGGGTAGGGGCACCTTTGCCATTTCTCAAAATAGAACCAGTGCTTGGACTGAGCCGCACTCAACATTGTTCGCACTCAGCATTACTACTTAATTGTCCTCGGCCTACCAGAGCGCCGAGCCGACAACACTTTCGGGGTAACCGCAGAATGGCCAACCTCATGGCCGACCAGCTCGTGGCCGACCTCAGGACCGGCATGCTCGTGGCTGACTTGTCCACGGTCGACCAGCTCATGACCGACCTCAGGATCGACCTGCTCGCGGCTGACTTGTTCTTGGCCAACCAGCTTATGGCCGACCTTCTCATGGTCAACCTGCTCACTGGTGACTAGCTCTCGGATGACTTCCCAGGGCCGACCAGATCATGGCCGATCAACTTACGGTCGGCTTGCTTAGGGGTGACTTGCTCACGGTCGACTGGCTCAAGGCCGACTTGCCCTTGGGCGACTTCAGCATCTATGCTGTTCCATTCGGCTTACTCAAGTCCAACTGACTTACACAATCATGCCAACCAGTGCGGATCGAAGACAACACTTCAAACGTACTCGACTTTGCACGGAGTAATACCGACTATGCTCTAGGGGTACTATAGCATGCACTCAATAACACACAACAAATAAAGACATTGAAAAATAAAAAAGTACTACAAATTACGCCCGACTGTGAAAGGCCGACCAACGAATGAGTGCCATGTCAGTGGCCGACCCCGAAGGGCCGACTATGCCATATCAACGACCGATCATGAAGGCTGACTGTGCTATGTTAGTGGTCGACCCCGAAGGGCCGACTGTGCCATATCAACTACCGACCATGAAGGCCGACTGTGCTATGTCAGTGGCCGACCACGAAGGGCCCACTGTGCCATATCAATGGCCGACGGCGATCCAAGCCTGCTAGGGGCACCCGACGTTCACAGTCGCAAATCTAGAGGTCTTTTGATCCAATAAGGGTCTATAGTGCAAAGTTCAACAACTCTCCAATGCTGTTCCATTCGGCTTCATCATACCTGAATCTGCCTACCCCGGTCCACAAGCAGACCTCGGTAGCACGCAGACCATACTCAAATCTGCCTACCACGGTCCACAAGCAGACCTTGGTAGCACGCATATCATACTTGAATCTGCCTACCACGGTCCACAAGTAGACCTCGGTAGCACGCAGATCATACCTAAATTTGCCTACCTCGGTCCACAAGCAGACCTCGGTAGCACGCAGACCATACTTGAATCTGCCTACTCCGGTCCACAAACAGACCAGAGTAGCACGCAGACCATACTTGAATCTGCCTACTCACGGTCCACAAGCAGACCAGAGTAGCACGCAGACCATACTTGAATTTGCCTACTCCGGTCCATAAGCAGACCAGGGTAGCACGCAGACCACACCTGAATCTACCTACTTAGGTCCACAAGCAAGCCTGAGTAGCACGCAGACCTCACGCATCTCCGTTTGCTCAATTCCACAAACATACTTAAGCAGGGCAAGGGATAGGTAGATTTGATCCAGCCTACTTACTTCAACACTCGGCACATTCAACACTTAGCAATTTCTCTTGTCACACCCCATTTCTGATCCAATCAGAATGGTGTGAGTGAACCGTCATTGAGCCAACGGTTCACACCAGGATCTCGAATAGGCCGTGTCCACACATACAAACCATTACACATAACCACAATCAGAATATAAATATACAGCGAAAGACTTTAAATAGAATGAACTGAGTATCTATTAATAATTTAAATAAATATCCCATTATCCAAATTCAAACACATAAAATAAATATCTTTTACATCTCTTAATATCAAATAAAAATAACTTAAACAACTAAAGAAAAATCCCATCAAAGGTACACGCAGAAAGGGCACTCGCATGAAACATCATGCTCGTCCTCCCCTGCTTGTACATCCAAAGCCGCTACACCTCCATATGCCGAAGCGTTCACGTAGTCGTCCACGGTGTACCCTGCATCAACATAAAAAACAATGTATATACAAAGGGTGAGCTACCAACATAGCTCAGTAAGACAATCAGACAGTTTCACAAGATTATGCATGAGTAACATTCAATTTTATGCTGTGGTATGGTTTTAAGTTTGCAATGTGCTATAGAAAGGTTTGGTGGCCCCCGCACCTCTATACACGAGTGTGTGACACCTCATGGATCACACCCCCATTGGCCCACATGCACCCACCATGGAATAGAGATAGAGCTAAGATACCCACGTACCTCCCCTGATACTCTACCCATACCAGTACCTAAGCCCCTACTGGCTAGGGCTTGTAAACTGGGCTCGCAACTAACCAATCCTATATGTCATCAATGTATGCTCTATCCCAGCACAGCCGTCTACGGCATAGAGATAGAGCTAAGGCATTCCCCCACCTCCCCTGATGCCCTATCCGTAACTAACCCACTAAGATAGAAACAATACGCAGGTAGACTCTATCCCAACATGACTCCCTACGGCATAGAGATAGAGCTAAAGCATCGTGGACAAGCCAGCGTCGACTAGGAATCCACAGTACCATATAACAATGGCCGGGACAACATCAATATCGGAGACCACCGTACCACGACCTTCCCCTGATGTCCCACCCGTACCGAGCATGTTAAGACAGAATACTACAAAATGTGCTAATGTGAAGAGCGATCCCAGGCCCATGCCCCACTCCACACACTAACGAAAATAATCACATGCCTAACAATCACATCCTATCAATGCATGAACAGTAATAATAACTGAAAGTAAAGGATGGCATGTAAATATGCACAAACAACACATCTCATATAATCAGGTGATTAACAACAATTTACTGTCCATTAATTATTAGGTTTGGGTCAGATTCCCTTACCTGACGCTCGTTCAATCACTTGATCCACGTCGCAAGATCCAAACGACAAGTCACAAAGTCCTACAATATTATTAGGGTTCCATTAGAATATATATTGTTTAGGGTTTCATGTTGGTCGAAAACCAACAGGGTTACAAAATACCCTCACAAAGCTGACCGGTGGCATGTACCGGTCGCAGCTCTGTGGTAAAGACTGGCGACCGGTATGGTCAGCCGGTCCCCACAGATAACCTCCCGAGAGGTAGCGGTCGCAACATACCGGTCGCACTATGTGCAACCAGTATAGTCGACCGGTATGTCTTCGGAAGACCATACATGAGTTTTTCGACTGCCGACGATCATCCTCCATGGATTTTCAGGGTTTCTCCTATCCATTCTAAGTCTAGGCTTTGAGTTAGAGTTATCCCCAACTCATTCAAGTCTCGTTTCGATGAATATCATCTCGAAACTCGAATCTAGGGTTTGACGGCAACTTAAGGTTTATTGGCCAATTTAGGGTTTTAGATCAATACCTACTTTGCATGGTATTGATCCACCCACACAAGTAACATAGGGTAAGAAGATGGATTCTAACACTTACCGTTGACTGGCGTAATGAGAGCGTCGTCGAACGGTAATGGCGGCACCTCCTTCTTCTTCCTAGCCCCTTCTCCTTTCCAACATCTTTCTCTTCTCTAGGGTTTGTGAGAGACAATGGAAAGGATTTGAGGAGGTTTAAGGGTGTATTTATAGGCTAGAAATAGGGTTTAGTAACCCTACTAGGATTAGGAAACTTCTAGGATTCAAAATCAGGAAAGCGGGACCCGTAGAGACCAATTTCCAGATTCCCGCACATAGCTGCGCAGGCCATACCGGTCGACCGGTACCAAGACCGGTACCATCGACCGGTATACCTAAAATCAGGTATAATTGGTCGACTTCAGTCTGATTTTGTACCTGTTTGTTATCCGCTTGCCCCGTCTGGCCCGGTGATGATCGGAAGACCTGTCATGACACAAAACCAAGGTTTAGACCGGGTTTTCAGAGTGCGGGTCTTACATCTCTAGTCCTCTACTTGGCATAGCAACATGCAATACCGACTAGTCGGACTTGGCCAAACTGTTAGCTATCGAGGCTGCCAACCAAATGACATTTGCACTATCGAATCCCTCGCATCCAACAGTGCAAGGGGCATCTGTTAGGGGGGAAAATATCACCCAATGTAAATCTTACATGTGTCAAGCTTCACCTTTGGAGCCGACCGCTTGGAGTATCTTGCGCTCGGCTTATGAGGCATTCGGTATCTTACGCCCGTCCTCTCATGCGCCCGGCATGTCGCACTCATCCTATGCCGTCTAGTTATCATCATCTATGGTAGCGCTCGAAGTCATAGTCCTACCCGGCTACGTTTCCCAGTCGGTACTCAGAGTCCTAATGTGATTATGCTACGTCCGAGGAGTCCTTCTCCCAGTCTGATATGACGCCGACTATCGCGGTCCGCGATTACTCATACGTTGACATGTGTCAGTCCCAAAGCTGACCGACCTAGCTTCCTTGGCTAATGTCTCTTACTCCTAATCGGAGTCTACCACACGAGTGTCCCTCAGAGCGACACGTGGCAATCCTACTGGCAGTCTACTCCCCTGAGTCCTAGGTACCTCCATGCTTCTTCCCAATCTATAAGTAGAGGACAATCCCTTAAGGTAATCTGGGTTTCTAATACACAGTTCATAATATCTCTCTCTTTCATTCTCGCACGTTCAAACTCTCTCATCATCCCACACTTTAAACTGGAGATAGCTTTCTGTTATCTCTTGACTGCTTAATTTGGGAATCTGACTTAGGCATCGGAGTGTACCCGGGGCTTAGGCGCCCAACTCCCTTGTCTTATCTCTGTGATTGCAGGTAGCTCAGATCGCTGACCGGCGGGCGATTTCCAACCGTAACACTTCCGAAACTGCCACTGGATCCAGGAACTCACCAGCAAGATAGGTTGATGCCCAGACTAGAGGGTTCTATTTTTCATCCACAAAGCTCCGCATCATCTGTCGAATTGAGTCAGTAGATATCACAGTTGTGATGCCCAATCTGCTACCCTGTGAGAGGACATGACCATGTATAGGGCTAAAGAATAAATAGGGATACAAACCAAATTTGTGTATTGTGAATGCTTAAATGATGTGTCATGTCAAGGGAATGGATTATTTTAGGGAAACAATGTTAAGTTCAAGAACAATGAACTGACATAACATCCTCACTGAACTTCCATCAATGGATGAAGTAGCATAATTCAAGCATTGTTCTTTTGTATTCTTATAATTAAAGCATTGTTCTTTTGTATTCGTACTTTTGGATGACTTGAATATCTTACGCAACCAAAAATAATTATAAATTAACTAGAGAAAAAGAGCATTCAACAATAAGAAGAAATTACTGAATGCCTAGTGTAACAAATAAAGTAAAAGAAGCAACGGGAAAACAAAGAACCAAGAGGAAAAAAAATGAGAAGAATAAGGGGAGAACAGAGCCAATTCTGTTGTGAAGGCAGAATCAATTGTTAAAGCTATCCCTCCCCATGACTTTTAATGATGTTTCTAATGTTGACTTGAGAGGGCACAATTCAGTAGTTTACAATATCTTTATTTCATATGGTATATTGACGGGAGTTTTCCCCCAGTACAATGCATTCAACATAATATTGATTGGCTTATGATGATAACAGCAGTTCCTTACCTTGTGTACATTATTTCGATGCAGAAATGGGTCAAATGGTTATATGGTTTCTTATGCTAATTTTGTTGGAAGAAGTATTAAATGCTGTTGAGAAACTAGAAATAGACTAACCTTATCATATTTGCATAAGGTTTTGAAAGAAGTTTTTTTTTTTTTGGATTGTTGTAGTTGTTTCTTCCTATGGTTGTGACAGTTGGACTTTGTTCCTGTGTTTGTTTTTTATCCTATCGTATCTTACTTATTAATAATTGAAAACAGGTTTGTCCAAGAAATTCACAGAATGAGCAGAGGAGGAGAGCATGAGACTATAGGCACGAGTAGTACAGGTAAGTCAATTATAGTATTACTTTTCAAAAGGTAACTCATTTTTATTGTTTCCATTTAAGATTATGACTATTTTTTTTATATTAATTTAGGCAAAAGGAAGAGAGGTCAAAGGGGAATAACTTTGGCCAAGTCCACTTCCTAGTTGAAAGAGGGAGAACAGATCAATGTAGATGTAAATACTTATCACCAACCATGTGTAAGGAACACATCTTCGAGCTTGAGTACATGGATTGGTTGCACTGCAAGGAAGGTGAACCATCTTCCCTTATGCCACAAGAGTTGGAAGGACATCCCTTCAGAATTGAAGGAACAAGCATGACAAGAATTAAGGTAACCTTTCTCTAGTGTATTTCATATTAGTGACCATATTGTTTCCTTTGCTTTTACCTCTTATATTTTCCTTTACTTAAATATTTATGTAGGAGAAATTCTCAATTAATGATGAAAGCAAGGAAGATGTCTAAAGAAGCTAGATTATAGATGGAAAGATTATAAACATACTCTGAAGAAGAACCACTATGACAGGTACGATACTATCGAAGAAAGAATGGCTAATATTGATCTTTCAATTATGCCAGAAGACCATTGGAATGCTTTGCTTGATGTGTGGGATACACCAGAGTACAAGGGAATTAAGGGGCTCAAAAATTCTTCCTTTGAGTTATGCTTCAGTTGTGTCTTTCTCCTATTTTAATAACTTACCAATTCAAACTCTTGCTTAATATGTAGGCCTTTTATGCAAGAAATAAAGAGCTTAAGGGAAAACAGAAACTCTGGCATGTGACAGGCAATACTCCTTTTGCTGTCGTATCCCAAGAAACGGTAAATGGCTTGTTTTTATTTTATTAGTTTTCATTTGCAGAACAAGAATTACATTTGCTCTTTTTATTATTTTGGCCTAAACAGCAAGATGAAGATCCAAATCATGAACCTCCTTCTTGTATTAAGTTGATCGAAGTCACCCATAGATCCGAAAAAACTAGACTATTTGCAAATGATGATACTGCAAAGACTATGGTATGCAATAGTTTCAGATTATTGGGTTTTTAGATTTAAAAACTAAAAGTTTCAAACTTTTGACTCTCTTTTTGTTTTTTGGTTTTGGAGGAAAATTTTTCCACTTGTATTTTTTGGTTGGCTTAGCTTGTAGAACTTCTTTTAATCCCACATTGCTTGGAGAGGTAAGATTGAGGGGAGATATATATATATATATATATATATATATATATATATATATATATATATATATATATATATATATATATATATATTGTGACCTATAACATCTTGAGTCCTTAAATGAAAAGATACCTCTAGAGGGAAGGGTCCAGGGGTCCGGGGTGCTTTTTACACACACACGGGCACGCCGAGCTGGGCGGGGCAGGGTGTGGGCATGGGTGCGGGTCTATCCGTTGGTCTATTTTTTTTTTTTTGAAGGGTAACGTATTTGAATACATAGAGGCATGACATATTTGAATGGGTACGTTCGTACCTATACAAATTCAAAGAAGTTTAATCTCAACCATTGATCTTTATGATCATTGGGAAGATTAAATCTTGACCTTCTATTCAATTGACGCACCCATTCATCACAACTCGTTGGATGGATACAACTTTCCATTGCACCCATTGATTTGGGATTTCTTCTTCTATTAATAAGAAAATAGTCCTAAAGCTTAAGGTTACAACAAGTTTAACCTGTATAGAACTCTATATCTTTCTCTCTCTCCTCCAACTTACTCTGTTTTTAGTTATCGAAATCATTCTATTTTTCCTTGAGTGAGTGTTAATTGTAGCCATCGGGATTCTGACGAAGACCACTTTTTGGAGTTCAACCTAAGTGGAAGAAGCTTCAACTTCGAGGCTGTTTTATCTTGGGGATTAATTTCACGGGAACTCTTTGCACACAAGGGGTGAATTAATCTTAAGGATAGTGACTGGTGGCACGACTTAGCCCTATCCATATTGCTAATCATAGTTCATAAATTTTGTAAGTAATCTACATTAAATATTACTATATTTGTATACTATTGAATATTATCAATATTTATTTTGTAACTCTGTGATAGCCTTAAACTTACTATGGAATATACTTTTGCTACAGTTCTTAAGATTAATTCAAAGTTTGAGACTGGGGTTCATGGCTACTGAATCTAGTTTGACTGCTTTTGTTGTTCCTTCATTGGAAAAAATTACACCTTGTGACTGTGTTTGAAAAAATTAAACCATTCAATGGGTCAAATTTTAAGAGGTGGAAGCAGATGATGAAATTTGCATTGGCTCAACTAGGAGTGGTGTTTGCTCTGTCTGAACCCATACCGACTGAAGATGATGATCCTATTTTGAAAGCCAAACGGGTAGAGCTATCAATGCAAAAATAGGATCCATTCATTGTTAATGATCTTTACAATGTGTATGCATTTTATGAATATGCTTTCTGGCATGGATAGAAAAAATTGGATGTGCGGAGAAGAAGTATGCTATTCAAATTTTTAATTTTAAAATGAAAGATGACATGAACATCTCATGTAATCGACTGCCAAGTGTTGGTTGGTAACCGGTTAGGAGGGATTACGAGTCATTTGTGGCGGGGCTCTCATTGAAACCCCCCCCTTCATGGTGACTTCAAATCTCATATGAAGCATAAAACCAAGGACTGGACACTTGATCAATCATTGTCCGAGTCAAGATTAAAGAGAGTCGGGCAAGGTAGAAAAAGCTAAGGAATTCAAATCCAAGGCAAACCTTGTAGAGTCTGGGAAAGGAGAACAGTCCAAGAAACAAGGAAAAGAGCAACCCAGTAAGTCTCATCACATGAAGAAGGACAATAAGTTTAAGAAGCCAAAAGGCACATGTTTCTTTTGCGGGAAGGCTGGTCATTTCAAGAAAGAGTGCCGACTTTACAAAAAGAACAAGGGTGGTGACAACAAGGGTATGACAGGGCTAGAGTGAATCTTACTGAAGAAAATCAATTTGCAGCAGTGGTGATTGAAGTGCATCTTATGGAGAAACCAAAAGAATGGGTTGTTGATACTGGTGCAACAAGGCACATATACACTAATCGAAATTCATTTATGAAATTTTAAATGGTTAGTGATGGTGATCTTGTGTATATGGGAAATTCCCCAAAGATCTCAAGTCATGGGCAAAGGACAAATACTTCTAAAATTAACTTCGGGAAAGACTCTCATGCTGAACGATGTTTTACATGTTCCAGAAATTCATCGAAATCTGGTGTCAGGCTCTCTCCTCAACAAGGCAGGAATGAAATTAATCTTTGAAGCCAATAAGGCAATACTGTTAAAAGGGGATGTTTTTGTGGGAAAAAGGTATGTGACAAATGGTCGCTTTGTACTAAGTGTTGACAATGTAATGAATGAAAATGTTTCTTTCTCTTATTTGATTGAGTCGTATGATTTATGGCATGGTAGATTAGGACACCGAAGTGCACCATACATTAAAAAACTTACAAAATTAAGATCTATTAGAGAAAATCCAGAACCTCTACATCATATGTCACACCCCAATTCCGTACTATTCAGAATAGTGTGATGAACCGCAAATAAACCAATGGTTCAACCAGGATCTCAAATAGGCTGTGTCCGTTTGCTTAAACCATACACATCCACAACCATAATCAGAGTAAATACACAATAGCGAAAGTCTTATATATTAAATGAACTGAGAGTCTAAAGATGATAACATAAATAAAATATTCAATTATCTTTCACAATACTAAGACATAAAATAAAATAATTTAATCAATTACATTGTCTGTATAACTTTAAATGAAAATCTAATCGAAAACACAAGAGTTGCATGCATGACGAATCATGCGACTCCATTACAACTTCAGCGTCCATCGTCACTGCATGTCCATACATCGGAGCATTTATATAGTCTTCTACAGTTGTACCTGCATCATCAACTAAAAATATTCGACGTCGAAAGGGTGAGCAAAAATCACGGCTCAGTGAACAAACAAAACAATGCAACAAACATATGCATGCATTCAATTCATATCTTTGGTCTGGTTCATAAATTTACAATGTACTATAGAAAGGTTTGGCGGCCGCCTCACCTCTATACAAGAGTGTGTAAGCCCACCCAATGGATCAAACACCATTGTTGTCCACATCCACCCCACCATGGAATAGAGATAGAACTAAAGTGCTTAGGACCGCACCGCATCACACTTCCCCTGATGCTCTACCCATACCAACACGTAAGCCCCTATTGGCGAGGGCTTGCAAACTGGGCTCACAACTAACCAATCCTAATGTCAAACAGTGTATCCAAGGCCTCACCCCAGCATCCCTCAATACGTCCATAGAGATAGAGCTAAGGCTCCCCGGCAGAGTCAGAGACTACATGGTCCGAGACCACCTCCCCTAATGCCCTACAACGTAATAGTTCTGCTAAGGTAATGGCGATACGACGAAGTTAGTGGACAAGACTTGAATAGAGATAGAGCTAGAGTCTGGTGACCAGGATGAACCACAGTGTCACGTCCTCCCCCTAATGCCCTACTCGCATCAAGTACACTAACCACACACATACATTCACATGCCTATTCCTAGCATCATCATCAACATCATATTATAAATAAACAGAAATTAAATATGCGTGAATAATAATAACAGGAATATTGGATGACATGTGATGTGCACATACTCTTCTTTTGTACTTCAGTACCTTTTCATCGTCTAAGGGGAACTCAGGAATAGTCCTACCTTTTTCGATATCCTCTTGTACCGTTCTCAGGTAAGGGTCTGATTTAATAGCTGCTTTCACTTCATCAAGTATATCAGGTACAATATTCAATGTTGCGAACATATATAAAAATCGATGAATAAACCCTTGGTTGGTTGATTCACCCTGTGCATCTATTACAAACTACTCATTACCGTAATTGAACACTTTTCCTGTAGTACACATTGCTGCAGTCGTGTTAACCTCTCCTTGAGATTTTATCATTGCTTTTCTGCTTAGCGCATCAACAACTACATTAGCCTTTCCTGGATGATACTGGATATCGCAATCATAGTCCTTTAATAATTCTAGCCATCTTCTTTGTCTTATATTCAACTCCTTCTGATTAAAAAGATAAGTGAGACTCTTATGATCTGATTTAATTTGAAATTTCACTTCGTACAAGTAATGTCTCCATATCTTGACAGCATGTACTACTGCTGTTAATTCCAAGTTATGAGTGGGATAGTTCTTCTCATGTGTCTTCAGTTGTCTTGAGGCATACGTAATTACTTGTTCTCCTTGCATAAGTACGCATCCTAAACCCAACCCAGACGCATCAGTGTACAAGATAAATGGCTGTCCTGGAATAGGAATAGTCAAGATTGGAGCAGATAACATTCTAGCCTTCAAAGTTTAGAAATTTTTCTCACATTTATCAGTCCAAACAAACTTTTCTCCCTTCTTAGTCAAACTAGTGAAAGGTACGGTAATTCTGGAATAGTCTTCCACGAATCGTCGATAATACCCAGCTAGACCTAGGAAACTTTTAATTTCTACAATGCTCTTTGGTGCTTCCCACTTCCCAATGGCTTCAATCTTGCTAGGATCCACTTTAATTCCTTCAGCAGATACAACATGGTCTAAGAAAGCGACATCATTTAGCCAAAACTCACACTTTGTAAATTTGGCGTAAAGCTTCTCTTTTCTTAGTCGCTGAAGAGCGGCTCTTAGATTCATGACATGAGATTTCTTGTCCTTGGAGTAGACCAATATATCATCAATAAACACAATGACTGACGTATTCAACATATCATGGAATACCCGATTCATGAGTTCCATAAAAGTTGCGGGTGCGTTAGTCAATCCAAAAGACATGACTAAAAATTCATAATGTCCATATCTTGTTCTGAATGCTGTCTTTGGAATATCACCCTCCTTAATCTTCAGCTGATGGTATCCTGACCGAAGATCAATCTTGGAGAACACATTTGTACCTTGCAACTGATCGAACAAGTCATCGATCCGAGGCAATGGGTATCGATTTTTGATTGTCAGCTTATTCAATTCCCAGTAGTCTATACATAGTCGAATGCTACCGTCCTTCTTCTTTACAAATAATATTGGCGTTCCCCATGGTGATATGCTAGGTCTGATGTAACCCTTGTCCAGTAATTCTTGTAACTATACTTTCAATTCCTTCAGTTTAGTAGGAGCCATTCGATAGGATGCTTTAGATACTGGTGCGGCTCCGGGTATCAGATCTATAACGAACTCTGTCGCTCGGTCGGGTGGTAGTCCTGGTAGTTCTTTAGGAAATACATCTGAAAAGTCACGCACAACATCAATATTCTCCATTTGTGGTGCTTCCTTGGTGAGGTCGACCACTATACTAGATACCCAACTCCTCCTTTCTCGAGGCATTTCCTAGCCTTTAATGCAGAGAGGATGAGTTTTCGTTTACGGAGAAGTTTGATTCCCGCAAAGCTAAACTCTGCTCCTTCCTTGTCTTTAAATGTCAGCTTCTTTTCTGCACATATTGCAGAATGCCGAGCTAACCAGTCCATTCCCAAGATGACATCAAAGTCTGCCATCTCAAGTTGAATCAAGGTTGCATCCAAAGTCTTCTCGTCAATCAAAACTGGACATGGTCCATAACCATTTTTTAATTCCACTTCTAATCCCATAGGCGATCGTACAAGCAGTTTATAGTCTAAAGATCTGAGGCGTAGATTTAGCTTCTTTCCAAATGACACAAATATAAAGGAATGAGTAGCTCGAGAATCAAAGAGTACTTTAGCGGGTATGCCATTAATAGGTACGGTACCTGTGATTTGTTTTAGTTTTAGTCTACATGCTCACACAATGTAATCTCAAAATGAAAGGTTCAGGTCAAACCTGTGACCACATCAAGCGATGCGGCAGCCTCCTCAGATGTAACAGCATAAACCTTTCCTTGCTGTAGCTGCCTCCTGGGCTTAGGATACTCCCTGGAATAATGTCCCACTTGATTGCAGTTATAGAATTTTACTCCTTCATTATTTTTCTTTTGTTGCGGTTGAGCTGCTGGAGTAGTCTTGGCTGCAGCATTGAAGCCTTGAGTACGAAAGGGTTTAAATGTCCTTGTATTCCCTCCGTTATATGAATTTCCGTTTGGCCTTTTAATACCCCTGTTTTGAGCAAAGTAGCTCTCCTTTTGGCTCAACTCTATTACCTAAGAAATTTGTACGGCTTCGTTGTAAACCTTCTTCTCCAGTCCCAGAACATGCTCATGGATGCTTCCCCTAAGTGTCACACCCCAATTTTGCACCATTCAGAACGGTGTGATGAACCGCTAATAAACCAACGGTTCAACCAGGATCTCTAATAGGCTGTGTCCGTTGAAAATAAAACCATACACATCCATAACCATAATCAGAATAAATACACAATAGCAGAAGTTTTAATAATAAATGAACTGAGGAATCTAGTTGTGATAATCATAAATAAAGTATCAAATTATGTTATATCAACTGAGACATAAGTAAATAAAATATCAATTACATTTCCTTAATAATTCAAATCAAAATCTAATCGAAAACGTATGCGTTGCACTCGCATGAAGAGTCATGAGTTTCCACTAAGTCTTCAGCTTCCATCGCAGTGATGTGCCCATACGTAGAAACATTCATATAGTCTTCCACCGTGGTACCTGCATCATCAACTAAAAATATTCAACGTCGAAAGGGTGAGCACACATCACGGCTGAGTGAGCAAACAAAACAATGCAACAATCATATGCATGCATTCAATTCATATCTGTGGTCTGATTTATAAGTTTGCAATGTGCTATCGAAAGGTTCGGTGGCCGCCTCACCTCTATACACGAGTGTGTGAATCCGCCCAATGAGTATCGGCATTGTCGTCCCACATGCACCCACCATGGACAATATACACCCCATGAAAACGGCATGGCTGTACCGGTTACCCATACCAACACATAAGCCCCTGCTGGCGAGGGCTTGCAAACTGGGCTCGTAACTAACCAATCCTAATGTCAAACAGTGTATCCAAGGCCTCACCCCAGCATCCCTCAATACATCCATAGAGATAGAGCTAAGGCCCCCCGACAGAGTCGAAGACTACAAGGTCTGAGACCACCTCCCCTGATTCCCTACGACGTAATAGTTCTGCTAAGGTAATGGTGATACGACGACGTCAGTGGACATGACTTGAATAGAACCATGGCACAATATATACCCCATGAAAATGGCATGGCTGTACCGGTTGATACCATCCCCTACCCGCACCATGTACACTAACCACACACATACATTCACATGCCTATTCCTAGCATCATCATCATCATCATCATCATCATGTTATAAATAAACAGAATTAAATATGCATGAACAGTAATAGCAAGAATATTGGATGACATATTGAATGCACATACAAGCATACACGCATAGAATCAGTCAGGGCATTGGACTCAAGAAATAAAAACAATTTATTATTAGCCAATTAGTTTAGGTCTTGTTCCCTCACCTTTGCTTGAGTGTTGATCCTCTTTCAAGCTTTAAAACCACTTTTATATCAATAGGAAAACCTAACAAGTCGATAGATTTTAGTTAAAAGTCCTTCCGGCATCATTAGGCTTGTTTTTAAGCACGGGTCGCAGGGTGGGTCGCAGGTAGGGTAGCAGTCTACATCGACCCCCAGGGTAGGGTCGATGCTAGGGTCGGATGTTCCATCGACCCTGGGTGCGACCACCCCTATTCTGGACTTCTCGAATACTGGGGGTCGATCCTGTGGTCTGGTAGGGTCGATTCCCAATCGACCCCACATGCGACCCCCCATGGGTTGAGTCGAGATTTTCATTCTACAGTCCATTCTTTCACATTTGGGTCCTATGGCTTACTTCTACAATCCATTCTAGGCTTGTTCTATGGCTTAGAACACTAGGTTTATTCCCTATCTTGTCTACCTTGATTTCTCCATGGATTTCATCGAAATCTTCCCAAGGGTGTATGATTTGGGTTTCTCCTAGACCATACTCTCTTCATGAACTATTCTAAGGTCTTAGATTATCAATAGAAAGTTTTCCCATACCTTAGGTTTGCTGAGATTCAGAGATTTCTCTGAATTCTTCAATTCGGTCCTCTTCTCCAACTTTTCTTCTCTTCATCTTCTCTTCTCTTTCTCTCACTCTCAATTAGGGTTTCAAAAGGAGTGAAAGAGGCTCTGGGACATCCTATTTATAGAGTAGAATCTCTAAAAATAAGTCCCATTGAGATTAGGAAGGAATCCCATTGAAATTTGGAAAGTTTCCTATTTGTGGTTTCTGTCGGCAAACAGGGGGTCGATGAGGGGGTCGGAGATCCCGTCGACCCTCAGTTCCTAAGTTGTCCGACCCCCAGTAAAAAATCATGGGTCTGACTTCTATGTGAGGGGGGGTCGACCCTACGTACCTAGGTATGCGACCTTGCCCTCCAATTCACTATTTTTGGGTCAGTTTAGTACCTGGTTTTGCCATTTCCTTCACGCACTTGGTCCATTTGGCTCGACCATGATGGGTAGACCTGGTACAAGGTGGTAAGACCGGTTAGTTCGATACGGGTCTTATACTAAGTCCCATGACGAACCTTCGGGTCTTTGTATTTCTTCTGGCATATTGGCGGGTGCAAAGAAAAACAGCTCTTCGTAACGCTGTTGGTATGCATCCACAATCATCTGACCCTGATATAAACTCAGGAACTCTCTTTCTATAGAATCTCTAAAACTTCTAGGGAAATACTTCTCAAAGAATGCCTCCTTATATATAACCCAAGTCAATTGGGTGTGCTTTGTTAACAGATAAGTCCGTGTGGACTTCCACCAGTGGTGTGCATCGCCTTTCAGCATAAAGGTTGCACACAGTACTTTCTCCTCCTCATTTACCATCATCATCATGAAATTTCTTTCTATTTCATCAATCTAGTGTGCTGGCCACAAAAGATCTGCTGGCTTACCATTATATTCTTTGGGCTTCATCTTTAGAAAACGCTCTATTAGTCGGGAGTGGTCCAGCTGATACGGAGCATAGGCCTCATACATAGGTGGTTGATACTGGTAACTGCCTAGAGCTACCTCAGGAATCTGCACTTGAGCCGGCATGACTGGTGTTTGAGGTGCGTGGGGTACCGTGTTGCTTCCTCCTGGTACTGTGCTAGCCTGTCCTGCTGGCATAGGTGTCGTATGTGCAGCTGGAAAAGCCATGCCTATAGCAGCCTGCATATTGGCTTGCACCTGCTGTATTTTGTTGCAGCTGTTGTGCCAAGTTCATTACCACTGTAGCCAGATCTGTAGGTGGGGCTGGCAAGTTTGTAGGATTTGCCTAGCCACTAGCCACTGGCGGTGCCATATTCAGATTCTCATGTGCTTCATGATTTACGTGGCTGTCTTCCTCCACTGGTGGTGGTGGTGGAATTGGGTTACGGCCTCGTCTGGTCACCCTTCGCCAAGCCATTTCCTGTTCTGGTGGTTGTAGTGTCTGAAAACAATCATAGCACATGTGAGGCAATCAATATAAGTTGTTCTTAAGTCAAAAATCCAACTAATCAATTTAAAATCCAATTTTTTAGGTCATTCTGACAAAATACTGTATTTTCCATCGTAGGATCGATGGTAGGGTCAGTCCTTATGCGACCCTAGGGTATGCGACCCTAATAAACCCTGTCAGCTTACCGAGAGCCTAGGGTCGATCGTAGGGTCGGTATATGTCCGACCCTAGGTCCAACCCATGGTTCTCTGTCAGATCACCGAGAGCCTAGGGTCGATGGTAGGGTCGGTAATTGTCCGACCCTAGGTCCGACCCTAGGTTCGACCCATGGTTCTCTGTCAGATCACCGAGAGCCTAGGGTCAATGGTAGGGTCTGACGTAGGGTCGCACATTTTGGTCGAATTCTGCGACTCTACAATCTAAAATTAGGTTTTTAAGCCCGATTTTGGATTCATTTCCCATTCCTTCTATTTTCTTCCAACTCAACTCGTTTCCCTGAGTTGCTACAGTATTGACCCCTAGTGTTTGGTGATCATTCCTTCCGTTTGCGACTTTCACTCTTTCTCTTCAGGTATGCTCTCTACTGTTTCACATTTTTAAACTCTCCAAACAAGGTTTTTCGCCCATTACATCGTTTTCTTCAAATTAAACTTTTTCCAATCATAAAAATTTAATTTTTATTGGGGGCTTTTGCTATTGGTCACCCAATGGATGAAAGCCCTAAAAATATTTGAGTTTCATCGGTTGGTTATCGAGAAACTTGAATTTTTCCATTTTGACCTAATTTTTGAGATTTTTCGAATTTATTGAAATTTCATCAAATTCGATCTTTCTAGATTAATTGTATGAGCTTTGCAAGATGGTTTGGAACCTATGTAAGTCATCCTGCCCAGTTGTTTGGGTGAAAAGTGAGGCTTTTGGCCAAATCATACCGTTATAATGCCAAAATTTTGAGTTTTTCACCGTTACTAATATCTTATTTGTTTTTCTGTGTCTTGACAGATAGTATGGCTCATACCAAGGTGCCTAGGGCTCATGATCCCGTTCGTTTCCGCTCCAACGAGGCGAAAGCTCAATATGCTCGTTATGAGCGCAAGAAAGTAAAAGGGGATCACTGTGTGAACTTGGCTAGTCTGACCTTGTTCAACGTGGAGGGTGCTTTTGGTGATATCGGTTGGCTCCCTATGATCACCTATGAGGCTTGTACCCGTCCTGATCTGGTGAGACAATTTTATTGCAATCTCCAAGTAGTGGGGGATCGCAATGACACAGAGAGAGGTAGGGAGCTCAGGATCACGAGCTACGTCAAAGGGGTGGAGGTCTCATTTAATTGCCAACAGTTGGCTGATCTTTTGGGCATATCAAATGACGGCCCCTTGGTGTATTGTGCTCCCAAGGAGCCCCAGTTCCTATCCTTGGAGATGCGTGCTGAGATTGATAGTCAGCTCATCAGAGATGATCGCTATGAGATGAAAGCGATCAACCTATGTCCAGAGCCTTGGGTGTACTGCAAAATTATCCAGCACAACCTGATACCCTAGAGTGGACATTATGAGAGGATCTCCCAGTTGACTCAGTATGTCCTTTACTATATATACACCACATAGCATGTCTGCCTTCCTTATATTATTATCCAGACGATTATCCGCGCTAAGCTGCCTGGTCAGTTGGGCAACCTATCCTATGGACGTCTGATCACTACATTGCTCACCCGCCTATACGTTGATTTAGTAGATGAGAGGATTCAGGAGAAGACTTTCTCATCGGATCTTGACTGGGAGGCCATCTGTAAGATGAGTATGCGGGATGCTCAGGTCAGTGATGATGAGAGGAATGCTCTGGTGCGTCCTCGTACTCTAGTAGAGGTAAAAGACGCCGCGGCAACAGCAGCAGCAGCAGGAGCAGGGGTCCATGGGGGTGATGCTGAGGATGAGGATCGTATGTACATGGATGTAGACTTCATACCTCCTCCATCACCTCTACATTCTACTGGAACTGGTCCATCTCGGGCTCCTTCACACATGGCTGATCCTTTACGCCCACCCTCTGGTGATATGATGGGGCTACTGCATGAGATTAGAGAGGCTCAGCGCGTGACTGATCTAAGAGTGGGAGAGCTTCTAGATGCTCAGCACGTAACTGATGGGAGAGTAGGCGAGCTTCTAGAT
Organism: Protea cynaroides; assembly: GCA_028583415.1. Taxonomy (NCBI): domain Eukaryota; kingdom Viridiplantae; phylum Streptophyta; class Magnoliopsida; order Proteales; family Proteaceae; genus Protea; species Protea cynaroides. Next base: position 47,824,365 of record CM053271.1, on the reverse strand, counting down.
GCTCAGCGTACTACTGATGGGAGAGTAGGCGAGCTCCTAAATGCTCAGCGTGCATCCGATCAGCGGATGGCCGAGTTGACAGCTAGTCTCCAGACGACCCAGACTCAGGTAGCCTGGTTGACTAGAGTGTATGCTGAGGACTATGACAGAGATCGCGAGGCACCTCCTCCTCCAGCACCTCCAGCTCCATGATGTACCATTTTCTTTATTTTTCTTTGTACTACAGAGTAACTGTCCGGATTATGGACCGTACTCTGATTTGGATATGTATAAACGTGCTTTTTATTTGATGTATATGAAACATGTTTCTCCTTTCATATGTGCATTATTCTCATTCTTAATTTTATCTCAAACAATACAAGTGCTTATGGTGTGTTATTATTACAGCTTTTAAAATTTTCTCTTAACTCAATTCACGAACTTTTGTGGAAGTATATCGGTTTAATAGACAGGGCCTAAGAGCTTTGATACCAAGTTGTCACAACCCAATTCCATACTATTCAGAATGGTGTGATGAACCGCTAATAAATCAACGGTTCAACCAGGATCTCAAATAGGCTGTGTCCGTTTGCTTAAACCATACACATCCACAACCATAATCAGAGTAAATACATAATAGCGGAAGTCTTATATATTAAATGAACTGAGAGTCTAAAGATGATAACATAAATAAAATATTAAATTATCTTCCACAATACTAAGACATAAAATAAAATAATTTAATCAATTACATTGTTTGTATAACTTTAAATGAAAATCTAATCAAAAACACAAGAGTTGCATTCGCATGACAAATCATGCGACTCCATCACAACTTCAGTGTCCATCGCCGCCGCATGTCCATACATCGGAGCATTTATATAGTCTTCTACAGTTGTACCTGCATCATCAACTAAAAATATTCGACGTCGAAAGGGTGAGAAAAAATCATGGCTCAGTAAACAAACAAAACAATGCAACAAACATATGCATGCATTCAATTCATATCTTTGGTCTGGTTCATAAATTTGCAATGTGCTATAGAAATGTTTGGTGGCCGCCTCACCTCTATACACAGGGTGTGTAAGCCTACCCAATGGATCAAACACCATCGTCATCTACATCCACCCCACCATGGAATAGAGATAGAGTTAAAGTGCTTAGGATCGCACCGCATTACACTTCCCCTGATGCTCTACCCATACCAACACGTAAGCCCCTATTGGCGAGGGCTTGCAAACTGGGCTCGCAACTAACCAATCCTAATGTCAAACAGTGTATCCAAGGCCTCACCCCAGTATCCCTCAATACGTCCATAGAGATAGAGCTAAGGCCCCCCGACAGAGTCAGAGACTACACGGTCCGAGACCACCTCCTCTGATGCCCTACGACGTAATAGTTCTGCTAAGGTAATGGCGATACGACGATGTTAGTGGACAAGACTTGAATAGAGATAGAGCTAGAGTCTGGTGACCAGGATGAACCATACTATTATGTCCTCTCCCTGATGCCCCATTCGCATCAAGTACACTAACCACACACATACATTCACATGCCTATTCCTAGCATCATCATCAACATTATATTATAAATAAACAGAAATTAAATATGCATGAACAATAATAACAAGAATATCGGATGACATGTGATATGCACATTGCAATCATAGAAGCATAGAATTATTCATGGTATTGGACTCAATAAACAGAAATAGTTTATTATTAGCCAATTAGTTTGGGTCTTGTTCCCTCACCTTTGGTTGAGCATAGATCCTCGTTCAAGTTTATGAATCACTTTTAAATTACTAGAAAGACCTAACAAGTCGATAGATTTTTATTAGAATTAATTCCAATAAATTAAAATAACTGAAATCGTAGGGTTGCAGGTAGGGTAGCACCTAGGGTAGCAGTTTCTACGACCCTAGGGTGTAGGGTCGGACGTGGGGTTAGATACCATTCGACCCTACATGCGACCACACCCTCCCTGAGACTTTTCGAGGGCATGTGGTCGATCCTATGGTCTCGTAGGGTCAAATGATATCATTCGACCCTACGTGCGACCACACGTATTCTGAGTCGACCTTTCATCCTAAAGTCCATTCTTTCATGTTTTGATCCTTTGTCTTACTTTCATGGTCCATTCTAAGATTGTTCTATGGCTCAAAACTCCAAGTTATACACTATTCATTATCCATAACAATTTCCTCAATGGAATCTCTTGGAACTTGTCCATGGATGGATGATTTGGGTTTCTCCTAATCCTATGTTCTTCATAACTATTCTAGGATCTCTTATTCAGGTAAGGAATTAGGTTCATTTTTTTATTTAAAGGTTTCTCTGAAGTTTCCTTCTCTTCCTTAGTCTTCTTCTCCAAGTTTCCTTCTCTTCTTCTCTTCCTTCTCTTTCTCTTTCTCTCACTTTCAATTAGGGCTGTAAAGGAGTGAAAGAGGCTAAGGGACGTCCTATTTATAGAGAAAAATCCTCCATTATAAGTTCCAATGAGTTTAGGAAATATCTCCTTGGAATTAGGAAAGTTTCCTACTTTCCAATTTCTGTCTGTCAACGTAGGGTCGGACGTAGGGTCGCATGATCCGTCGACCCTACACCTTCTTAGCCATCCGACCCTACGACTAAAAAGTCATGGCTTGGACTTCTGTTGAGGTGGGGTCGACCCTACCTATTTAGGTATGCAACCCTAACCTCACATTTACTGTTTTTAGGTTAGACTCATACCTGGTCTTGTGATTTCTTCACGTACTTGTCCACTTGGCTCGACCATGATAGGTAGACCTGGTACAAGGTGGTAAGACCGGTTAGTTCGATACGGGTCTTACATCATAAGTGTCCTATTTGTGTAGAGACGAAAATGACTAAAAAACCTCATAAAATGATTGAAAGAAAAAGTGATCTTTTAGAACTTATCCATAGTGACTTTGCTGATTTTAAGTCTCATGAGTGAAGGGGTGGCAAAAAGTACTATATAACTTTTATAGATGATTATTCTAGATACATTAAGGTTTATCTTTTAAGGACAAAAGATGAAGCAGAAAATGCATTTAAAGCATACAAACAAGAAGTGAAAAATTAATTAGGAAAAACAATCAAGAGATTAAAAACAGTTAGGGAAACTGAATATGAAACTCAAAGCTTAAGTAAATTTTGTGAAGAAAGTGGTATTATACTTGAAACTACAGCACCTTATCAACCTGAATCTAATGGAATTGCTGAAAGAAAAAATAGAACTTTAAAGGAAATGATGAATTGCTTTTTAATAGGTTCTGGTTTACCTTTAAACAAGTAGGGGGAAGCAATTCTTTCTGCTTGCTATATTTTAAATAGGATACTACTGAAAATTCTTATTTAATACCTTTCGAATTATGGCATGGAAGAAAACCTTCTTTTAATCATTTAAAAGTTTGGTGTTGTTTAGCAAATGTCTATATTCCAGAACCTAAGAAAAGAAAACTAGGCTCAAAAACTTGTGATTGTATTTTCATTGGATATCCACAACATAGTGTTGCATATAGATTTTTGATTTTAAAATCTATTGAAAATCTGTTTGATGCAAATACCATAATTGAGTCAAGAGATGCAGATTTTTTTGAATATACATTTCCTATGATTAAAGATCAATTTAATAATCTATGTTCTTCTAATAATATTATTTCTAAAGATCATAATATGAGTGCTCTTAGTAATGAAAATAATAATAAATTAGATTTCAAGAAGGATGACCAAATAAGAAAAAGTAAAAGACAAAGGAAACCTACCAATTTTGGGATGACATGCTTGTTTACTTTGTTGAAAGAGATCCATTAACATATGAGGAGGCTGTAACATCTCCTGATGCTGTGTTTTGAAAAAAGACTATAAAAAGTGAGTTGGATTGTATTATACAGAATCATACTTCGGAATTGGTAAACCCTACACCTGGTACAAAGACTTTGGATACCAAGTGGATTTTTAAGAAAAAATAGATCTTTTGATAAATTTAAAGCAAGATTGGTAGTCAAAGGTTTTAAACAAAAATAACATATAGACTTTTTTGATACTTTTTCACCTGTTGCTCGGATTGCTACAATAAGAACCATGTTTACTATTGCCTCTATATATAAACTTGTTATTCATCAAATGGACGTTAAAACGGCTTTTCTTAATGGTAACTTAGAAGAGGAAATTTATATTAGACAACCTGAGGGTTGTATCACATATGGACAAGAACACAAAATGTGTAAATTAATTAAATCATTATATGGTCTAAAACAAACACCAAAACAATGGCATGAGAAACTGGATAGTGTTTTGGTGTCAAATGATTTTTTTATTAACTGAAAGGTGTGTATATAGCAAATTTTCAAATAAAAAATATGTGTTTATTATATTATATGTTGACGACATGTTGGTTATGGGATCTAATCTTGACATAGTGGAAACAACAAAGAAGTTTCTCATGTCTAAATTTGATACAAAAGATATGGGAGAAGCTGATGTAATTCTTGGAATCAAGGTCATCAAAAAAGATGATGAGATAATATTATCTCAAGCACATTATGTGAAAAATCTACTAAAAAAGTATGGTTATTTTAAGTATAAATTTATCAAGACACCTTTGATGTCTGGTAGTTATCTTGTAAAACATCAAGGTAAACCAATTTTCCAAAAGAAGTATTCTTAAATCATTGGTTTGATTTCTTACTTGATATATTCTACAAGACTGAATATTGCTCTAGCAGTTGGAAAGTTGAGTCAACATATTCATAACCCTGGAAAAAAGCATTGGGAAGCTTTAGTAAGGCTGTTAAGATACTTAAAAGGAACAGTAAACTATGGGATACACTATAGTGAAAAGTCAACAATATTAGAAGGATATTGTGATGCCAATTAGATTTCTGAGACAGAAGAATCATTGGCTACAAGTGGAAATATTTTCACTTTAGGAGGTGGAGCGATTTCTTGAAAATCGATTAAACAAACATGTGGTACAAGTTCTACCATGGAAGCAGAATTTATAGCTTTGGAGAAAGCTGGATCAGAAGCCAAATGGCTTAAAAACTTGGTGACTAAAATTCCATTATGGCTTTAGCCGATACCACCCATATCACTACATTGTGATAGTCAAGCTGCTATTGCTAAGCAAAAAGTAATGTATATAATGAAAAAAGGGAGACATATTCGACTAAGACACAACTTATTTAGACAATATGTTAGTGAATGAACGATAGCTATCAACTTTGTAAAGTCAGAATTGAATCTGGCAGATATGTTTTTAATGATGAAATGCTTTGTAGAATCTCTTTAGAAAATTTGTTCCTTGAGAAATCAAGAATTTTTAATGATTTTACGTTCCCAATATTCCTTGGGATCCTCTCTGTCAGATGATTTATGGAAAAATTAAAAACAATTACTCCCAAAAGCATTTGTATCGCTATAGGTATGTTTTTATTTGAAAGATCCACAAACTTTACATAATAGAATCCTAGCATAGTACGCAAATTCTCGTCCCTTTGCAACAATCAGCATGTGTTCATCATATCCCTTAAACAGAACACCATTTTGTATTTGTGTAATCTACCTTTCTATTCGTCATAAACCCCTTAACCACATTATCCCCGTTAATCATCCATTATATTGGCCAAACATATTGGAATGAATCTTGAAAATTTATTTGTACTAGATCCAAGATGTGGAGTTTGGTAAGATGACATATTTCTTGAGAAAATTTTCCAATGAATGAGTTTGCTTGCAGACGTAGTATCACTAGATGAAATAGGTTTTCTCCGATTAGGATTTTAGAGAACTTATTCCTGCCAAGATCAAAACTAAGCAAATATTTGCAATATATTAGAGAAGATAGAAGCTCCCCATAAAGACTATTGTTATTCAATATCAATCTTTCAAGGCTATGCAGATAATCAATTGAACTCAGAATTTTACCCAATAGGTTGTTCGAGAGATCCACAATCACCATACTACGCAACGAACACTTCCCAATTAAAGTTTCATTCCAATCAAAAGAAAGCTCTGCAGAAAAATGATTGAAAGACAAAGATATAATAGGTTCTTCATATAGCAATTGATGATGGCATGGCGTCATTTAATTAGTTGAATGAAAGATCTAATTAATACAAAAATGGCATTGTTCTCCAATGTTCGAAGGAATACACCCTGAAAATTAATTGAATTGAAGCAGTAGGTTGGATATATTCATAAACTATAAAGTTAGAGGACCCAGTAACCAGTTAGAGCTTAAGTCCAATATTGAGGACAACTTTTTAACTCTTATTGGGTTGACATTTGGCGAGAAACCACATAGTCTGTTGTAAGAGAGATCCAAGTAAAGGATATGAAACGAGAAAACTTCCAAAACCATTCTGGTATGATATCTAAAATATTGACATTTTGGAGTAATAGTTTGGGAAGTAGTTTTTATATTTAATCCACTGTGGAAACTTACAGCACATTTGCAAGTTAAACAGTTGCAAAAAATCAACTTTAAATGGAGGAGCCCATTCTTTTCTCACATCAAGAACCAATAATCTATTTTGATAAAATGAATGTATAGATAAAACTTTCAAATTTTTTAATTTTGAAAAATGATGTTCTAAAATAGCACATTCCAATAATTTCCATATACATTCTAGGAGGCCAATTTTGTATGTTGTTAGAAGATTTTAAGAATAGACTCACTTAATCAATTCATAGATAAATCCAATACTTTCAAGATTGAGAGTTGTCCTATGCTTTCTGGAATGGACCCACTTATTTGATTCGAACTAACATACAATTCTTTCAAAAACAAAAAATTCCATCTGATATAGGCAAATGCCCACTTAGGTCGGAATCTGTCAAAGATAGTACCTCCAATCTCTTGTTAGTCGATCCAGACAGAAGATCCACAAGTGCACCCACCTCAAGACCGTAGTTAAATGATAGATTCAACCTATGTAATTTTCGTAGACTTCCTAAGACTATTCTAGTCTTAGAATCTCTATTGTGAATATTATCAGTTGAGGTAACTGTTAGATTTATTGTGATTAGGGTTTCAATCAAGCCCATCCCAATCCATACATGAACCCTAGAATACAATGAAGAAGTCATAATTCAATGAATCATAAAGACATACCTATTTGAAGAGATCGATTCTCGTATGCTCCAAGACACTCCAAGCTTTGATCGAAATCCCTCGGCTACAGTCTTCCACAGCCTCTAGAGGATATCTTGATTTTTTTTGCTAATGGGTGCAGAGAGAACTGATTAACTACGATTGTGGGGACTCTAATCCAGTATTTATAATACTACTGTAACCCTAAAACCCTTCCCACAATAGAATTAGGATTACTAAACCTATCTTATACCATGTGACAAACCAAATCAAACTGGTTCTACCGTGCTAATCAGACTCCCACTGAATAACTAGTTTAGGTAATTAATTAAGCCCACATAAGTTGAATAATCTCCCACTTGGGCTATATTAATTTAAAAATCACCATTAACTAGTGTGGCCATGGAATCCAACACATTAAATCGTCACTAACTTTGATTCATCCATTAAGTTTACCAATGCGAGCAACAATAGATAATAAACTTCAATATACGGTGTACAACCTTCTATCAGCCATAATAGAGGTCTACTCAATACATGAATGGCTTAAGATAATGCATGAAAGTAAACTCTCATGTGAGTCCATAACTTGATTAAAGAACCTTAATCAAAATGCCCAAAAACCTTTATAGGCAACTAAAACATGGTACTTAAATAAAACAAAATATAATACCATACTTTGGCTAGACACCACCTTTATCCTTTGGCTAAATACTGCCTCCTTTGGCTAAATACTGCCTTGTACGCTTTGGTTAAATATTGTTATAGTAACCCTGGTTGAATACTACCTTGTTACAACAACTGAATATCACCCAAAATCTTTGATATGTCAAACACATATAACTATATAAGCAAAATAACAACAATGCAAATGCTAATTTAAACAAAACATGGTTACAAAAACTGTGCCCATCAAACCATGAGCAATACAATCAAACACAGTAAGGACTATGAAAACACAAGCATAAACATAAAGAGTCTTCTACTGATTAATTATATCTAGAGACTCCCACTGATTCCTAGATCTTTGGCCACTCAAGCCTCTGATAAAACTAATTATTTTCAACCATTCTTATATTGGACATACTATCCCTTGAAGACTCTCACTAACAAAGCCTTCGTCAGAGAATCTACAATCAAATTGTCCATCAAAATGTGCTCTACAAAGATATAAATTTTTTTACCCTTTTCCTTACCTGAAGAGATTTGATCTCTATTATACTTTGAAATATTAGATTTTATTATTCTTTGAGAAGAACACAGCTGAACTGCTATCACAACACATCTTAATAGGTTTAGAAGTAGAATCTACAACCTCCAAGTTAGAAAAGAAAATCTTACACCAGATACCTTGCTTGTTATCTTCACATAGAGTTATAAAACCCTACCACCATGACAATGAACCTTGATGATGGTTTCCTGTCATCGATGCAAATATTATAAATTACATCAAAATAGTCTAAAGTGTTACTACTTCCATAAATAAACATGTAATCCTTGGTCCTCTGCATATATCACATGACCATCCCTTTCCCTGTTGTCCAATAAGCTATACCAGCATCCAATTGAAAACGTCCCATAACACTCAATAAAAAGACTATATAAAAATGATTACAACCTTGAGCATATATCAAGCTCCCTACTGCAGTGCAGATGCTCACTCTTAAAATCATTCATTGTACATAATTCTGTCAATTTGTTTCCTTTACTGATTTAAGCATCCACAACTTAATGGTTATACATGTATACTAAACAGTTTGAAATCAGGAACAACGTTTATACTTTGAGACAAATCCAAATTTTTTTTTGTCATGAGCAAACTCAATATCAGGTACAAAGGTACTTGCTCACACATTCTATATCTCGAAGTAATTAGATAAAAAAACATTGGTTTCAACTAGTAAACCAAGTCACTATAAGCTAGTGATTAACTATCAACACATATGACTAAGAAGTGAATCCGGTCCCACTGACCTATAAATATATATAATGGTCAATGACAATCTCAACAAAGTTAAAAGAAGATACAACTCTTTGAAACTTCAGGTATCACTACCTAGATGTCTGTTTAATCTACTTATTGACTTTATAAATCTACAAAATATATATTTTTTATCCTTACCACAAGACCTTATGGCTAAAGCACATAAACACCTTCTTCCTGATTTTCTTTGATCAAAACGATCTTTACATCTATCTGATGCAACTTCAAATAAAAAATACAATTAAGACCATAAAGATTTGAAGTCTATACCTTCCATTCTCTTTGTGTGATTTTACTTAACTATAAGTTTTACTTTGTAGCAATCAATTCTCCCACTGGAATCAAACATTACAACTCTTTGTATAACCATTTTGAACCTATGAATACACTGCTCATCAACAATAGCACAAAATCTCAAGTCTTTTTGTTCGTAGACAACGATCTCCTCATTGTCTCTTCTGACTCTACTATAATGGCTATGCATCAACCTGAATGAAGATAAGCTTAACAATTATCTCATTACATACGGTTGCACCACAGTTATTTCCATGTGGTCTCATTAAACTTCAAGTTTCTTGAATCTATTTTGACATCCCATAAAATGACAACTCAATATCCTAAAATAATTACTCTCTTACGAGTGTTATGAAACCATGTCAGCTTTACAGTCTCAAACAAGAAGATAACTTAAATGAATAAATTTCAGCTACCCCCCATAATAGTTTTGAAACATCACCTACCACCCACACCTTTCAAAAAACATCAGCTACCACCCAAACGTTTACCACCGTTAATCAAATAGATCCACTTCGTTAACCAATTCCGTTAGTTGCTGATGTCATCCAAAAACAAATTTTAATTGGACAATAATACCCTAACAGATAAGTTGAAAGATCTTTTTACCCTCTCTCAGTTAACTGACCCTAAACCCCTAAATGGTCTCTCTCTCGCTACCCATCACCGCCTCTTTTCACCCTCCTGCACCGCCCCTCTCTCTCTCTCTCTCTCTCTCTCCACCCCAGGCACACCACCGCTGCCTCCACCGTCTCACACCGTAGAGCGAAGGAGACGAGAAGGAACTCGATAGGTAAAGTTGCCGGCAAGTGAGACGACCAATATGAGAGCAGATGAGATCGAGAGATAAAAGAAGACGGTACAAAATCAATGGTATTGGATGGATTTTAAAATGATAAATAAATTGATTTGTTTTTGGGATAACATGGTACAAAGGTTAAGAGGGTTATCTTTTGTTTGAAATCAAAGACAAAAGTCTTCTTCTGTTTTTGGTTTTGGAAATATCAGAGAACGGAGGTTCTAGAAAAACGAAAGAAGAAAAAAATGGAAGAACAGTTTCAGAAGAGTTGGGAATCCTCAAGAACCAGAAACGATGGCAAGAATCAAAGGATCTTCCATTAAACCTCTCCCTTCATTCTTTTTTCTCAAGAAACACTAACTTGGAGACATTTACAGAGGATTCTTTTTTCTTCATAGATGACGTTGAAATAGTTAAAGATGTAGGGTATGGCAGATCTGATCTTCAGTGCATCAAATGGAGGGGGCCATGCCGGCATTAAATGGGACCATGAACTGAAGTCCACGATCCCAACGGCGGAGGAACCACTGTCCCACTTTTTGAACCATCGTGGTCGGATAAAAGGCCACGATCCCAACGGTGAAGAAGCAACAGTCCAGCAACTGATTGTCGGTGAGAGCATGGAAGTGAAACAACTTACCAGAAATTCAGGAGAAACACCAGACGTTCTTGGGGAATCTTCCCCAGATTTGTCAAACGACATCGTATCATCTCCATTCTTAGGTTTCGAACTAGGATGATTCCAGCTAAGATATTCAAAATCGACAGAACCTGAAGTTAAAGAAGATCCCAATGGCAAAGGAACCGTGATCAAATACAGCAAAGCCGCTCCAAACAGAGATGAATCGGAAATTCTCCCCCGACGAATCAAAACCTAATTTCTCTATTTTAATCACAAATATCGCCATTACTCTGAAATGATGCTATGCTAATTTCGTAACTTTTCTTTTTCCTGAAAACCAGGAAAAGAAGAAGAAGAAAGAGACAGGAAAAGAAGAAGACGAAAGAAGGGTTATATTAGTAATTTTACTAGTTTTTAAAATTTTCAAATTAATAACATAAAGGGTAAAATTGTCTAACGCTGATTTCTATCACCTCCGTCAGTTACTTGGGTGTAGTTGATGTTTTTTGAAAGGTGTGGGTGGTAAGTGATGTTTCAAAACTATTATGGGGGGTAGTTGAAATTTATTCTAACTTAAATTGAAACTGACTAACTAGACACTCTATTAATAATATAGGCTACAATATCAATTCTTTCCCTACAAGATCAAATTCATTCTCAGGGGCTCTAGTAAACACTTGCTCAAATTTATCAAGGAATAGACCAGTATTACGTGATCTCCCATAATATATACCCTCTCATTCAGATCCAATAGTTTTAATTCATTTAATAAAAGTTTTTCTATCTTAATTTTTTATTATTTAGAAAAACACCCATGGAATAAACTATGACAAGAAGTCTTAGATGAAATATTAATGTTCACCAAGTTCAATAAATCTTTATTGTGAATAATCTTCATTTACCTTAATCTTATCATCTTCTCCTTTAATTAATTCTCACATATATACATGTTATGAACTTTAGAAGGGGGGTTTCAGAATATTATTCTTTATAATCTTTCTTTACATGTTCCTTCTGAGTCACACTATAAGAATATCATTTTATTTAGATCCATTTTATCTTGCAGTTCCTTAATATCCAATTCTTTGTCATAAAGTTTCTAACAATTATGGGAAAAAATGTATTTCTTTCTTTGAGTTTCTCTACCCCTCTTGCACCTTGTCTTTGTCTAGATATGTATTATGTACTATGACATTGGCATTCATATCTTTTTCTTTCCTTTGAACTTCTATCCTTAGTTCTTTCATTTTAGGTTCACTATATCTTTTGAGTACTATAAGTCACCAGGATCTGACTATACAGTTATCGTGAGTAAGTGAAAGTCTAAAGTGTCACCAACATAGGTTTTAATGAATTATCTACAAATGTTCACTTATCTTTTGAGCTTATCATTAATAGTTAATAGCTCTACCTTGTGCTTCCTCACACTCCATTACCATCCATTATCATCAAAACTGGTACTGATCGGCTTAAGTAATACAACATCTCTCTGTCCTTTCTTAAAATATCAAACCTTTCTTTGAATTTCACAGGAAATATCCTATTTCAATGTTTCTCATCTGAACATTTCTTTACATGATCTTAGGGACTGAACACCCTAAGGACCAAAATATAAATTTCTATTGAGTACATCTAGGTTAAATAGTCATAGACTAGTTTTTAATTTCTATGCCAAATTATAAAACTGGTTGCCAATGATAGACATCTTAAAGTATTTAATCATTACATGTCCACAACTATATTACAATGTAAATAATTGTAAGTCTACTATTAATACCAAATAAAATTAGCTAGCAAGTATAAATACATAATATGTGCAAGCCAATTTATATCTTTGAAAAATCAAACAAACTACATACACATCCTTTTGGACAATATGTGTACTGATCTTCTCGATAGCTGTGTAATAACTGCGTAGGAATAATGATTTTTAAAAAATCTCACCACCTTTGGGTGGATGAAACCCCTAAAGCTAAGATCATTCAACCATGTGTATGAGCGTTTAAGTTCTTTGACAACACCACCTTTCGGTGGATAGTGCCACTCTTTGCTGCATCCATAAAAGTGAGAGTATATGTCAGTGTCACTTTTGGGTGAGCACTGTAGTTCCTTGTTGTAGCTTGTAAATACACAAATGTTGGATTTGAACATATTATAATAGAACCAAGTGTATCACTTTGGTGGTCACCATAAAATTCTTACACAACAGCTACAAACCCTAATTTGAATAAACTTTGACAATGTCACCTTTGGGTAAACACTATCAAACTGAAGCATTTACAAACACAGCCTTGAATTTGAATACATCATAATGAAACAAGGTTGCCACTTTGATGGTCACACCAAGGTTTATCATGATATGAACAAATCCCAACCTGCAATACTTGTGGGATACCATGAATATTTTATTAACACAACCTTATAGGTCTAAACATTCAAATTACTATGCACAATAGCTCAATAATCAATTTGATATAATAATCTAAGAAAAATCAGCATAAAAACTGTAAATTAAATCCTCATATGATATTTTTCTATATAAATATGCTTTCCAATGTATTTAAATGTACCAAAACATATACCAGATTGAAGGACATAAAAAATGGAGTCCAATGGAAAAAATCGGAGGTCAATCCGACCTTCTTAGCTTCCAGAATCGAGGTTTAATGTTATTTTAATAAAAACAGAGGCCAAATAGACCCTTATAAGCCTGTCAGGGTTGGTTCGGTTCGGTTTGCCCTGGCTTGGCCAGGTTCAACTCGACTTCGGTTTGGTTTGAACTGAACCAGATATACCTTTTTTTAAGATTAAGTTCTTCAGTTCAGACCGAACTACCTGATCTATCTGGGATGAACCACCGAGCTAGTTCAACGGTCTATCCACCGGTCCAACCTGGTTCATAAAATGGGGTATTGGATCAAATATCTGGGTCATTGGGTTGGGTACTCGGGTCAACTTATCGGGTTCATGGGTCGGCTCATCGGATATGTTGACCAGGTCTACTGGTCAATCAACGGCTACGTTGATCTGGGTGATCGAGTAGCACGTACTAACCCACACGTGTAACCCAGCTATCTTGGTCTTGGGTCAAGCTTTGATCCTGGTCAAACTGACCCAAAATCGGTTCTAGGCACAGGCTGGCCCTGAACCCAATACAAAATGGCCCAACCAAGCTCGGTTCACCCTGCCCGGGTTGACCTTGAGTCGACTCGGATTAGGGTTTTCGAGTTAACTCAGAGCTGACCCGGCAATGAACCGCCATCAGTTTTTCTTTTTTCTTTTTTTTCTTTTTTTTATTATTTCTTCCCCAGCAAGTGAGTTCCACTCGCAACTACCGCCAACGAGTGAGGGCGTGTCCAACAACTGATGCTGACGATTTTTATATCGTCAACTCCATCTTGTCATCCTTTTTCCAATGGTATATGGCTTGACCTGTTTTGTTAGTCGAAAAAATTTCGTCGGTAGAAAAATCCGACAAATTCAATCCAGATTAGATTGAAAACTTGAGAAAAATTTCTCTTTCCAATTCAATCAATCGAAATAGGTCGTTACCATCAATCTCCATTAATCCTAGGTCTGTATGGTTGGCTTTGATACCAACTATTAGATTTATTATGATTAGGATTTCAATTAAACCTATCCCAAACCATGTGTGAACCCTAAAATATAATGAAGAAGTCATAATTCAATGAATCAAAAAGACATACCTGTTTGAAGAGATCAATTCCAGTATGCTCCAAGATTTGATCAAAATCCCTTGGCTACAATCTTTGACAGCCTCCCAAGGATATCCTGATGTCTCTTGCTAATGGATGCAGAGAGAACTGATTAACTGTAGCTGTGGGGACTCTAACCCAGTATTTATAAAATACTACTGTAACCTTAAAACCCTTCCCACAATAGAATTAGGGTTACCAAACCTATCTCATACTATGTGACGAACCAAACCAAATCGGTTCTATCGTGCTAATCAGACTCCCACTAAATAATTGATTTGGGTAATGAATTAAGCCCACATAAATCTAATAGTAATATCCTTGAAGATCAAGATCTACAAGGTTGTTAATATTTGGGAACTAATGAGATAGAGAAAAATTAAAGATGTTCCAAGAGAGATCAAGTACCAAAAAAGATGTAATATAAACAAATGGAAGGGGAAAGGAAGTCTTTCACTTTCACTCTCAAAGCAAAGAAAGCTTATTTAAAGTTAGGAACCAATCATCGGTTGTGTTTCCAATTTTGACATAATCCATAAAGGTACTCCTAGGAAGAAAGAAGGGAGATCAAATGCAGATTGTGTACTCTTGACCAAAAATTAATGTTGACAAAAAGATCTAGTTGATGCAAATTGGATAGGTTTCCGATTTGAAAAGGAACTGTGCCGCCAAAAAATGCATGATGCAGATTGACGTAATTCAACTCCTTGAATGAACCAAGGAAGTATGGGATATGCGTTCCTAGAAAGTAATCCATGCTCAAATCCAAGTAATTCAAATATTTCAAATTGAGTAAAGAGATGGGTTTATCTTATCTCTCAAGCATGACTTGAACGACTCTTTGTTTTCATCAAAATAAATAAATTGCAATGGGTAGTAGTGGTTCAGTTGGACTACATGCCCCATCATATTTAGCAGACTCCTCTCCATCTGCAATAGTCTTTACTCGTTCAAAAAGATAGCTGACCACTATGGTATTTGATACCTTCTTTGAACTTGAAAAGTGTCTTCGTCTTTATTTATTTGTAAATCGAATTGGGTTCTCCATTGCGTGAACTAAACTCTAATTAGAGAAGAAAATACAAAAGAAATAGAAGGGAACTCCACAATCTCCCACTCAACGAGGGTGCATACGTGTGAAACGAGATCTTCACCAAGGTATATTTTACATCCTTGAAGGCACATTATGGTCGTCACGCTCTAGTTCTGACACCATTTGTTGAGACTCGGGTAGAATTTATCCCTAAGAGCTAGCTTATAAGGAAAGGGTGACCAAGTCTTTATAAGACTCCATAGCAAGCTTTTCGCATCCAATATGGGATTATTACATCAAATTGTTTGGGGTTCCACGAGACTGTAATAATCCCACTTTTAGGGATAAATTCTACCCAAGTCTCAATAAGTGGTATTAGTGTCGTAGCATGGCAACCCTCTTCGAGAATGTAAAATATCCCTTGGAAAAGATCTCAGTTTCCATTTATGTAACCACGTGAGGGTTAGATTGTTGGCGGGTTCCACACTACTACAATATATAATACCATATCTGATGTACAAAGTCCAATGTGGTGTATGACTTGGGCATCCTTTCCTTACGATCTAGGTTGTAGGGATGAGTTCTACCTAAGTCTCAACAACTAGTATCAGAGAGAGAGTGTAACAACCCTGATGTGCCTTTGAGAATGTATAAGTTCCCATGTATGTGTACGCACCCCATTTTTGTCATCTCCAACCGAACAAAGTCTTCTAACTTGTAGACAGCAAAAGAGGGGAGGAGAGTGAAAGTTTGAAAAAGTATAGGGGAGGTGAGTGAAACTTTCTCAAACTGATAATCGATCAGTCCTTGCATGCTCCTTATGGTGTTTTGAGCCCAACTGAGATGATCCCCAATATACAGGAGTCTAAGTGAACACACATGGCAAGGTTGTGGGTCCTAATTCAAAGTTTGGATTTTTGGCTACGACTTCGAGGCGGTTTTCGATTGTCCCCACAGCAAGGTCATGAGCTACAACCTACATGGATGTGTAGGTCATGGAATTATTTTAAAATGACAACATAATCGATCAATTTTGATGTCAAATGAAAAAGATATGACGATTTTAGTCCAGAAATAAATATAAGGTGGTTTTCTGAAAAGAATATTAAAATCCCAAGGGCTTTCTTGCAAATTATCATAAATTATATTAATTGAACATCAAATCGTTATATCTTGATCATTCGACATCCAAATCAGGCGATTCAAGTGCCAGCATGTTTCATTTTCAGTCCTCTTCAAAGTGGTCATGGAAAATCCAAGATAGAAACCGCCGAAAGATTCCATGCAGAGTTCCAAGCGATATGCCTGCTTAAACTTCAGTTCTTTATAACTTGCTCATCTGACATCCAAATCAGGTGATTCAAGAGCCATTATTCTCCATTTTCAGTCCTTTTTAAAATGGAATGTGAAAAATTTAGGGCAGAGGTCGTCGAAAGATTCCATTCAAAGTGGGAAGCTGAATTATCGTAAATTGGACCGTTTAAACTTTAGTTCTTCATTTTGTTCATCTGACGTCCAAATCAAGTGATTCAAGCGTCGTTATTCTCCATTTTCAATCTTCTTCAAAGTGGAT
Organism: Protea cynaroides; assembly: GCA_028583415.1. Classification (NCBI taxonomy): domain Eukaryota; kingdom Viridiplantae; phylum Streptophyta; class Magnoliopsida; order Proteales; family Proteaceae; genus Protea; species Protea cynaroides. The sequence goes on along the minus strand of CM053271.1, from coordinate 47,807,264 downwards.
GTGGAAAATCTAGGATATAGGTCGCCTAAGAATTCCATGTAGAGCCGCAAGCCGATATTGGCCCATGAATGAAAATGGTTTCTCAGCCCAACCCAACTCAACCCAAGTCAGTCCAGACCAATTTAGACCCGACCAATCCGTCCAGTCTAGCCCAGACCCGTCCAGTCCAAATCGGTTCAGCTCATATTATGTTATGCATATATATATATATATATATATATATAGAGAGAGAGAGAGAGAGAGAGAGAGAGAGAGAGAGAGAGAGAGAGAGAGAGAGAGAGAGAGAGAAGAGAAAAAGAAAAAGAAAAAGAAAAAGCAGGGGGACTTTTTTGGGCTGGCCGAGAGGGAGAGGAGAGTAGCAGATTGAGCCGAAGAGGGAGATCCACCAAAGGGGGTGTGAGTTTTTTTATTTGGTGACCCAGCAAAGACGTAAGCTCACTGTTTCTTTCTCTATTATTTTCTTCTGTTTAGTTTTTTTTGTCTACAATCAGATCCACAACCCCATCGAATCCCCACTGTCTGCCGCCCAACCTTCCATTAAACCTGACCATCTTACCTGGCCGCCTACAACCACTCCACAGATCATCACCAAGGCACCCCGCATCTCCCTCAAAAACCCGATAGCACCTGTTACTACCATGCCCGCAGATCCCACTTCCCTTGCATGGCCAACACCTATCCCCCCAATCAAAACCGATAACCTTACCTGAGTACAAAGCCCCATCAGACTTGCACTCAACCCCACGGCCATGCACCACCTGGCCACGAAACCAAGCTCCACCAACCACACCATACTCCTGGCCGCCACCTCATAACACCATCAAACCCTCTCCTTGCTACAAACCGACACCCATCTCTTTGTACCCCCATGCAACTTGTGCAATACCACAACATCCCATGCAGCCCCACCGACGGAACCACTTGCTCACCACCTTCTTAACCCCACAATACCACATCACATGCATCAACCCGATAGCCCCAATTTGCATGGCCCATGCAGCCCACCTGGACAGCTAAGAAACCAGCACCACCACATCACCTATATAACTCCTAATCCTCATCACACCTCATGAACACCTGGTCATCTCTACCCTCCATAATTGCTGGACCATTGAAATATTTGGGTTATGCCCATTGCAATTGGTGATATCTTAAAGGAATAAAGTTAGATTGCAATTATCCATTGGTGATCATAGTTACCACTTAGTGAAATTCTATACGCTAAGGCTACGTGCTTATCCCCTCATCTCGAATTTCTCACTTGCTAATACAAGTGTTTAGATCTGTTTCAAAACTGATCTGCTCGTTCTTAATTTTTCTTAATTTTTTTGTGCTTACATTTGATTCATCCTCATTGATTGGATTTAGCCCTAATAGGTTGACTGAACCCCGAGTGGTTTTGGTGTAATTATGACGGACTAGTTTAGCTCCATGATAGATTTTGTTAATTTGTGTTAAACCCGGTCCACATACGCCTCTCCTTTATGCTGAATTGGTTTATGTTTTATACTAGGCTCAACCATTAAATCTGGTTTGGTTGAAAGTTTTTAGGGATGATTTAACTGCTGGAATTTGTCTATGCGTATATATTTGGTCCGACCCTAACTTTATTGTTTGGGTTGATTTTATTAAGTACTTTTATATTTGGGCTGATCCCATCCCATGTTATGGGTTTAGTATGATTAATACTAAGTTTTATTTTTACCCATATGCTCTAATAGATTCATCCCATCTGCTTGAGTACCTCTTTCCCATGCGTGGTATGATTTAATTCTTACTTGGTTAATTTGATAATGTTTTATCCAACCTTTTGCTTGGATCTGCTCCAATGCTTATGCTTGGTCCAGTCACGTTTCTGGACAATCCCATGTCACTTGGGTGCAAACCCGGCCGGTTTGGCCCAAAAGCACTAATTTGGACTAGTTTGGTCCGTTTCCACCGAATTGGATAGGTTTGATCCATTCCCATCAATTCAAGCAGGTTCGTTGCCCACATGATTTTCACTTTATCCATTACATAATCATTGTTTTATGGACGCAGCTGCGTAGATGTTGCTGGCCCTTTTCTTAATAGAAGCTGACCCATTTGATTGGGTCAACTTAGATCTCAATTGATCGAAACCCATCTTAATTGGTAGAGCCACCATCCTAATTGAATCGATCTATTGATCTCCAGCTAAATTGAGCTGTTCCCATCCTTAATTGATTTGTTCCATTCTAAATCAGATGGCTCCCATCCCAAATCAGATTTTCACATTATTTATTAGATGGTTCTCACCTTGATCGATTAGTTCCCACTTTAGTTGAATTTTCTTTGGACCAATCATATTTTGAATTGAACTTAGCCCATCATTTACCTTGTTTAGGATCAACCCATTCATTTTCATCATTGTTTACGATTTTTCATCCTTGTTTAGGATCAGTCCATTATTTACCTTGTTTTGGATCAGCCCATCATCTATATTGTTCAAAATCAGACCATATATCATTTACATTGTTTTGGTCTAACACCACAGTATGTGGACTGGTTTGGTACCATTACGGATGGAAATCATCCGTCGGTCTGCGATTCAAGGGACCTGCAATCACAGAAATAAGACAATGGAGTTGGGCGACTAAACCTTGGGTACACTCCGATGCCTAAGTCAGATTCTCAATGTAAACAGTCAAGAGATAGCCAGAAACTATCTCCAGTTTAGAGAAGGAGGGGAGCGAAGAGAGAGTTTGAGGTTAAGAGAGAGAATGTGGGTGAATAGTGAGATGATTTACCTTAGAGGCTCGCCCTTTACTTATAGAGATTGGGATAGCATGGAGGTACCAGCACTCTGGGAGGTAGTCCGCCAATAGGATTGCCAGGTGTCGCACTGTGGGACACCCAGGTCATAGACTTTGAGTAGGAGTAGGAGACTGTAGCCAAGGAAGCTAGGTTGGAGGAGAGAAGGATGACAAATGTCACCATACGAATGGTTGTATGGCCGTAGTAGTCGGCGTCGTGTTGTACTAGGGGAAGGACTCCTACGATGTAAGCTAGTCGCCTTAGGACTCTAGACTCCGACCGGGATACGTACCCCAATAAGATTATGCCTCCGACTAGCAATCGTGTCCCGTTAGGACTGTATCTCCGTCCAAGAGACATGTCCAGATGGAACCATGACTCCGAGTAGACAAGGCCGAGCACCACTATATCATGTCTGGTCAGTCTAGACGATTTTGAGTGTCACGTGTAAGATTTTCATTGGGTGATATTTTTCCCCCATAACAATTGCCACTTGCACTGTCAGATGCAAGGGATTCGATAGTGCAAATATCCTTTGGCTGGCAGTCTCGATCCGATCAGGTACAACTCGGGTCTGTTCATGTGCGCGCTAGTCAGTCATCTTGTTGTCATCCGATCGACTTTTAACGTGAGCAGAGCTTCTGATCAATCATCTAGTAGTCGTCTCCAACTGTTTTCACTAGCCATTAGAGTACAAAACTCGAGGGGTTACGAACTTGAAGCGCTAAGCTCCCCCAACCGTAGATTTCCACGTATGCAAACGGTCAGTTCCATATGACGGCCAGAAATAAATCGACTCGTCTCGAGAAAACGCACCATAAAGTTGTACGCAGAGCCGTTATGATGGGTTGACGTCAGCCAGTCATGTCGCGTCAAGCACGGCAGACCTCCCGCCAATACTATAGTGACACGTGGGTGGGAGTTATTAATCTTCTTTCAAATCTCAAGCCCCATAAATATGGCTCTCCCCTCTTTCGTTCAACCATTTGGACAATACAAGGTTCGAGCTTAGAGTGTCTGGTCGGAGGTCTTCCCAGTCTTCGAGTCTTTCACGCGTCTCCTCCTTTTCTCTTTAATTAGTAAGTCCTCCTTCACATGGTCTTCTCTTTTCCTTCTTTTTGCATGTTTTTAAGTTCTTCTTCCTCCTCCAATAGTGTCACCCCCCAAATGAGAGGTAGAGTAAGTAGGAAAGTATTGATGGCCCAGTATAAGACTTCCTCTTCGGAGGAGTCTTCAGACCCCTTCACTGAAGGTGAGCTATCTTCCACCCGTAAGAAAAGGAAACCCCGAGACTCCATTAGCCTAGAATTTAACTCAGAGGCCACTGAGTCAGAGGGCTCCTATAAGGCTGTGAAGCGTCCCAAATCCCTAGAGGTCATCCCCTCAGCCTCCGAGCAAGCTTTTGAGAAGGATTCTGAACAAGAGTCCTCCGAGGCCACCGAGCGGAGCCAACCAGCCGGTACTTTTTCTTGGAGGATCACTTGCAAGAGATGCGACAGAGTATTCCTCCCCTAGACAAACTCCCGGCCTTGCAGATAACCAGTAGGGTTGCTTTCGAGTCGGTCCTGTCCCAAATCTGCATGGTCTATCAGCTTGAAACTCCCATGATGGATGGGGAAAGGGCTTACGCCCTTCTCCCCTCTGAGATCTACGTGTAAAAGCACGCTCTGAAGTCCAGCCTCCACTTCCCCCTTCACCCCTTAGTAGTAGACATACTGAGGGTTTATCGCATCGCCCCCACCCAACTGACTCTGAACGGGTGGCGGTGCATCTACGCCTTCATCATTTTCATCCGCCGCCTCGACGAGACTCTGACCGTAAACCTGTTTAGGTCATTGTACAAATTCAGTAGTCTGACTGAGAAGAACACCCTGAGAGGCTACTATTATTTTAGTCAGAGGGACGCGAAGAAGCTCCCTTTGATCTCCCAAAAGCCTTTTTCCATCCAAGGGTATACTTATTTGTGAGTCCCCAGCGGGTGGCTCATGTCTCCTGTTATCAAACTCCTGGCTCGTTGTCTATGCATCCGAGTTCAACAAGAAGCCTACTATGACCTCAGAGGAGAAGCACGTCTTCCGTAAGGTAAAGGAGGGCAAAACCATCCCCTATGCCGACCTAGTAGACCAAGGGACCATGGCTGAGTACGGCCTACTAGGTAAGTCTTAAAACGTAGCTATTCACTTTCAATCTGACTATTTCGCCTGGTACTGACTATGTGTTTGTCTTCTTTTGTTATAGTAAACTTCTCAAATGACCAACCGGTGGCCAAGATCCTACTCTAAAGGATGCTACAGAGAGGAGCAGCAGGGGCAGGAGGGTTGGCTACCCCGAGAGATGCCTCCGTTGGTGGGGTTGTTACACAGTCCCATGGTGCCTCCGAGGACCCGAAGAGAAAGAGGCTGGCTTCTATGGAGGGGGCCAAGAAGAAGATAAAGTCAGTCCACGAGCTGCAGGCTGATATCTACAAGACCCGGAGGACCTTGAAGGTGGGCCCTCGAGATGACAATCGGCGAAAACTTATGGCAAAGGAAGCCCAACCCTGCCAGCCTATTGAAACTGTCAACTTGACCCAGTCAGCTGACCCAAAGAGTTTGGGAGATGCACTCCAACCAGAGAGGGAGGACGTTGAGGGGCAGCAGAGTCCTGCCCCCTTCGTTCCGTAGCTCGGCCTGAAGACCACCGACTCGGTGTTCAAGAGTACCAGCACGGCGCCGATAATGGTGACGCAGAACCGGCTTCCTGAGGAAGTCGCTTATACTGTGTCCCTAGAGATGGGGGACCTACTGAAGCAGGTGTTCCTCAACAATGCCCAGGTAAGGGATAGTCTGTTTTCTTAGCTTTTGTTTTTCTTCGTATATGTCTGCTAACTCCTCTGTTTATTATTTGTTAGGGCGGCAATCTCATGGCCGAGCTGTGCCAAAAGGCAGCGGCTCTAGTCCATCATCTAGACGAGTCAAAGAAGGTGGAGGGGGCATCCAAGGAAGCCCTAAAGATAGTCCAAGAGCAACTCCACGAGAAGACTGTCGAGGCAGTTGGCCTTGCTGCTAAGAAGACCAACCTCAAGGTGTCCTTGGACAAGGATGATAAGTCCTTATCTGATGAGCATGAGCAGGTGCACTAGGTGGAGGTGGAGGATCGGGTAGCAGAGGATGCTAAAAAGGTGGCCGAAACTGAGGCCACGTCAGCCAAGGAGGCCTTGGAGAAGGCGAATAAGCTCCAGGCAGAGGTCTGAGAGCAGGTCGTGGCAGATTACAAGGGGTCTGCCCAGTATACTGACAATGTGGAGGAGGCTGTGAGCGGATTCTTCCAAAAGGGGGCCCTTTACTTGCAGTAGTATCTTGTGGGTAAGGGGGTGGAGGCATACTTCTCCGACCTTCCCCTCTTGGCAGAGCAGGGGGGAGAGGAGGTGGCCAAGCGGAAAGAAGCCGGAGACACTCTGGAGGAAGACTTGCCTGCCTACCAGCTACCTCAGACGCCGATCGCCTATCTTTCGGACATCACCCTGCCAAGCGACCCCCCTCTAGGAGGTTTACAAGCTGACCCTGTTACCAAGGATGGTACTGCCTAAGATCGCAGGGTGCCCCTAGTCCTGCATGGCCTTTGTCTTTTTCTTTCTTTTTGTAGAGCTTTGCCCCTTTGTGAGCTTTTGTAATGCTGCCCCTTGCGGGCCTTTGTTAATGAAAAGTATTTTCTTTTTTGTCTGTCGCTTCTGTCTTCCATTTCAGTTACCTGATTGCCTTTATGTACCTTCCATCATACCCCTGAAGTGTAGTCGGTTTAACTGCTTGGTAGGCCGAGTGTGCTTGTTTGCGTGAGTGGGGTAAGGGATAGGTGAGTTTACCACGTACCCCTGAGTTATCTGCCTTTAATGCCTGGTGGTGTTTGGTGATAAATTCCTATAAGATCGGCTTGTTACTTGTGGGCAGTGTCAAGTATGGTCTGTGCAAGTATGACCATGCTCATACCTATTTGACGATTGAAGTGGGCAGGGTTGAGTATTACCATCATTTAGACACGAGTAGTCCGAGTGTGGTCTACGTGCTACTCATACCTGCTTGTGGGTACGAGTAGGTAGAGGCTAGTGAGTTCTACCTTCTATTTGTACCTGCTTGTGGGTATGAATAGGCAGAGTCCTGTAGGACCAGCATGCTACTAGTACCTCTTAGTGGGTGCGAGTTGGCCTTGTCAAGTATGGTTTGCGTGCTACTCATACCTTCTTATGGGAATGAGTAGGCAGAGGTTAGTGAGGTCTACGTGCTATTCATACCTACTTGTGGGTATGAGTCGGCAGAGTTAAGTAGGGCTAGCATGCTACTCATATCTTCTTATGGGTGCGAGTAGGCCAACTGATCCGAATGAAATGACTGTGTGGAGATCCAAGGTGCATGATTGATCAGTTGTAGGGACACAATGAAAATACTTCATGTATTTAAAACTTCTTCTAAGCGGATGCCCTTAGAGGGTCCAGCTTACAACTAAAACTACTTGCTTTAAAAGGGAAATTTACATAACGGGCCTAGATTGGTCGGCTGACTCAACTGAAAGAGAACCTACTTAATAGAAATACTAAGTAAAAAGCAGTAATTTGGGCTAGCACCGAGGGAGGCTTACTAGTAGTATCTGAGAAGATTTATAGCGTGCTTAGTGCGAGGTACCTCTTTGCCACTAATTGGTGGCCAAGGTGTATGATCCAGGCTGACTTGTCTTGATGATATGGTAGGGGACTTTCCAGTTTTTGGCCATCTTGCCCTAGTTGGTCAGCTCCGAGACTATTGTCTTTCGGAGGACTAGGTCCCTGACTCTGAATATCTTGGGCCTCACAGTTTTGTCAGAGTGTCTGGCCGTATCTTGTTGGTACTCGGCCACTTTGAATGCCGCCAATGCCTTGAGGTCTTCCAAGTAATCTAGTTGGTTCGTAGATCAACAAAGTTAGTTGCTTCATCGAAGTTCAGAATATGGTAGGTGGGATGAAATACTTCCACTGGGATGACTGCCTCGGTGCCGAAGGCAAGCATTAATGGAGTTTTGCCAGTTGGGATTCTGTTGGTGGTCCTGTACAACTAGACAATGCTGGGCAGCTCATCGACCCACTTCTCCTTTTCGTTGGCCACCCTCTTTTTTAGGCCTGTCAGTATAGTTTTGTTTGTGGCCTTCGTCTGCCCATTGGTTTGTGAGTGGCCAACTGACCCAAAGCGATGGTCTATTCTAAACTTTGCGCAAAACTCTGCGAAGGATGCATTGGCGAGTACTCGTGGTACGACGAACCTGTATATGACAGAGTGCCTGAAGATCTATTCCACTTTGGTTGAGTCGATTCTAGTGACTGCCTCAACCTCGATCCACTTTGTGAAGTAGTCGATAGCTACTATGACATACTTCCACTGGTAGGTTGCTTTGGGGAAGGGCCCCATGATGTCCATCCCCTATATGGCAAAGGGGAGAGGACTAGTGATGGGCTGTAGGGGGTGGCTAGAGCATGTGGTACTGGTGCGTAAAACTGGTACTTCTCGTACTTGAGTACCAGTTCGATGCAATCGTGCATTCCTGGCCAGTGGTAGCCTTGCCAAAGGATCTTCTGAAACAGCCATCATCCTCCTTGATGCCAACCGCAGATTCCTTCATGTACTTCTTTCATCACCTGCTCAGCTTCCTCTGATCTGAGACACCGAAGTAATGGCATGGTGTAGGATCGCTTGTATAGTATATCCAGGTAGATGGTGTACTGTCGTGCCCTGGCTTGGATGTGTCACGCTTCCTTTCTGTCTTCCGGTAGTGAACCTATCCGAAGGTAACTGTAGATAGGGTCATACCAGCTAGATGTGGCTTTGATCAGTGCGACTTCCTCGGCAGTGCTGCTTACATGCTCCAGTAGCTCTACATAAACTGTAGTTTCCAGCTCAAAGATATTTGGCAGGGACAACCTAGACATCTTGTCTGCTTCAGTGTTCTCGTCTCAGCCTACATATTGCAGTTTGACACTCTAGAAGGCTGTTATGGCCAAATTTAACTTCTCCAGATACTTCTGCATCCCTAGCTGTCTGGCCTTGTAGTTTCCTTGTACTTAGTAGACGACGAGCTGTAAGTCACTGCAGACTATAAGCCATTTGACCATCAGGCTATTTGCCAGTAGGAGGCAGGCCAGCAAAGCTTCGTACTCGGCTTCGTTGTTAGTGGTGCAGAATCCGAATCTAATGGATGATCGAACTTTAAACTTCTCTAGGCTGGTAAGTGTCACCCCTATGCCTGACTGTCTGTCCATGGAGGATCCATCTACTTGCAGTGTCCACGGTGCCTCGGCCAGTGGTGGTCTGTCTTCTTCTTTGGCCCCAGTACTTCCCCTTCTGACAATGTGCTCTCTACTATAAAGTCTGCCAAGGCCTACGCTTTGATGGTGCTTCTGGGCACGTAACTTAGCTTGAACTCGTAGAGCTCCATGGCCCAGTTGATCATTCGGCCAAAAGCATCTAGCTTCGACAACACTTTCTTCAGAGGGGTGTTGGTGAGCACAGAGATAGGGTATACCTGGAAATATGGCCGGAGCTTCCGTGCCGTCGTAACTAGAGCCAGTGCTAACTTTTTGATCGGCTTGTACAGAGTCTATGCATCCAATAGCACCTTGCTGAGGTAGTATATAGGGCATTGGACTTTGTCTTATTCTTTCAGCAAGATTGCGCTCACCGCTAGATCTGAAACTCCAAGGTATAACTGTAAATAATTCCCGAGATTTGGCTTGACCATTAGCGGTGGTGAGGCTAGGTAGGCTTTGAGGTCGTCGAAGGTTTTTTGACATTCATCTATCCAGTCAAATTTTCCTACTCCCTTCAGTGTCTTGAAGAAAAGGAAGCATCTTTTGGTCGACTTGGACATGAGGCGGCCAAGTGCGGCTATTCGACCATTCAATTCTTGCACCTGCTTTGGCTTGGTCGATGCAGTCATGTTTAGTATGGTTGTTATCTTTGAGGGGTTAGCCTCTATGCCCCTCTGTGAGACCATGAAGCTTTGGAACTTGTCTGATATGACGTCAAAAGCACACTTTTTGGGGTTCAGCTTTATGCTGTGCTTTCGGAGGACTTGGAAGGCTTCATCTAGGTCGGCCTGCTTGCTAAGAAGTCATTGATGTACACTTCCATATTGCGATCGATCTGGTTCCTAAACACTTTATTCACCTACCTCTGGTAGGTGGCCCCTCCGTTTTTTTGGCCAAAAAGCATGACCTTATAGCAGAAGAGCCCCTAGTTGGTGATGAAGGATGTGCACTCTTCATCGGACTTTTTCATCTTGATCTGGTTGTACCCTGAATATGCATCAAGGAAGCTGAGCTGCTCGTGCCCAACCATGGTGTCTATGAGCTGGTCTATGCATGGCAGCGGGTAGTTATTTTTCGAGCAGGCCTTGTTGAGGTCTGTGAAGTCTATACAGATCCTCTACTTTCCATTTGCCTTAGGGACCATGATGATATTCGCTAGCCAGTCAGGATAGGTTACCTCGCGAACAAAACCAGCTCTTAATAATTTCTGGACCTCCTCATCAATGGCCGATTGGCTGGCTGGTGGGAAGCTCCTCTTCTTTTGTCTGACCGGCCGATGCTGGGGGTCTACCGTGAGATGATGCTCGATAACCTCTCTAGGGATTCCTGGCATCTCCGAGGTCGACCATGCGAATACATAGAGGTTCTACCCTAGGAACTCGATCAATTTGTCCTTTTTGTTCTCAAACAGCAAGGAGCTGACCTGGAACGCCTTCTCTAGTTGGTTGACTGACACGGGGATTAGCTGAAGTTCTTCTGCTGGTGTTCCCCTTCCTAGGCGGTTGACATCTCGGACGTCTTCTATGTCTACTGTCTGGACTAGGGTGTAAGACCCATATCAAACTAACCCAGTCTTACCACCTTGAACCAGGTTTACCCATCATGGTTGAGCAAAATGGACCAAGGGCGTGAAGGAGATCGTGATCCCAGGTATTAAATCGACCCAAAAACACTTAAATTAAGGGGAGGGTCGCATACCCAGCAAGAGAGGGTCGGACCCCCCAAGACAGAAAGTCAGACCCCCTGTTTTACAGAGGGGGTGGGACACTTTAGGACGGGATCATCGACCCCCAGTTGCCGCCAGAAACTGAAATTAGGAATGTTTCCTAATTTTGGTTGGACTCTTTCCTAAACTCAATGGGACTTATTTTAGGAGTTTTTACTCTATAAATAGGACATCCCTAAGCCTCTTTCACTCCTTTTACAACCCTAATTGAATTGAGAGAAAGAGAAGAGAAGGAAGAGAAGAAGAAGAGAAACAAGGAAGAGAAGAAAGCAAAAAGGAGAAGAGTTTCAGAGAAGGAGTATTCTCCTCAGGTATGGATACTAATTCCATGAGTTTCTATAGACCTTAGGTTAGGTAATGAAGAGAGTATGATCTCGGAGAGTCCCAAACCATCAACCCATGGTTAGGTTTTCATGAAAAACCATGGGGGAATTCATGAAAGCTATATAGGTGAACGATTCATGATTTTAGACCAAAGAATGTGTGTAGAATGGACTTTAGGAACAAGCCATAGGACCCCAAACACGAAGAATGGACTGAAAGGAAGAAAATTGACCAAAACCCATAGGGGGTCGCATAGGGGGTCGATGGCAAATCGACCCTAACAGACCCTAAACATTGACCCCCAGTGTTCGGGAAGTCCAGAATAGGGGTGGTCGCACCAGGGGTCGATCATGACTCCGACCCTACCTCCGACCCCCAGTTAAAAACATGGTTTTTAAATTCAAAATTAATTCTAATTAAATTCTATCGACTTTGTTAGGTCTTCTAGCAATATAATAACATTATAAAGGTGATTCTAAAGCTTGGAAGAGGATTTATTAACAAGCTAAGGTGAGGGAACAAGACCTAAACTAACTGGTTAATAATAAACTACTTTTATTTTTTTTAGTCCAATGCCATATTGATTCCATGCGTGTATGCTTGTATGTGCATTCAACATGTCATCCAATATTTTTATTATTTGTTCATGCATATTTACTTTATTGTTTATAACATGATGATGATGATGATAGGAATAGGCATGTGAATGTTTGTGTTTGGCCAGTGTATATGGTGCGGGTAGGGATGGTATCAATCGGTACAGCCATGACCGTTCTTTATGGGGTGTATATTGTGCCATGGTCTACTCAAGTCATGTCCACTGACGTCGTCGTATCGCCATTATCTTAGCAGAACTATTATGTCGTAGAGTATCAGGGGAGGTGGTCTCGGTCCTTGTAGTCTCTGACTCTACCGGGGGGCCTTAGCTCTATCTCTATGGATGTTCTGAGGGACGCTGGGGTGAGGCCTTGGATACACTGTTTGGCATTAGGATTGGTCAGTTGCGAGCCCAGTTTGCAACCCTATCTAGCAGGGGTTTATTTGTTGGTATAGTATCAACCGGTACAGCCATGACCGTTTTTCATGGGGTGTATATTGTGCCATTCTGGGTGCATGTGGGGCGACGGTGCCCTTTTCATTGGGTGTTTCCACACACTCGTGTATAGAGGTGCGGCGGCCACCTATCCTTTCTATAGCACAGTGCAAACTTTAAACCGGACCAAAGATATGATTTGACTGCATGCATATGTATTGTTGCATTGTTTTGTTTACTCACTGAGCCGTGATATGTGCTCACCCTTTCGACGTCGAATATTTTTAGTTGATGATGTAGGTATGACTGTTGTAGATTATGTAAATGCTCCAGTGTACGAGAACGTGGCGGCAATAGAAGTGCAAGAGGAAGTGGATACACATGACTCCTCTTGCGAGTGCAACTCATGTGTATTCGATTAGTTATTTTTCTAGTTTTCTTTATTTGGATTTATTAAGGATATGTATTTGATATTTATTTATGTATCAGTTGGTACAAAATAATTTTCTATTTAATTATTAATAATATAGTAGATTCTCAGTTCATATTATTATAAGACTTTCGCTATTGTGTATTTACTCTGATTATGAATATGGATGTATGGGGTTTAGATAAAACGGATATAGCCTACTCGAGATCCTGGTTGAACCGTTGGTTTGTTAGCAGTTCATCACACCATTCTGAATAGAACGGAATTGGGGTGTGACAACTTGGTATCAGAGCTCTCGTAGGCCTTACCCATTAAACCTGAATACTTTCACTGGAGTTAGGATAAATTAAAAGCTTTAATACAAACAAACCATAAGCACCTGTGTTGGTTGAGAGAGAAATTAAACAAGACGATAATGTACATATAAAAGGTGAAACCATATATATATACTCAAACAGAAAGAGAAGACCAAAAAATTATCCTAATAAATAAATAATATAGGGTATTATCTATAAGTTGGGTAGTTATCCAAGTATACAAGGATATAGTATAGTAGCAAGAAGGAAGCTTCTGTAAAGCAAAAAATTGAATACCGAGTTGGTACTCACAAGATGTGAAACTCGATGTATGACAAAGGAAGGAGAAAATGGCTAGTAATGCCTAATTCCCTGCAAAGGTAAAGGGAAAGATCTCGGGCCGAATCCAACAAAGATAGGAGAATAACAGCCCTACATTAAGAATAAGAGTAACTACAAGAAGATAAAGCTATACTCTTGGGTGACATGGAGATTCAGAGTGAGATCCATTACAGGCTGATCCATTGCCCACTGAGCCTTATGAAGAGATGTTGCAACTTGACCCCACCACTATCTGTGTTGAGAATGGGTAATGAAAACTCATCCGATTAGATGCTAAATAATGATAATCAGATTGAAGCAAATAAGAGAAGGTGAACAACCAGGCCACTCAAGCCAATTACCTGGACTACCAATTACCTTGGTCACGGTTGTATTAAACTTGGCCCAATAAAATACAAGAGCAACCACAAATGAGACCGACTATGCAAGTTGCTATCCAAATTACCAATGCTACATCAACACCTCCGGGTCAAACCAAGTTTGGTACCAATTGGTAGCAACACTGTACCCCAATACCGGTTAGCTATAACACAGTGCCTACCATACAGCAAGTCCCAGTAATGCACACCCTAGTGTAGAAGTTTGGTGCACAACAAGCAGTGTATCAAGGTGGTTAACCTTATCAGCCACCAATGTATGGGATAGTTGCATCATGACAGAATGATCCGATAAGGATTGAAGAATGTCTTTTGAAGATGATACCTCGGACATTTTCAGCAAATGATCAAATCTATTGTGGCCTTGTAACTAGATATGTTTATATAGGATGCGGTGCATTATTGATTTACTCTTATGATTATAGAGGATGCACATACCAGATTTTAATTTCTCGTACCTTGACAGGATACCTTATTGATTTAACATGTCAATTAGAGTTATAGACATTGTTTCTTTAGTATTAGTCCTGATTATACCAATTTGAGCCACTCTCATGATCGACAACATGAACAGAAATATGAACTGAATGAACAGTTAAATGTTTAATCATGTTGAGCGTACATCTTTTTAATTTTACCTGATTTACTGATGAACGAAAACCTTCTCCAGATTTATTCCTATAATGCCTTGACCAATGGAATTATATATACTCAATAGAACCTGTAACCATGAGGTTAAGAACTGTAAAACCTCTATTTTCATGTATTTGGACCACCGTACAACTTGACGATCTTTTGATGCCGGTTGGATTACCATAGATTTACTGCTGATTCTTAAAACCTAGGTTCACTAGATAAGGCAAGTGTTCATCGTCATACTAAATTCGAAAGAAGGAAAGGAATTATTTTTAGATAACCATTCTGACATCCATTGAAAAGATGTTTAGTGATAATAGAATTATTGGAAGAAAGATAATTGGATTCAGATTAAATACTATAGCCAATGAACCTCAGATGAAGTAATGGAGAATCTATTTTGAGATTGCTAAATGGATGGATATGAGTCATGTCTATAAAAGAGTGCATGAGCAAAAAATGAGAACTATCAAGAGTAGCCAGTAAAGAAATAGATAGCACTCAAGTAGAGTTAAAGATGGTTATATCGATATGAATTTTGACAAGGTAGAAGATTCCTAAAGGCAAATTTAAGAGTGGATACAAGGATAAAGTCATGGCATAAGTAGTAATCGGTTTAATACAATGAAAATTGAGTTATGTCCAATGTTGAGTGATATGATTAAGAAAAGACCAAAAGAGTTGGCTGAATTAATGAAATTATAAGCATATACCCTAATGTGTATAGATAGACTTGGGATATGAAGTATCAATCACAAGATATTTTTCGAGGTATATGAAAGAGAGATCAGGGTAGAACAACAAGGATAAAAGAAATACAAGCTAATGAGTGCAATATGAGATCTTGACAATAGTCTTTGTAAAATCATAAAGAGATGAAGAAACTAGGCAAGCTCTTAAGACCCTTACACCAGATTTCTCTAGTTTAGCCCTTTTGGGACTAAATGTTGTTTTAGATGAGTATTATGAACAATGATTGAATCATATTAATGGATGGATGAAATTTGGACGCAACCTAATTAGACTTGAGATGGCAGACTTTAACGTCATCTTGGGGATAGACTGGTTGTCTCAACACTCTACAAAGTTGTTAGGTGCATAGAAGAGGTTACCATTCAAGAATAAAGACGACATATAATTTAGTATTATTGGTAGTATGTTGCCTAAGAAAAGAAAGTTGATCATCACTATGCTAAAGGCCAAGAGATGCTTTAAAGAGAAAGAAGTTGGATATATGGTATTTGTGGTATACGTTACCAAAGAAGTACTACAGATGAAAGATATTGAGGTGATGCATAAATTCCCTGATGTGTTTCCAGGAGACTTACCTGGGTTACCATCTGATCATGCGACCGAGTTCATCATCAACTTGTTACCAAGGACGATACCTGTGTCAAAGGAACCTGTAGAGTAGCTCCGATGGAGTTGAAGGAACTGAGACTCAACTACAAGAGTTATTAGACCAAGGTCCTAATCAGCTAAGTATTGCATCACGGAGAGCGCCAACGCAACTCGTGAAGAAGAAGGACGGTAGTGTCAGATTATGTATAGACTACCGGGAACTAAACAAGCTCACGATCAAGAATCGATAACTACCACCTCGGATCGATGACTTGTTTAGATAGTTGCAAGGAGCGAAGGTATTTTCTAAGATTGATCTTCAATCAAGATATCATCAACTGAAGAATTTGGATAGCGATATCTCGAAGATAGTTTTTAGAATCGGGATAGGCCAATTATGAGTTTTCGATTATGATTATGATGTTTGGATTAACCAATGCCCTTATATCTTTTATGGAACGGAAGAACTGGGTGTTTCATATCATGTTGGACACATCGGTCATAGCTTTCATAGATGATATTTTAGTTTATTCCAAGAATGAAGCAACTCATACAACGGAGCTTAGAACCGCTTCACAACAGTTGAGAAGTCAAAAGCTTTATGCCAAGTCTAAGAAATATGAGACCTGATTAAACAAAGTGATCTTCTTAGATCACGTACCATCATAAAAAGGGATTAAAGTGGACCCTATTAGGATAGAAGTAATCATACGGTGAGAAACCCCTAAAGAACATCGTGAAGATCAGAAGTTTCTTGGGTTTAGTTGGTTATTACAGACGATTTGTAGAGGACCACTCTAAGATTGCAAAACCTATTACCAAGCTAACCAGGAAGGTTGAGGAGTTTAATTGGACTGACAAGTGTGAAGAATGATTGATATCAGCTCCCATCTTGATCGTTCTGGCACCAGGGAAACCTTTTACCCTATCCATCGGAGCTTTCGGATTGGATCTAGGATGCGGGTTGATGTAAGGTAAATAAGCGATTTCATATGCTTTAAGAAAATTTAAAGAGCATGAGACAAGTTACCCAACTCATGATTGGAGTAAACAATTGTGATTCATGGAATCAAGACTTGGAGACATTATTTTAGATTAGAGCGGATTACAAGTGTTTTATTTATCTCTTCATTAGAAAGAGTTGAACATGAAGTAGAAAAGATGGTTAGAACAATTAAGGATTAAGACTGCGGTATTCAGTCACTCGAGCAAGACTAATGTAGTAGCTAGACCTTAAGCAAAAAGGGAATTATGAAGTCCAAGGAAGGACCCAGTACAAATGCTGCCTTATGTTCCGCAACAACAGATTCAGATTTGGAAGAAGAGTAACATATAATAGAAGCTAGTGATGATCCAGTTGAGCGAGAACTTATGGATGAATTATGAAACAATAGTTCGCTTGCGTTCATTACATTAAAGATCTTCTCTGAATTAATGGATGAAGTAAAAGTAGCAATTTTGTTAGATTTGTATATAAGAACAATGCAAGAAGTTTTAGAGAAAGAAAAACCTAAGCCTGACTTACCTTGGATGCGGAGACGGTACTCAGATACAGAGGTAGATTCTGAATACATGAAGATAAAGACTCAAATATTATGAAGAGGATAATAATAAGAGTCCATTGTACTCTATATTCAGGACATACTGGAGTACCAATATGTATCATGACCTGAAGAGATTGTACTAGTAAAGAGGGATGATAACAAAGGTGTCTTAGTGCGTGTTCCAGTGTCTGAATTATCAACAAGTTAAGGCTGAAAGACAAAGACCAACATGACTCACAACAACAATTATAGGAGCCAGTCTGAAAGTGGAACTGCATTACAATGAACTATGTCACTGATTTGCCACTGACTCCTATATCGATTGATGCAGTATGGGTGATTGTTGATCGCATTATGAAGATAGCTTATTCCATTGCGATACGACCTCGGTATGCTTTGGAGTGGCTAAATAAGCTATATGTAGATAATATTGTCAGATTGAATGGTATGCATGAGAGCTTAGTGTCGGTCAGAGGCTTATGCCTTATCTCGAAGTTTTGGGAGGATCTATAGAAAACAATGGGAACAAAGTTGAAGTTTAGTACCACATTTTACCTTAAATCGACGGACAGTCGGAGCGGACTATATAGATCCTAAGAGATATGCTCCGAGTTGTGAAATTGATTTCAAGGAGCTTGATTTGGGAAGTTACCGTGAATTGAAGTTGCTATTAAGCTATCATGTAAATGTCACCTATAAAGCATGGTACGGTAGAAATGTCAAATTCCTCTATTTTGGAACGAAGTTGGAGAAAGTAGTATTGTTGGGCCAGAATTTGTTGAAGAGACTTGCCGCGTGGTCGACATTATCAAGGAAAGAGTGAGAACAGCCCAGAATTGTCAGAAGCCATATGCAGATACTCGACGCGGAGATCCTGAGTTCGTTGTGGGTGAAAAAGTATTCTTGAAGGTATCACCTATGCGAGGTCTGAAATGGTTCAGACAGAAAGGGAAACTAAGTCCAAGATATGTCGGGCCATATGAGATTCTAGCTAAGCGTGGAAAAATAGCTTACCAGTTAGCATTACCACCATCTATGTCAAGTGTGCATGACGTATTTCATATTTCCCTATTGAAGAAGTATGTCAAGGATCCAACGCACGTTCTGATAGTAGATCTACGGGATTTGACTGATTATTTGACATTTGAAGTAACACCAACTAAAATCACCAGCCGAAAGGTTCAACGACTACGTAACCAAGATATTTATTATGTTAAGGTTACTTGGAGAAGTAGAAACATGGAAGAAATTACATGGGAAGAAGAGAATGCTATGCGAAAGCAATACCCTCACTTATTTGATTCAGAAGGTATGTACAATTTCGAAGATAAAATTTTTATAAGTAGGGGGAGTTGTAAGACCCGTATCAAACTAACCCGGTCTTACCACGTCTTACCACCTTAAACCAGGTTTACCCTTCATGGTTGAGCAAAATGGACCAAGGGCGTGAAGGAGATCGTGATCCCAGGTATTAAATCGACCCAAAAATACTTAAATTAAGTGGAGGGTCGCATACCCAGCAAGAGAGGGTCGGACCCCCCAAGACAGAAAGTCAGACCCCTGGTTTTACAGAGGGGTCGGACACTTTAGGAGTTAGGGGTCGACGGGATCAACGACCCCCTCATCGACCCCCAGTTGCCGCCAGAAACTGAAATTAGGAATGTTTCCTAATTTTGGTTGAACTATTTCCTAAACTCAATGGGACTTATTTTAGGAGTTTTTACTCTATAAATAGGACGTCCCTAAGCCCCTTTCATTCCTTTTATAACCCTAATTGAATTGAGAGAAAGAGAAGAGAAGGAAGAGAAGGAAGAGAAGAAGAGGAGAAACAAGGAAGAGAAGAAAGCAAAAAGGAAAAGAGTTTCAGAGAAGGAGTATTCTCCTCATGTATGGATACTAATTCCATGAGTTTCTACAGACCTTAGGTTAGGTAATGAAGAGAGTATGATCTCGGAGAGTCCCAAACCATCAATCCATGGTTAGGTTTTCATGGAAAACCATGGGAGAATTCATGAAAGCTATATAGGTGAATGATTCATGGTTTTAGACCAAAGAATGTGTGTAGAATGGACTTTAGGAACAAGCCATAGGACCCCAAACACAAAGAATGGACTGAAAGGAAGAAAATTAACCAAAACCCATAGGGGGTCGCATAGGGGGTCGATGGCCAATTGACCCTAACAGACCCTGAACATCGACCCCCAGTGTTCAGGAAGTCCAGAATAGGGGTGGTCGCACCAGGGGCGATCATGACTCCGACCCTACCTCCGACCCCCAGTTAAAAACATGATTTTTAAATTTGGAATTAATTATAATTAAATTCTATCGACTTTGTTAGGTCTTCTAGCAATATAATAACATTATAAAGGTGATTCTAAAGCTTGGAAGAGGATCTATTAACAAGCTAAGGTGAGGGAACAAGACATAAACTAAGTGGTTAATAATAAACTACTTTTATTTTTTTTAGTCTAATGCCATATTGATTCCATACGTGTATGCTTGTATGTGCATTCAACATGTCATCCAATATTTCTATTATTTGTTCATACATATTTACTTTATTGTTTATAACATGATGATGATGATGATGATAGGAATAGGCATGTGAATGTTTGTGTTTGGCCAGTGTATATGGTGCGGGTAGGGATGGTATCAACCGATACAGCCATGACCGTTCTTCATGGGGTGTATATTGTGCCATGGTCTACTCAAGTCATGTCCACTGACGTCGTCGTATCGCCATTACCTTAGCAGAACTATTATGTCGTAGAGTATCAGGGGAGGTGGTCTCGGTCCTTGTAGTCTCTGACTCTACCGGGGGGCCTTAGCTCTATCTTTATGGATGTTCTGAGGGATGTTATGGGTGAGGCCTTGGATACACTGTTTGGCATTAGGATTGGTTAGTTGCGAGCCCAGTTTGCAACCCTAGCCAGCAGGGGTTTATTTGTTGGTATGGTATCAACCGGTACAGCCATGACCGTTTTTCATGGGGTGTATATTGTGCCATTCTGGGTGCATGTGGGGCGACGGTGTACTTTTCATTGGGCGTTTCCACATACTCGTGTATAGAGGTGCGGCGGCCACCTATCTTTTCTATAGCACAGTGCAAACTTTAAACCGGACCAAAGATATGATTTGACTGCATGCATATGTATTGTTGCATTGTTTTGTTTTCTCACTAAGCCGTGATGTTTGCTCACCCTTTCGACGTCGAATATTTTTAGTTGATGATGCAGGTACGACTGTTGAAGATTATGTAAATACTCCAGTGTACGGGAATGTGGCGGTGATGGAAGTGGAAGAGGAAGTAGATACACATGACTCCTCTTGCGAGTGCAACTCTTGTGTATTCGATTAGTTATTTTTCTAGTTTTCTTTATTTGGATTTATTAAGGACATGTATTTGATATTTATTTATGTCTCAGTTGGTACAAAATAATTTTCTATTTAATTATTAATTACACAGTAGATTCTCAATTCATTTTATTATAAGACTTTCGCTATTGTGTATTTACTCTGATTATGAATATGGATGTATGGGGTTTAGATAAAATGGATATAGCCTACTCGAGATCCTGGTTGAACCATTGGTTTGTTAGCAGTTCATCACACTATTCTGAATAGAGCGGAGTTGGGGTGTGACATAGGGCAGGTCTCAAGGCTTTTTGGCTATTCTGCAGTTCCGTGACGTACCATCATTTAGACGTTACTTGGTCGGCTTTGCACTCGTTGACCCCATTTTTGTGGGGAATTTCATCTCCAGGCCTTGAGCTTGTTCAACAACGGGTGGCAGAGTATGACATTGTGGTTTGATGGCTGGTCCACTGCCATGAACTCTACCAACACCTTTTGCCGCTTAAGCTTTTGACGGAGTAGGACAGACAATTGTATGCCTCCTTTCACCATCACCAGATCTCCTGAAAAATTGATGAGGTCGAATGTGATGGGCTGTAGCTGGTCGTCTCCTATCAACATTCTCTAGTATGCATGGTAAAATATGATGTCCACAGAACTATCGGTGTCTACCAGGCACTTTGCCACATCGCAATGCCCGATTCCTACAGTAAAGACTATGGCATCCTCGTGGGGTATTGCCACATTGATGAGATCGTCATCACTGAAGGTGATGATTTCTCCGGTCCTTTCCTTTTTGAATGGCCACTTAGTTTTTGCTACCAGGCGTGAGTTTGCTTTAGCCGATCTAGAGGTGTTTCCAGCCGTAGGTCCTCCTATGATTGTAAAGACTGTCTTCCCTTCAGCTTTGGGTCCTCTGGTGATTGAGTAGATGCTACTGTTGCTTGGAATTCTCAGTTCTGTAGAGGTACAGGGTCGGCTCTTTGGTGGAGGGATAGCTACGAAGCGTCAACTGGAAGGTTACCTTCTCGACGCTGAATGGGATCTCTGTCTACTTCTATCGAGCCTCGCAGGTTTTAGGAAGGACTTGAACTGGATGTGCTATCTACCGCCCAGGCGCTCCTTCATTGATACTCTGGGTGGCTAGTCTCCGGATGAGCTTATAAGCAAGCCAAACTGAATGGCTCCTACCCACTACCTAGGTGTGGCTGATCCGCCATCGGGGTCTCTGTTGTCCCTCCAATTGGTGTTAAGGTTCTTGCTTGCCTCTGTTCAGCAGTCATTGGGCTACTGGTTCCTTTGATATGGTAGAGGTAGATCGCGGTGCGGTCCCTTTTGACTGGTGCTGGGCCTCGGCCAGCATCCCTGACAAAATTACGGTAATAGCCGCATCGGATGAGATTCTCTATCTTGCCTTTTATGTACTTGCAGTTGTCCGTGTTGTGACCATAATCGTGATGGAAGCAACAGTATCTGGATCGATCCTTGTTTTTTCCGTTGTCGGTGTTGTGACCATAATTGTGATGGAAGCAACAGTATATGGATCGGTCCTTGTTTTTGCCATTGTCGAGTGGCTTTGGCGGCAATCGATGGTTCCGATCATTTTTTATTACCTCTAGCATCTCCGTCATAAAGGTAGTAAGCGGAGTGTAATAGTCGAATGTCTTGTAAGGATGACGAATTGCTTGCTCTTTGCAAGGCCTCTGCTTCTTGGGATCTCGGTTGTTCTGGGTCTGATCTGCAGGATCAGATCTCTTTTTGTCTGTTGACTTCTGGTCGGCCTTCACATTATTAATGGCATTGGTCTTCTGGGCCTTGGTTGTTTCGTCAGTAGTGGCATATTTTTTGCACCTGGCAAGTAAGTCGTCCAGGTTCTTGGGGGGATTTTCGGCAAGAGACCAACAAAGCTTTTTATCAGTCGCTCCGGCCTACAGACTGAATAAGTGTATTGTTGGCTCAACGTCCTTGATCTCCATCACCTCAGCACTGAAGCACTTGATGAATTCCTATAGGGACTAGTCTTTCTGCTACTTCACCATTGACAGATGGTAGGACGTCTTCTTGCGCACTCGACTGGCTTGGAAGTGCATCAGAAACTTGTTCGATTACTACTCGAATGAGGTAATGCTTCTCGGAGGCAGGTTGTTAAACCATGTGCAAGCGGAACCCCTGAACATCAAAGGAAATGCTCGACATATCAGGTTATCGATCAATGGGTAGAAGAGTGTAGTGGAGACAAACACGTCCAGATGTTGCTCCTGATTGGTCGCCCCGTTGTAAGAGTCGAAGATTGGCATCTTAAAGTTGTTTGGAGGAGGGGCTCTCATGATCTCATCGGAGAGCACTGTAATGGCCGTGTAGGCGGTTCTCTACGAAGTAACCCGATTCTGCTCTACTTGTTGAAGTCGAGTTGTAAGACCCGCACGCCACGAACCCAGTCTAACATTACATTTCGTGTCGTGACCCTTCTACATATCATGGTCGAGCCAAGTGGACCAAGTGTGTGAAGAAACCCAAGACCCAATATGAAATTTTACTCAAAAACAGTCAAAATGAGGGTAGGGTCGCATGCCTAAACAGGCAGGTCTGACCCCCCCCCATCGACCACCACCATCGACCCGTGACCAGGGGTCGCATGGGTCTTGGATTGTCTGACCCCCCCCATCGACCCCCCCCCCCATCGACACCCGATAATCGGGAAAACTAGCACGAATCGAAAATTAGGAAACTTTCCTAATTTCAATTGGAACCTTTCCTAAACTCAATGGGACTTATTTTGGGAGGTTTTACTCTATAAATAGGACGTCCCTAAGCCTCTTTCACTCCTTTTACAACCCTAATTGGATTGAGAGAAAGAGAAGAGAAGGAAGAGAAGAAGAGAAGGAAAACTTGAAGAAAAAGCTAAGGAAGAAGAAGAAGTTCAGAGATATCTTGGAAACTCAGACTACAGAAGGTATGAACCTTAATCCCCATCTGAATTGAAAGCTTAGAATAGATTATGATGAAGTTAGGTTAGGAGAAACCCTAATACCATCCATCCACGGTTAGGTTTCAATGGAAACCATGGAGGAGATCATTGAAACCATGTAGGTGAATAAAGAATAGTTCTAAACCATAGAACATGTGTGGAATGGATTGTAAAAGCAAGCCATAGGACCCCAAACATGAATGAATGGATGAAATTTGATATTTTCGACTCAAACCATGGGGGGTCGCACCGAGGGTCGATGGAACCTCCGACCCTAGCATCGACCCCCAGCATTCGGGAAGCCCAGGAAAGGGGTGGTCGCACCCAGGGTCGATGGAACATCCGACCCTGGCATCAACCCCCAGTTAACAGTAAGCTGTAAAAAATTAGAATAAATTCTAATTAAATTCTATCGACTTTGTTAGGTCTTCTAGCAATATAATATTGATATAAAAGTGATTCTTAAGGCTTGAAAGATGATCTACAAACAAGCAAAGGTGAGGGAACAAGACCTAAACTAATTGGTTAATAACAAACTATTTTTATTTCTTGAGTCCAATACCATGATTGTGATATGCGTGTATGCTTGTAGTGTGCATTCAATATGTCATCCAATATTTTTATTATTACTGTTCATACATATTTAAATTTATTGATTAGAACATGATGATGTTGATGATGGTAGGAATAGGCATGTGAATGTTTGTGTTTGGCTGGTGTACATGGTACGGGTAGAGATGGTATCAACCGGTACTTCGATGCCGTTCTCATCGGGGTATATTGTGCCATGGTCTATTCAAGTCATGTCCACTAAGCAAGTGTTAGTGTGCCTGATGCGAGTGGAGCATCAGGGGGAGGACGTGACATTGTGGTTCAGCCTGGTCACCAGACTCTAGCTCTATCTCTACTCAAGTCTTGTCCACTAACATCGTCGTATCGCCATTACCTTAGCGGAACTAATATGTCGTAGGGCATCAGGGGGGGACGTGGCATTGTGGTTCAGCCTGGTCACCAGACCCTAGCTCTATCTCTATGGATGTATTGAGGGATGCTGGGGTGAGGCCTTGGATACATTGTTTGACATTAGGGTTGGTTAGTTGCGAGCCCAGTTTGCAAGCCCTCGCCAACAGGGGCTTACGTGTTGGTATGGGCAACCGGTACAGCCATGCCGTTTTCATGGGGTGTATATTGTCCATGGTGGGTGCATGTGAGATGATAGTGCCGTTTTCATTGGGCGGATTCACACACTCGTGTATAGAGGTGCGGCGGCCACCTATCCTTTCTATAGCACATTGCAAACTTATATACCAGATCAAAGATATGAATTGATCGCATGCATATGATTGTTGCATTGTTATGTTTTCTCACTGAGCTCAAGTTGGAGAGCTGACCCTCGCGCGTGCAATTCTTTTTAGTTTCTGATGTTGCAGGTATTATGATTGAAGATTATGTCTACACGCCAGCATATGAACGGGTGGAGGCTATGAATGAGCAAGCTGTGGAGGACTATTGTGATTTATTAAACGAGCGTTTCAACTGTGGATACGCTTAGCGTTTAATTTTCATATTTGGATATTGTAATATGTATTAAGTTATGTTTTGGTTACTTGAAAATAAATGAAATATTAATTATTTATAATGATTAGACCTCAGTTCATTATCTGTAAGACTTCCGTTATTTACTTTATTATCTCTGATTAATGTAGAATGTGTTTTGGTTTATCATATGTGGGATAGCCTATTCGAGATCCTGGTTGAACCGTTGATTTATTGATGGTTCATCACACCATTTTGGTTGGTGCAGAATTGGGGTGTGACAACTTGGTAACATATTGTCCATGGTGGGTGCATGTGGGACGATAGTACCGTTTTCATTGGACAGATTCACACACTCGTGTATAGAGGTGCGGCGGCCACCTATCCTTTCTATAGCACATTGCAAACTTATATACCAGACCAAAGATATGAATTGATCGCATGCATATGATTGTTGCATTGTTTTGTTTTCTCATTGAGCTCAAGTTGGAGAGCTGACCCTCGCGCACGTAATTCTTTTTAGTTTCTGATGTTGCAGGTACTATGATTGAAGATTATGTCTACACGCCAACATATGAACGGGTGGAGGCTATGAATGAGCAAGCTGTGGAGGACTATTGTGATTTATTAAACGAGCATTTCAACTGTGGATACGCTTAGCGTTTAATTTTCATATTTGGATATTGTAATATGTATTAAGTTATGTTTTGGTTACTTGAAAATAAATGAAATATTAATTATTTATAATGATTAGACCTCAGTTCATTATCTGTAAGACTTCCTCTATTTACTTTATTATCTCTGATTAATGCAGAATGTGTTTTGGTTTATCATATGTGGGATAGCCTATTCGAGATCCTGGTTGAACCGTAGGTTTATTGACGGTTCATCACACCATTCTGGTTGGTGCAGAATTGGGGTGTGACAACTTGGTATCAGAGCTCTCGTAGGCCTTACACATTAAACCTGAATACTTCCACTGGAGTCCATGAACTGAGTTAGGATAAATTAAAAACTTTAATATAAACAAACCATAAGTACCTGTGTTGGTTGAGACAGAAATTAAACAAGACGATAATGTACATATAAAAGGTGGAACCATATATATACACTCAAACAGAAAGAGAAGACCAAAAAATTATCCTAATAAATAAATAATATAGGGTATTATCTATAAGTTGGGTAGTTATCCAAGTATACAAGGATATAGTACAGTAGCAAGAAGGGAGCTTCTGTAAAGCAAAAAAGTGAATACCGAGTTGGTACTCACAAGATGTGAAACTCGATGTATGACAAAGGAAGGAGAAAATGGCTAGTAATGCCTAATTCCCTACAAAGGTAAAGGGAAAGATCTCGGGCCGAATCCAACAGAGATAGGAAAATAATGGCCCTACATTAAGAATAAGAGTAACTACAAGAAGATAAAGCTATACCCCTAGGTGACATGGAGACTCAGAGTGAAATCCACTACATGCTGATCCATTACCTGCTGAGCATTAAGATGAGGTTACAACTTGACCCCACCACTATCTGGGTCGAGAACGGGTAATGAAAACTCATCTGAGTTGGTAATTAGATTAGAGAAAATAAGAGGAAGTGAACAACCAGGCCACTCCAGCCAACCACCTGGACTACCAATTACCTTGGTCACGGTTGTAATAAACTTGGCCCAATAAAATACAAGAGCAACCACAAATGAGACTGACTATGCAAGTTGCTATCCAAGTTACTGATGTTACATCAACACCTCCGGGTCAAACCAAGTACGGTACCAATTGGTAGCATCACTGTACCCCAACACCTGTTAGCTATAACACAGTGCCTACCACACAGCAAGTCCCAGTAATGCACACCCCAGTGCAGAAGTTTGGTGCACAACAAGCAGTGTATCAAGGTGGTTAACCTTATCAGCCACCGATGTATGGGATAGTTGCATCATGATAGAATGATCCGACAAGGATTGAGGAATGTCTTCTGAAGATGATACCTCGAACATTAGAAAAGGATCAAATCTATTGTGGCCATGTAACTAGATATGTTTATATAGGATGCGGTGCATTATTGATTTATTCTTATGATTATAGAGGATGCACATACCAGATTTTAATTTCTCGTACCTTGACAGGATACCTTCTTGATTTAACCTGTCAATTGGAGTTATAGATATTGTTTCTTTAGTATTAGTCCTGATTATACCAATCTGAGCCACTCTCATGATCAACAACATGAACAGAGATATGAACTGAATGAACAGTTAAATGTTTAATCATGTTGAGCGTACATCTTTTTCGATTTTACCTGATTTACTGATGTACGAAAACCTTCTCCAGATTTATTCCTATAGTGCCTTGACTAATGACATTATATATACTCAATAGAACCTATAACCATGAGGTTAAGAACTGTAAAACCTCTATTTTCATGTATTTGGACCACCGTACAACTTGACGATCTTTTGATGCCGGTTGGATTACCATAGATTTACTCCTGATCCTTTAAACCTAAGTTCATTAGATAAAGAAAGTGTTTGTCGTCATACTAAATTGAAAGAAGGAAATGAATTGTTTTGGATAAACATTCTGATTCTTACATTTCTCGACATCCATTGATAAGATGTTTAGTGAATAAGGAATTATGGAAAGTAAGATGATTAAATTCAGATTAGATTCTATGGCCAATGAACCTCAGATGAAGTAATGGAGAATCTATTTCGAGATTGATGAATAGATGGATATGGTCATAAAAGAGTGCATGAGCAAAAGTAAAAAAAAAAAATATATATATATATATATATATATATATATATATATATATATATATATATCAAGAGTAACAAGGAAAGAGATGATAACAATCAAGTAAAGTTAAAGATGGTTATATCGGTATGAATTTTGACAAGGTATAAGATTCTTAAAGACAAATCTAAGAGTGGATACAAGGATAAAGTCAAAAATTGTGACATTGATAGTATTAGGATTAGTATAAGTAATACTGAGTTATGCCCAATGTCGATTGAGATGATTAAGTAAAGACCAAAAGAGTTTGGCTGAATTAATGAATTTATAAGCATATATCCTAATGCTCAGAAATAGACTTGGGATATGAAGTAACAATCACAAGATATTTTTCGAGGTATATGAAAGAGAGATCAGGGTAGAACAGCAAGGATAAAGGAAAATATAAGCTAATGAGTTTTAAGATATGAGATTTTGACGATAGTCTTTGAAAAACTAAGAGATGAAGGAACTAAACAAGCTCATGATCAAGAATCAATATCTACAACCTCAGATCAATGACTTGTTTTACTAGTTGCAAGGAGCAAAGGTATTTTCTAAGGTTGATCTTCGATCAAGATATCATCAGCTGAAGAATTTGGACAGCGATATCTCGAAGATAGCTTTTAGAATCGAGATTGGCCAATTATGAGCTCTCAATTATGACGTTTGGATTAACCAATGCCCTTACATATTTTATGGAGCTGATGAACTGGGTGTTTCATGACATGTTGGACACGTTGGTCATAGTTTTCATAGATGATATTTTGATTTATTCCATGAATGAAGCAACTCATACAACGGATCTTGGAGTAGCTCCACAACAGTTGAAAAGGGAAAAAGCTTTATGCGAAGTCTAAGAAATATGAGACATGATTAAACAAAATGATCTTCTTAGATCACGTAGCATCATAAAAAGGGATTAAAGTGGACCCTATTAAGATAGAGGTAATCATATGGTGAGAAACACCTAAAGAGTATTGCGAAGATCAGAAGTTTCTTGGGTTTAGCTGGTTATTACTGACGATTTTGGAGGACCACTCTAAGATCGCAAAACCTCTTACCAAGCTAACCAGGAAGGGAGAGGAGTTTAATTTGACTGACAAGGGTGAAGAATATTTACAGATTCTAAAGTAAGATTGATATCAGCTCCCATCTTGATCGTTCCGGCCCCAGGGAAACCTTTTACCCTATCCATCGGAGCTTGCGGATTGGATCTAGGATGCGGGTTGATGTAAGGTAAATAAGCGATTTCATATGCTTTAAGAAAACTGAAAGAGCATGAGAAGAGTTACCCAACTCATGATTGGAGTAAACAATTGTGATTCATGCAATCAAGACTTGGAGACATTATTTAAACGGAGAAGAATTTTATATTAGATCGGATTACAAGTGTTTTATTTATCTCTTCATTAGAAAGAGTTGAACATGAGGATAAGGAGATGGTTAGGAATACTTGAAGGATTAAGACTGTAATATTCAATGTCACCCGAGCAAGGCTAATGTAGTAGCTAAGGCCTTAAGCAAAAAGGGAATTATGAAGTCTGAAGAAGAACCCAGTATAAATGTTGCCTTATGTTTCGCAGCAACAGATTCAGATTTGGAAGAAGAGTAACATATAATAGAAACTCGTGATGATCCAATTGAGCAAGAACTTAGGGATGAAGAAAAAGTAGTAATTTTGTTATATTTGTATATAAGAACGGTACAAGAAGATTTAAAGAAAGAAAAATCTAACTCTAACTTACTTTGGATGCGGAGACGGTACTCAGATATAGAGGTAGACTCTGAATACATGAAGGTAAAGACTCGGATATCATGAAGAGGATAAGGATAAGAGCCCATTTTACTCCATATTCAGGACATCCTGGAGTACCAATATGTATCATGACCTGAAGAGATAACAAATGTGGCTTAGTGCGTATTCCAGTGTCTGAATTATCAGCAAGTAAAAGCTGAAAGACAAAGACCACCATGGCTTACAATAAAACTATCGGAGCCAGTCTGAAAGTGGAATTGCATTACAATGAATTATGTCACTGATTTGCACTGACTATCATATCGATTGACGAAGTTAGGGTGATTGTTGATCGCCTTATGAAAATAGCTTATTCCATTGCTATACGACCTCGGTATGCTTTGGAGCGGCTAACTAAGCTATATGTCGATAGTATTGCCAGATTGAATGGTATGCATGAGAGCTTAGTGTCGGTCAGAAGCTCATGCTTTATCTCAAATTTTTGGGAGGATCTATAAGAAACAATGGGGACAAAGTTGAAGTTTAGTACCGTATTTTACCTTAAACCGACAGACAGTCAGAGCGGACTATACAAATCCTAGGAGATATGCCCCGAGCTTGCAAAATTGATTTCAAGGAACTTGAGTTGAGAAGTTACCGTGAATTGAAGTTGCTATTAAGCTACCATGTAAATGTCACCTATATAGCATGGTACGGTAGAAATGTCAAACCCCTCTATTTTGGAATGAAGTTGGTGAATGAAGAATTTTAAGACCTAAGTCTATGGCAAAAAATTATCGAGTGGCAGACAAGATCAAAGAAAAGGGCTAAGATAGCTCAAGTTGTCAGAGAGACACCAAGACCTTGAGTTCGCCATAAGTGACAAAGCATTTTTGAAGATATCACTTATGCGTAGTTGAAACGATTAAACATGTAGGGAGGTTGTATTCTATATATGTGTCGAATCTTATAAACTTTGGAGAGACATAGAAAAGTTGCATATCAATTAGCGTTACTGCTGTCCATGTCTAGTGTGCATGATGTATTTCGGGTGTCTCTATTGAAGAAGTACATTGGAGATCCATATCAAAAGAATTGACCACGGAATCACTGGATTAGATATAATGCTTAATTATTGAAGTGGTACCAGCCTAGTTCACTAGTTAGAAGGTACAACATCACAAAAATTGGGATACTTATTATATGAAGATAATCTGGCGAAGACAAGACGTGGAGAATATGGCATGGAAAGAAGAAGATGCAATGCAGAAATAGAATTCCCATCTAAATTCAAATTTTGAGGACAAAATTTATTTTGAGGGGGGAGTTGTAAGATCCGTACGTTCAAATTTTGAAGACGAAATTACTTTTAAGGGTGGTGGAGTTGTAAGACCCGCACGCCACGAACCCGGTCTAACCTTACATTTCGTGTCGTGACCCGTCTACATATCATGGTCGAGCCAAGTGGACCAAGTGTGTGAAGAAACCCAAGACCCAATATGAAATTTTACTCAAAAATAGTTAAAATGAGGGTAGGGTCGCATGCCTAAACAGGCAGGTCCGACCCCCCCATCGACCCCCACCATTGACCCGTGACCAGGGGTCGCAGGGGTCTCAGCTTGTCTGACCCCCCCCATCGACCCCCCATCGACCCCCGGTAATCGAGAAAAACAACACGAACCAAAAATTAGGAAACTTTCCTAATTTCAATTGGAACCTTTCCTAAACTCAATGGGACTTATTTTGGGAGGTTTTACTCTATAAATAGGATGTCCCTAAGCCTCTTTCACTCCTTTTACAACCCTAATTGGATTGAGAGAAAGAGAAGAGAAGGAAAACTTGAAGAAAAGGCTAAGGAAGAAGAAGAAGTTCAGAGATATCTTGGAAACTCAGACTACAGAAGGTATGAACCATAATCCCCATCTGAATTGAAAGCTTAGAATATATTATGATTAAGTTAGGTTAGGAGAAACCCTAATACCATCCATCCATGGTTAGGTTTCAATGGAAATCATGGAGGGGATCATTGAAACCATGTAGGTGAATAAAGAATAGTTCTAAACCATAGAACATGTGTGGAATGGATTGTACAAGCAAGCCATAGGACCCCAAACATGAATGAATGGACGAAATTTGATATTTTTGACTCAAACCATGGGGGGTCGCACCTAGGGTCGATGGAACCTCCAACCCTAGCATCGACCCCCAGCATTCGGGAAGCCCAGGAAAGGGGTGGTCGCACCCAGGGTCGATGGAACATCCGACCCTGGCATCGACCCCCAGTTAACAGCAAGCTGTAAAAAATTAGAATAAATTCTAATTAAATTCTATCAACTTTGTTAGGTCTTCTAACAATATAATATTGATATAAAAGTGATTCTTAAGGCTTGAAAGAGGATCTACAAACAAGCAAAGGTGAGGGAACAAGACCTAAACTAATTGGTTAATAACAAACTATTTTTATTTCTTGAGTCCAATACCATGATTGTGATATGCGTGTATGCTTGTAGTGTGCATTCAATATGTCATCCAATATTTCTATTATTACTGTTCATGCATATTTAAGTTTATTGATTATAACATGATGATGTTGATGATGGTAGGAATAGGCAAGTGAATGTTTGTGTTTGGCTGGTGTACATGGTGCGGGTAGGGATGGTGTCAATCGGTACTTCGATGCCGTTCTCATCGGGATATATTGTGCCATGGTCTATTCAAGTCATGTCCACTAAGCAAGTGTTAGTGTGCTTGATGTGAGTGGAGCATCAGGGGGAGGACATGACATTGTGGTTCAGCCTGGTCACCAGACTCTAGCTCTATCTCTACTCAAGTCTTGTCCCCTAATATCGTCGTATCGCCATTACCTTAGCGGAACTAATATGTCGTAGGGCATCAGGGGGGACGTGGCATTGTGGTTCAGCCTGGTCACCAGACCCTAGATCTATCTCTATGGATGTATTGAGGGATGCTGGGGTGAGGCCTTGGATACATTGTTTGACATTAGGGTTGGTTAGTTGCGAGCCCAATTTGCAAGCCCTCGCCAACAGGGGCTTACGTGTTGGTATGGGCAACCGGTACAGCCATGCCGTTTTCATCGGGTGTATATTGTCCATGGTGGGTGCATGTGGGGCAACAGTGCCATTTTCATTGGGCGTTTCCACACACTCGTGTATAGAGGTGCGGCGGCTACCTATCCTTTCTATAACACATTGCAAACTTATATACCAGACCAAAGATATGAATTGATCGCATGCATTTGATTGTTGCATTGTTTTGTTTACTCACTGAGCTCAAGTTGGAGAGCTCACCCTCACACGTGCAATTCTTTTTAGTTTCTGATGTTGCAGGTACTATGATTGAAGATTATGTCTACACGCCAACATATGAACGGGTGGAGGCTATGAATGAGCAAGCTGTGGAGGACTATTGTGATTCGTTAAACGAGCGTTTCAACTGTGGATACGCTTAGCGTTTAATTTTTGTATTTGGATATTGTAATATGTATTAAGTTATGTTTTGGTTACTTGGAAATAAATGGAATATTAATTATTTATAATGATTAGACCTCAGTTCATTATCTGTAAGACTTTCACTATTTACTTTATTACCTCTGATTAATGTAAAATGTGTTTTGGTTTATCATATGTGGGATAGCCTATTCGAGATCCTGGTTAAATCGTTCGTTTATTGACGATTCATCACACCATTCTGGTTGATGCAGAATTGGGGTGTGACACGAGTAGCCAGCTATACCAATTGTCTCTAGACCCCAGTTTGAGGGGTTGCTGGCGGAGGGACCGCCGTAATGGTAGAGGTCTCTAAGTTAACTCTCTCCCTTTGTTGGCGGATAGCATCGAAGAAGGACCTTGCATCCTGCTCAGGGTGAACACGTGGGCTATACGCGCAATGCGTTAGTCAGTTGTCGTATGGAGGGTGGCGCACAGAAGGTCCGGCCACACTAGGTGTCCTGCTATGAGCCTAAGATCTGACAAGAGGGGGTGGGTTACCAGGCGCTCAGTGAGATACAGCTCTGATAGATCCCATCGGCACAGGATGAGTGGTGGCCAAATGGGTCACTGATGGTAAGGAGGATTCTCACCTACTCCTCCAACTCCTGAGTTCGTTGCTCGGGCCCCTTTTAGCATTTGGGCTAGTTGTTTTATCTGCTACCTCAACTCATGAAACTGTTGCCGAGTCACATACTGGGGAGGAGGTGGCGATACCATGGCTATCGGAGCTGGTGCTGGTGGTGAGTGATTCACCCCAACTGTACTAGCGTTGTTGTCTTCATGACCTTGCATTGATGGATCTTCAGAGGGAGGTGGCTGAGAAGCCTGAGCACGTGTCCTTCAATGGGCCATAGAGCAATGGTTAAGATTTCTCGTACGTTGTTTGTCAAACTCAGTCAAAGGGCCCCATGGTGGGAGCCAAACAATTATTGTCACACCCCAATTCTGCACCGACCAGAATGGTGTGATGAACCATCAATAAACCAACGGTTCAATCAGGATCTCAAAATAGACTATCCCACATATGATAAACCAAAACACATTCCACATTAATCAGAGGTAATAAAATAAATAACGGAAGTCTTACAGATAATGAACTGAGGTCTAAACATGATAAATAATTAATATTCCATTTATTTCCATGTAACCAAAACATAACTTAATACATATTACAATATCCAAATACGAAAACTAAACACTAAACGTATCCATCGCTGAAACGCTCGCGTAACGAACCATGTTCGTTCTCCACAGCTTGCTCATTCATAGCCTCCACCCATGCATATGTTGGCGAGCACATAATCTTCAATTATAGTACCTGCAATATCAGAAAAACAATTGTGCGCGCGAGGGTCAGCTCTTCAACTTGAGCTCAGTGAGTAAACAAAACAATGCAACAATACATATGCATGCAGTCAATTAATATCTTTGGTCCGGTTTAAAGTTTACAGTATGCAATAGAAAGGTTTAGGTAGCCAAAGGTCGCATTTATTGACCCCGCCTCTATACACGAGTGTGTGACGTTACCCGAAGATCACGTTTATCGTCAACTCACATGCACCCAACCATGAACATTATATAACAAAGGTTACGTTTATTGCTATATAGTGTCATACCAACACGTAAGCCCTTGTTGGCGAGGGCTGCAAACTGGGCTCGCAACTAACCAATCCTAATGCCAAACAGTGTATCCAAGGCCTCACCCCAGCATCCCTCAGAATGTCCATAGAGATAGAGCTAAGGCCCCCCAGTAGAGTCAGAGACTACAAGGACCGAGACCACCTCCCCTGATACTCTACGACATAATAGTTCTGCTAAAGTAATGGCGATACGACGATGCCAATGCACAAGACTTGAGTTAGAGATAGAGCTAAAATGCTGAGACCCGCCAAAGGTTAACGTTTATTGACGTTCTCATCACACCTCTTTTGATACTCGCTTGCATCAAGTGCATCAACCACACACATACAAGCACATGCCTATTCCTATCATCATCATCATCATCATCATGTTTATAAACAATAAAGTAAATATGCATGAACAAGTAATAGAAATATTGGATGGCATGCTGTATGCACATTACAAACATCTTCGCATAGAATCAAGCATAGCATAGGACTCAAGAAATAGAAAACAGTTTTTGTTATTAACCAATTTAGTTTAGAGTTCTGTTTCCTCACCTTAGCTTGCTAATAGATACTTTTCCAAGCTTTAGAATCACCTTTATAATGTTATTATATTGCTAGAAGGCCTAACAAAGTCGATAAAATTTAATTAGAATTTATTTGGAATTTAAAAACCATTCTGTTAACTGAGGGTCGGAGGTAGGGTCCGAGTCCTGATCGACCCTGGGTGCGACCCTCCCCCTAATCTGAACTTCCCGAACACTGAGGGTCGATGCTAGGGTCAGATCTGCCATCGACCCTAGGTGCGACCCTCCATGGTTTGAGTCGAAAATATCAGATTTCGTTCTCTCTTTCATGGTTAGGTCCTATGGCTTACTTCCACAATCCATTTTATACATGTTCTATGGTTTAGAACTATACTTTATTCACCTACATGGTTTTAATGAACTCCTCCATGGTTTCCATTGAAAACCTAACCATGGATGGATGATTTGGGTTTCTTCTAAGTCATACCCTCTTCATAAACCATTCTAAAGTCTTAAATAAATCATGGGGAATGTATTCATACCTTAGGTTTGCTGAGATTCAGAGTTTCCTCTGAATTTCCTCTTCTTCCTTAGCCTTTTCTTCAAGTTTTCCTTCTCTTCTTCTCTTCCTTCTCTTCTCTTTCTCTCAATCCAATTAGGGTTGTAAAAGGAGTGAAAGAGGCTTAGGGATGTCCTATTTATAGGGCAAAATAAGTCACATTAAGTTTAGGAAAGGTTCCAATTGAAATTAGGAAGGTTTCTCAATTTTCGGTTCGTGCTGTTTTTCCCGAATGCCGAGGGTCGATGGTGAGGGTCGATGGGAGGGTCGGACAACTCATAGACCCTGCGACCCATGGTTGAGGGTCGATGGTGAGGGTCGATGGGAGGGTCGGACCTGTCTGTTAAAACCTGCGACCCTACCCTCATTTTGACTATTTTTGAGTAAATTTTCATATTGGGTCTTGGTTTTTCTTCACACTTGGTCCACTTGGCTCGACCATGATATGTAGACGGGTCCCGACACAAAATATAAGGTTAGGCCGGGTTCGTGGCGTGCGGGTCTTACAACTCCACCACCCTTAAAAGAAATTTCGTCCTCGAAATTTAAAAGTACGGATCTTACAACTCCCCCATCCTTAAAATGAATTTTGTCCTCAAAATTTGAACGTACGAATCTTACAACTCCCCCATCCTTAAAATAAATTTTGTCCTCAAAATTTTGAATTTACTTCGGAGTCAATAGGTGGGAATTCTATTTCCGCATTGCATCTTCTTCCTCCTATGCACTCTTCTCTACGTATTGTCTTTGCCAGGTTACCTTCACATAATAATTATCCCAGCTTTGGAAACATTGTACCTTCCCACTAGTGAACTAGGCTGGTACCACTTCAATAGTTAAACATTCTATCTAATCCAGTGATTCCGTGGTCAATACCTTTAATATGGATCTTTAATGTACTTCTTCAACAGTGACACACGAAATACATCATGCACACTGGACATGGACAACGGTAACGCTAATTGATATGCAACTTTTCTACGTCTCCCCAAAGTTTATAAGATCCAACACATATATAAATTATGACTTTCCCTTCTTGTCTAATCATTTCAAACTGCGCATAAGTGATATCTTCAAAAATACTTTGTCACTTATGGCGAACTCAAGGTCTTGGTGTCTATTCTGACAATCCTGAGCTATCCTGCCCCTTTTCTTTGATCTTGTCTGTCACTCAATGGTTTTCTTCATTAGACTTAGGTTTCCAAAATCCTTCATTCACCATCTTTATTCCAAAATAAAGGAATTTGTCATTTCTACCGTACCATGCTTGATAGGTAACATTTACATGGTAGCTTAATAGCAACTTTAATTCACGGTAACTTCTCAACTCAAGTTCCTTGAAATCAATTTTACAAGCTTGGAGCATAGCTCTTAGGATCTGTATAGTCC
The DNA here is from genome assembly GCA_028583415.1 of Protea cynaroides. Taxonomy (NCBI): domain Eukaryota; kingdom Viridiplantae; phylum Streptophyta; class Magnoliopsida; order Proteales; family Proteaceae; genus Protea; species Protea cynaroides. Next base: position 47,770,154 of record CM053271.1, on the reverse strand, counting down.
GCTCCGACTGTCCGTCGGTTTGAGGTAAAGTGCGGTACTAAACCTCAACTTTGTTCCCATTGTTTCCTATTGATCCTTCCAAAACTTTGAGATAAAGCATAAGCCTCTGACCGACACTAAGCTCTCATGCATACCATTCAATCTGGCAATACTATCCATATATAGCTTAGTTAGCTACTCCAAAGCATACTGAGGTTGTATCGCAATGGAATAAACTATCTTCATAATATGATCAACAATCACCCAAACTGCGTCAACCGATCAGTGGTATACCGGTGACATAGTTCATTGTAATGTAGTTCCACTTTCAGACTGGCTCCGATAGTTATTATAGTAAGCCATGTTGGTCTTTGTCTTTCAGCCTTTACTTGCTGATAATCCAGACACTGGAACACGCACTACACTACCTTTGTTATCATTCCTCTTTACCAATACAATCTCTTCGGCTCATGATACATATTGGTATTCCAGGATGTCCTAAATAATGAGTACAATGGGATCTTATCATTATCCTCTTCCTGACATCCGAATCTTTATCTTCAGGTATTCAGAATCTACCACTGTATCTAAGTACCGTCTCCGCATCCAAAATAAGTCAGGTTTGTTTTTTTTTTTTTTCCTTTCTCCATATCTCCTTGCATTGTTCTTATATACAGATCTAACAAAATTGCTACTTTTACTTCATCCATTAATTTAGAGATGATCTTTAATGTACTGAACGTAAGCGAGGAATTATTACTCCATAAGTTCATCCATAAGTTCTCGCTTAATTGGATCATCCCTAGTTTCTATTATATGTTACTTTTTTTTCCAAATCTGAATCTGTTGCTGCAGAACATAAGGCAACATTTATACTCGGTCCTTCTTCAGACCTCATAATCCCTTTTTGCGTAAGGCCTTAGCTACTACATTAGCCTTGCTCGGGTGACACTGAATATCATAGTCTTAATCCTTGGGCAATTTCAGCTATTTTATACTCATGTTCAACTCTTTCTGGTGAAGAGATAAATAAACTCTTGTAACCAATTTAATCTAAAATTCTTCTCTGTATAGGTAATGTCTCCAAGTCTTGATTACATAATTCCTCACCGGTAATTCCCAATCACGAGTAGGGTAATTCTTTTCATGCTCCTTCAATTTTTCTTGAAGCATGTGCAATTGCTTATCTACCTTGCTTCAACCCGCATCCTAGATCCAATCCGAAAGCTTCGATGGATAGGGTAAAAGATTCCCTTGGTACCGAAATGATCAAGATGGCAGTTGATATCAACCTTACCTTAGAATCTGGAAACATTCTTCACACTTGTAGGTCCAAATAAATTCCTCTCCCTTCCTGGTTAGCTTGGTAAGAGGTTTTGCGATCTTAGGGTGGTCCTCCAAGCATCGTCTGTAATAATCAGTTAAACTCAAGAAACTTCTGATCTTCACAATATTCTTCAGGTGTTTCTCACCATACAATTGCTTCTATCTTAATAGGGTCCACTTTAATCCCCTTTTTTTTATGCTACGTGATCTAAGAAGATCACTTTGTTTAATCAGGTCTCATATTCCTTGGAATTGGCAATAAGCTTTTCACTTCTCAGTTGTTGTGAAGCTATTCTAAAGTCCATTGTATGAGTTGCTTCATTCTTGGAATAAACCAAAATATCATTTATGAAAACTATGACCGACGTGTCCAACAGGTCATGAAACACCCAGTTCATCAGTTCCATAAAAGACATAAGGTCATTGGTTAATCCAAACGTCATAATCGAGAACTCATAATTGGCCAATCCTAGTTCTAAAAACTGTCTTCGAGATATCTCTATCCAACATTCTTCCGCTGATGATATCTTGATCGAAGATCAATCTTAGAAAATACCTTTGCTTCTTGCAACTATTTAAACAAGTCATCGATCTGAGGTAGTAGATATCGATTCTTGATCTTGAACTTGTTTAGTTCCCGGTAGTCTATGCATAATCTGACACTACCATCCTTCTTCTTTACGAGTTGCATTGGCGCTCTCCGTGATACAATACTTAGCTGATTAGGATCTTGGTCTAGTAACTCTTGTAGTTGAGTCTCAATTCCTTCAATTCTATAAGAGCTATTCATAGGTGCCTTTGACACAAGTATCGTCCTTGGGTAACAAGTAGATTACGAACTCGGTCACTTAATCAGATGGTAACCCGATAAGTTTCCTGGAAATACATCAGGAAATTCACGCATCACATCAATATCTTCCAACTGTGGTGCTTCTTTGGTAACGTATACCACAGATACCATATTTCCAACACATTTCTCTTCAAAGCATCTCTTCGTCTTTAGCATAGAGCGGATCAGCTTTCACCTCCTAGGCAACATACTCCCAATGATACTAAATCATATGCCATTTTTATTCTTGAATGATAACTTATTCTATGCACATAATCACTTGTAGAGTGTTGAGACAACCAGTCTATTTCCAAGATGACGTCAAAGTCTACCATCTCAAGTCGACTCAGGTTGCATCCAAATTATGTTCATCCATAATATTTGAACATTGTTCGTAACACTCATCCCATACAACATTTAGTCCCAAAAGGGCTTAAACTAGAGAAATCTGGTGTAACGGTCTAAGGAGCTTGTCTATTTCCTTTATCTCTTATGATTTCTCGAAGACTATCGTCAAAATCTCATATTGCACTTATTAGCTTATATTTCTTTTATCCTTGTTGTTCTACCCTGATCTTTCTTTCTTATACCTCAAAAATATCTTGTGATTGTCACTCCATATCCCAAGTCTACTTCTAAGCATTAGGATATATGCTTATAACTTCATTAATTCAGCCAAACTCTTTTGGTCTTTACTTAATCATATCACTCGACATTGTGCATAACTCAATTTTCATTGTATTAAATAGATTACTATTATGCCATGACTTTATCCTTGTATCCACTCTTAAATTTGCCTTTAGGAATCTTCTACCTTGTCAAACTTCATACCGATATAACCATCCTTAACTCTACTTGAGTGCTATCTATTTCTTTACTGGCTACTCTTAATAGTTCCCACATTTTCTCATGCACTCTTTTATAGACATGACTCATATCCATCACTTAAAAATCTCAAAATAGATTCTCCATTACTTCATCGGAGGTCTCTTGACTATAGCATTTAGTCTGAATCCAATCATCTTTCTTCCAATCATTCCATTATCACTACACATCTTTATCAACAATGATCAGGGAGTGTATAAATCAGGATGTTTATCTAAAACAATTCTTTTCCTTCTTTCAATTTAGCATAATGACAAACACTTGCTTTATCTAGTAAACCTAGGTTTAAAGAATCAGGAGTAAATCTGTAGTAATCCAACCGGCATCAAACGATCATTAAGTTGCATGGTGGTCCAAATACATGCAATAGAGGTTTTACAATTCTTAACCTCATGGTTACAGGTTCTATTGAGTATATATAATGCCATTGGTCAAGGCACTATAGGAATAAATCTGGAGAAGATTTCATACATCAGTATATCAGGTATAAATCTGGAAAAAAATTTCGTACATCAATAAATCAGGTATAAATCAGTAGATGTACGCTCAACATGATTAAGCATTTAACTGTTCATTCAGTTCGTATCTCTGTTCATGTTGTCGATCATGAGAATGGTGTAGATTGGTATAATCAGGACTAATATTAAAGAAACAATATTTGTAACTCCAGTTGACAGGTTAATCAAGAAGGTATCCTGTCAAGACACGCAAATTTAAAATCTGGTATGTGCATCCTCTATAATCATAAGAGTAAATCAATAATGCACCGCATCCTATATAAACCTATCTAGATATATGGCCACAATAGATTTGATCCTTGTTGAAAACGTTTGAGGCTTAATCTTCAGAAAATATTTTTCAATCCTTTTCAGATCATTCTGCCATGATGCAATTTTCCTATATATCGGTGGCTGATAAGGGTAACCACCTTGATACATTGCTTGTTGTGCACCAAACTTCTACACTGGGGTGTGCATTATTGGGACTTGCTGTATGGTAGGTACCGTGTGCTAACATGTACTGGGGTACAGTGTCGCTACTAGTTGGCACCGTACTTGGTTTGACCCGAATGTGTTGATGTAGCATCGGTAACTTGGGTAGTGATTTACATAGCAACTTGCATAGTCAGTCTCATCTGTTGTTGCTCTTGTATTTTATTGGGCCAAGTTTATTACAACCATAGCCAAGGTACTTGATAGTCCAAGTGGTTGGTTGGAGTGGCCTGGTTGTTCACCCCATTTTATTTGCTCCAATCTAATTATCATTATTTAGCATCTACTCAGATGAGTTTTTAATACCCGTTCTCGACCCTGATAGTGGTGGGGTCAAGTTGCAACCTCTTCTTAATGCTCAGCGGGTAATGGATCAGCTTGTGGTGGATCTCACTCTGAGTTTCCATGTCACCCAGAGTATAGCTTAAGCTTCTTTATAGTTGTTCTTATTCTTAATGTTTGGCCATTATTCTCTTATCTCTGATGGATTTAGCCCGAGATCTTTTCCTTTATCTCTACAGGGGTTTTGGCATTACTAGCCATTTTTCTTCTCTCTCTGTCATACATCGAGTTTCACATCTTGTGAAGTACCAACTCGGTATTCTAATTTTCTACTATACAGATACTCCCTTCTTGCTACTGTACTATATCCTTGTATACTTGGATAACTACCCAACTTATAAATAATACCCTATATTGTTTGTTTATTATGATAATTTTTTTTGGTCTTCTCTTTCTGTATGAGTGTATATATATGGTTTCACCTTTTATATGTACATTATCGTCTTGTTTAATTTCTGTCTCAACCAACATAGGTGCTTATGGTTTGTTTGTATTAAAATTTTTAATTTATCCTAACTCAGTTCATGGACTCCAGTGGAAGTATTCAGGTTTAATGGGTAAGGCCTACGAGATGCTCTGATACCAAGTTGTCAAACCCCAATTCTGCATCGACCAGAATGGTGTGATGAACTGTCAATAAACCAACGGTTCAACCAGGATCTCAAAATAGGCTATCCCACATATGATAAACCAAAACACATTCCACATTAATCAGAGGTAATAAAATAAATAGCGGAAGTCTTACAGATAATGAACTGAGGTCTAAACATGATAAATAATTAATATTCTATTTATTTCCAAGTAACCAAAACATAACTTAATACATATTACAATATCCAAATACGAAAACTAAACACTAAACGTATCCATCGCTGAAACGCTCGCATAACGAACCATGTTCGTTCTCCACAGCTTGCTCATTCATAGCCTCCACCCGTGCATATGTTGGCCGACATAATATAAAATCATAGTACCTGTAATATCATAAACTAAAAACAATTGCGCACGCGAGGGTCAGCTCTCCAACTTGAGCTCAGTGAGTAAACAAAACAATGCAACAATACATATGCATGCAGTCAATTCATATCTTTGGTCCGGTTTAAAGTTTGCAGTATGCAATAGAAAGGTTTAGGTAGCCAAAGGTCGCGTTTATTGACCCCACCTCTATACACGAGTGTGACGTTACCCAAAGATCACGTTTATCGTCAACTCACATGCACCCAACCATGAACATTATATAACAAAGGTTACGTTTATTGCTATATAGTGCCATACCAACACGTAAGCCCCTGTTGGCGAGGGCTGCAAACTGGGCTCGCAACTAACCAATCCTAATGCCAAACAGTGTATCCAATGTCTCACCCCAGCATCCCTCAGAATGTCCATAGAGATAAAGCTAAGGCCCCTCGGTAGAGTCAGAGACTACAAGGACCGAGACCACCTCCCATGATACTCTACGACATAATAGTTCTGCTAAAGTAATGGCGATACGACGATGCCAATGCACAAGACTTGAGTTAGAGATAGAGCTAATGTGTTGAGACCCACCAAAGGTTAACGTTTATTGACGTTCTCATCACACCTCCCCTGATACTCGCTCGCATCAAGTACATCAACCACACACATACAAGCACATGCCTATTCCTATCATCATCATCATCATCATCATCATGTTATAAACAATAAAGTAAATATGCATGAACAAGTAATAGAAATATTGGATGGCATGCTGTATGCACATTACAAACATATTCGCATAATCAAGCATAGCATAGGACTCAAGAAATAGAAAACAGTTTTTGTTATTAACCAATTTAGTTTAGAGTTCTGTTTCCTCACCTTAGCTTGCTAATAGATACTTTTCCAAGCTTTAGAATCACCTTTATAATGTTATTATATTGCTAGAAGACCTAACAAAGTCGATAAAATTTAATTAGAATTTATTTAGAATTTAAAATCCATTCTATTAACTGAGGGTCGAAGGTAGGGTCGGAGTCTTGATCGACCCTGGGTGCGACCCTCCCCCTAATCTGAACTTCCCGAACACTGAGGGTCGATGCTAGGGTCGGATCTGCCATCGACCCTAGGTGCGACCCTCCATGGTTTGAGTCGAAAATAACAGATTTCGTTCTCTCTTTCATGGTTAGGTCCTATGGCTTACTTTCACAATCCATTCTATACATGTTCTATGGTTTCGAACTATACTTTATTCACCTACATGGTTTTAATGATCTCCTCCATGGTTTCCATTGAAAACCTAACCATGGATGGATGATTTGGGTTTCTTCTAAGTCATACCCTCTTCATAAACCATTCTAAAGTCTTAAACAAATCATGGGGAATGTATTCATACCTTAGGTTTGCTGAGATTCAGAGTTTCCTCTGAATTTCCTCTTGTTCCTTAGCCTTTTCTTCAAGTTTTCCTTCTCTTCTTCTCTTCCTTCTCTTCTCTTTCTCTCAATCCAATTAGGGTTGTAAAAGGAGTGAAAGAGGCTTAGGGACGTCGTATTTATAGGGCAAAACCTCCCAAAATAAGTCCCATTATGTTTAGGAAATGTTCCAATTGAAATTAGGAAGGTTTCTCAATTTTCGGTTCGTGTTATTTTTCCCGAATATCGAGGGTCGATGGTGAGGGTCGATGGGAGGGTCGGACAACTCATAGACCCTGCGACCCATGGTTGAGGGTCGATGGTGAGGGTCGATGGGAGGGTCGGACCTGTCTGTTAAAACCTGCGACCCTACCCTCATTTTGACTATTTTTGAGTAAATTTTTATATTGGGTCTTGGTTTTTCTTCATACTTGGTCCACTTGGCTCGACCATGATATGTAGACGGGTCCCGACACAAAATATAAGGTTAGGCCGGGTTCGTGGCGTGCGGGTCTTACAATTATGGTTGGAAATCTCCTGTCGGTCTGCGATCCAAGTGACCTGCAATCACAGAGATAAGACAATGGAGTTGGGCGACTAAGCCCCAGGGTACACTCCGATGCCTAAGTCAGATTCCCAATGTAAACAATCAAGAGATAGCCAGAAACTATCTCTAGTACGGCGCATGTACATCTGTTACAAGTTATTTATATTAGTTCCTACTCATCTTGCTGTCCATATCTTTTATAACCTATTAGAAGGGATTGTCATTTCTGCTATAGTCTAAGTTGACTTCACCTTTACTCTTATCTTCACTAGTATAAGCCTATTTCTTACCTATCTTTGTCCTCATGACGTTCCTACTAGTTTACAGCAGTTTACTAAGGTGTTATGATCACTGGCAGCATTTAGAAAATTAAAACTTACAAGTATAAATTTTGCAGTCCATTAATTACATCCATTAGTCTACATTTTATTTTACAGCTTGTAAACATTCTTCATTAAAATAATCTCATCTCTTGTTTCAAGTTTAGGTGTCATGTAACATATTGAAGAAACTTTCTACATTCAAAATTGTATGTATAACACAATATAACAACAATAAATATCAATGCACTTGTAGCATCTGACAATTTTCACCATACTACTCATAAACTATATACCAAAGTGGAATAACATTTCAGGTTTAAATAGATGGATACATAAGTATTAAACTCAAAAAGCATTCATCACCACACCTGTACATAAATATATTTACAGTATTAGCCTACTACAAGAGGTTAGTTACTCACTTTGTAACTCACAACTACCCTATTTATAGCTCATTGAACTTATAACCAAATTTGAGTGCAACAAGCAAAACCTTCACCTCCTATAGCCATAAAGCGATATTTTCCACTTATAAAATGCATGATTAAACCCTAAAAAATGATATTAAAACTACTGGCAAATGTTGTTTTCTTACCTAAACCAATTGGCCAAAAATGATCCCCCTCCAGCTCAAACTTAAACTTTCCCTTACTTTGCTGTCTTTGCTTAAAAACATGAACATATGGGACTTTATTTAGCTTAGGAAATTTCTTTTAACCCCTTACAGTACATCATAACAAAGTCCTCTAAACTTTTATTTTTTATTTTTTTTTAGTTTTTCAATCCATTTAGGTCCCCTAGATAGGAAACCCCATCACTTAAACTCCAAAACCTGCTATAACAGCAACTTTGGTATAATGGACCTTTATTCAAGAATAATTACATTAGAGTGTCCAGACCTTCATGTAAAATTACCAAATTTGGACCATACCTAGATTACTGGCTAATAGAAGTCCTTGAAAAAAAAATTTCAAAAATAATTTTAAATCGACCAAAATAGTATACTTTTACCTAAATCTGCTGTAACAGCATTTGCTGTACAATGAACCTTCAATCAATAATAAATTAATTTGAGTGCCCAAAACATCATGAAAAATTATCAAATTTGGATCACATACACCTTACATATCACCAAAGATCTTTGAGAAGAAATCTCACCAAAAAACGAACTCAAATGGTCAAAATAACCAATCTTTTAAAACCAATGATACCTAGATTTTTCCCATGCATTTATATTAAATTTAACATAAACTTTGAGCAAGATGGAGTATTTTTGTGTCTATTTTAGCACAATATGTGCTCCTTTGAAATACCTTTCCAACGCATCAAGAATCATCAAATTTTGATCTGTATGTAGAAAGTTATGGCATTCCGACTGAACAGGGGTCATGCTGTCAGTCCATGACAGGTTAACCCAAAACAAGTTGGATCATCTAAGGTCATTTTCTTCTTGTTTTTCTCATAACCACTATCATCTAACACTCTTAACTCATCATTTAAACTCAGAAACCACCTTTACAGATGTTAACCATATTTAAACTTCTGTTTTCCCCAATTTATACATGCACAAAATCACTTTTACATATACTTTGCTTGAGATTTGATGAACAATGTTACTGTTCATCATCTCTTTCACTAGAAACCTAAATGATTCCAAAACCCCACTTTGTTTTTTTATTGATTCAACATGCAAGCCATCCCTTGACCCCAAAATGATCTTAGGACTTAATGAAGCTATAATGGCTTGATCAAAACAATTGTATAGTTGAACACCTAATTTCTGCAATCTTTCCAAGCTCTCATGTTCCAAATCTCCTTACTGCAACTACAATTCTTCTCCTCTTTCAGCACTGATTTTGAAAGACCCGTATCAAACTAACCCGGTCTTACCACCTTGAACCAGGTTTACCCATCATGGACGAGATGAATGAACCAAGGGCGTGAAGGAGATCGTGATCCTAGGTATTAAATTGACCCAAAAACAATTAATTTAATGGGAGGGTCGCATACCCAGCAAGGGAGGGTCGGACCCCCCAAGACAGAAAGTCAGACCCTCTGTTTTACAGGGAGGGTCGGGCACTTTAGGAAACCAAGGGTCGACGGGATCATCGACCCTCTCATCAACCCTTAGTTGCCGCCAGAAACAGAAATTAGGAAAGTTTCCAAATTTCGATTGGATTCCTTCCAAATCCCAATGGGACTTAGTTTAGGAGTTTCCACCCTATAAATAGGATGTCCCTAAGCCTCTTTCACTCCTTTTACAACCCTAATTGAATTGAGAGAAAGAGAAGAGAAGGAAGAGAAGAAGAAGAGAAACAAGGAAGAGAAGAAAAAGTAAAAAGGAGAAGAATTGCAGAGAAGGAGTATTCTTCCCAGGTATGGATACTAATTCCATGAATTTCTACAGACCTTAGGTTAGATAAAGATGAGAGTGTGATCTCGGAGAAATCCAAACCATCAACCCATGGTTAGGTTTCCATGGAAAATCATGGGAGAATACATAAAAGCTATATAGGTGGATGATTCATGGTTCTAGACCATGGAATGTATGTTGAATGGACTGTAGGAGCAAGCCATAGGACCCTAAACACGAAGAATAGACTAAATGGAGGAAAATTGACCAAAACCCATAGGGGGTCGCACAGAGGGTCGATGACCATCTGATCCTATGTGATTCTGAGTATCGACCCTCAGGATTCTGGAAGTCCAAATTAGGGGAGGGTCGCACCAGGGGTCGGTCATAACTCAGACCCTACCTTCGACCCTCATTTAACGGAATGGTTTTAAAAATTAGAATAAATTCTAATTAAATTTTATCGACTTTGTTCGGTCTTCTAGCAATATAATAGCAATATAAAGGTGATTCTAAAGCTTGGAAGAGGATCTATTAACAAGCTAAGGTGAGGGAACTAGACCTAAACTAATTGGATAATAATAAACTACTTTTATTTTCTTGAGTCCAATGCCATGCTTGATTCTATGCGAATATGCTTGTAATGTGTATTCAACATGTTATCCAATATTCCTGCTATTATTGTTCATGCATATTTAATTTTGTTTACTTATAACATGATGATGATGATTGATGCTAGGAATAGGCATGTGAATGTTTGTGTGTGGTTAGTGTGCTTGATGCGAGTAGGGCATCAGGGGAAGTGTTAGGCGGTGTTTGATCCGAGCACTTTAGCTCTATCTCTGACTCAAGTCTTGTGCATTAGCATCGTCGTATCGTTGTTACCTTAGCAGAACTATTGCGACGTAGGGCATCAAGGAGGGTCTCGGTACTTGACTCTTATACTCTACCGGGAGGCCTTAGCTCTATCTCTACGGGTGCTCTGAGGGATGCTGGAGTGAGGCCTTGGATACATTGATTGACATTAGGATTGGTTAGTAGCGAGCCCCGTTTGCAGCCCTAGCCATCAGGGGTTAATTTGTTGGTATGGAGTTGTGCAGCGATAAACGTGACCTTCGTATACAATGTCCATTGTGGGTGCTGTGGGCAACGGTGAGAGTTCATCGAGCGTATCCACACTCTCGTGCATAGAGGTGTGGTGGCCACCTATCCTTTCTATAGCACAGTGCAAACGTAAAACCAGACCAAAGATATGAATTGATTGCATGCACATGTATTGTTGCATTGTTTTGTTTGCTCACTGAACCGTGATGTGTGTTCACCCTCTCGACGTCGAATATTTTTAGTTGATGATGCAGGTACCACTATTGCAGATTATATTGATGCCCCAGCGTATGGACATGTGGCGGCGATGGAAGCTAAAGACGTAGTGGATATGCATGACTCCTCTTGCGAGTGCAACTCATGCGTATTCGATTAGAGTTTCTTTTATTGTTTGGATTTATTAAGGAAATGTAAATGATATTTTACTTACTTATGTCTTGGTTGAAACAAAATAATTTGGTACCTTAATATGATTATCACATTTAGATTCTCAGTTCGTTGTACTATAAGACTTCCGCTATTGTGTATTTTACTCTGATTATGAATGTGGATGTATGAGGTTTAGATAACACGGATATAGCCTACTTGAGATCCTGGTTGAACCGTTGGTTTGCTAGTGGTTCATCACACCATTCTGAATAGTGCGGAATTGGGGTGTGACAACTTGGTATCAGAGCTTTCAGGCCTTGTTCGCTAGACCAGCATACCTTCACAACCAATTATGAATTGAGATAGGATAAAAAGTAAAAACTGTAATATTAACACACTATAAACACAAGTGATGTTTGAGAGCAATTTTAAAAAGAGAATAATGCATCTATTAAAGGGGAAACAATTTTAAATCAATGTGAAAGAAACAAACGTATATACATAACTAAAACAGAGTACAGTCCACACCCCGGACAGTTACTCTGTAGTACAAAGAAAGAGAAAAGATACACATGAAGCTGGAGGCGAAGGAGGAGGCGGTGCCTCAGGGTCTCTATCATAATCCTCAGCGTAGACTCTAGTCAACCAGGCCACCTGAGTCTGAGTCGCCTGAAGACTAGCTGTGAGATCAGCCACCCGCTGATCAGTCCGACGCTGAGCGTCTAGAAGCTCCACTATCCTCAGATCCGATGTGCGCTGAGCCTCTCTAATCTCGTGAAACATACTCAGCACGTCATTAGAAGGTGGACGCGAAGGACCAGCTGCATGTGAAGGACCCACCGCAGATGAAGTACCAGCTCCAGCCGCATGCGTGGGTGAAGGCGGTGGTATCGAGTCTACATCCATGTACATGCGGTCATCGTCATCGGCAGGATCCGCATGAACTCTAGCAGCGGCAGCAGCTGCCTCAGCGACAGCAATCTCGATGCGAGTGTGAGGGCGCACCATCTCGTTCCTCTCCTCATCACTGACTTGGGTATCCCGCATGCCCATCTTGCAGATAGCCTCCCAATCTAGAGGCGACGAGAAGGTTTTCTCCTGAATCTTCTCATCCACTAAATCAACCCCCAAGAGGGTAAGCAGAACAGTAATCATACGTCCATAGGGTAGATTACCCCTATGACTGGGCAATGTGGCACTGATCATAGTCTGCATGATGATGTAAGGAAGGCAGACGGGCTGCCTAGTGCAAATGTTGTACAGAAGATACTGGGTCAGCTGAGAAACCCTCTCGTAATGGCCACTCTGTGGAATCAGATTATGCTTGATAATCTTGCAAAAGACCCGTGGAGCCGGACGCATATAGCAAGCCCTTACCTTGCCAGTGATCAGGTCGTAGCAACTGACTATCAATCTCAGCCCTCATCTCTGTGGAGACGAACTGGGGCTCTCCAGGAGCACAGTAAACCATAGGGCCATCATAGGAAATGCCCAACAAATCCGCTAGCTGCCGGTAGTCAAAAGAGACCTCAACTCCCTTGACATAGCTAGTAATCCTGAGCTCATGACCCCTATCCACATCATTGTAATTCCCCACCACCTGGAGATTACAATAAAACTGTCGCACTAAATCCGGGCATGTGCAAGCGTCGTAGGTAATGACAGGGAGCCACCCCATATCACCAAAGGCTCTCTACACGTTGAACAAGGCTAACTCAGCCAAGTTCACCATACGACCTCCCTCCACTTTCTTACGAACAAAGTGGTCATCTTGTGCCTCGGCTTCGTTGGAACGGAAGCGAAGAGGATCACGAATTCTGGTTACCTTGGTACGAGCCATGGTATCTGCCAATAAGAAAGAAAAGAAAACAGATAATATGTTAATAAGATAGAAATCCAAATTTTGACATTATAACGACGTAAGTTGGCCAAAAGCCTCTCTTATCACCCAGACACGTGGGCAGGAGGACTTACGTAGGTCCCAACATGTCCTACAACACCTATACAGTAGGAAATTCTAGCTAATGAAGTCCAATTTGAAGAAATTTTGAGAAATAAAAAATTTTGACAAATTAGGGAAAAAAGAGCAAAAAATTCTAAGTTCTCGATAACCAACCGATGAAACTCAAAAATTTTTGAGGGCTTTCGTTCCTCGAGACACCAATAACAAAAGCCCCCAATAAAAATCAAAAATTTTACGGTTGGAAAAAGTTTAATTATAAAAATATAAGTTAAATGGACAAAAACCTAGAAATGGAAACCCAAAAACAGGTAAAAATGAGAAAGCATACTTGTAGGGATGATGTGGACGTCGAAACACGGATCCAAACTGACCAAAATAGCGGAGTGCCATTGTAGCAACTCAGAGGCGGGAGACGAGTCGAAACGGGAGAGAAATGATGGGGAATGAACCCAGAATCGGATCTTAAAGGTCTGATTTTTGGTCTGAGGGTCGGACAATTCGACCAGGATCATCGACCCTCGGATTGACCCCCAGATCGACCCTCAGCTCTCGAGAATCTGACAGAAAACCAGGGTCGGATACTGAGGGTCGGATACTGAGGGTCGGATACCCATCGACCCTCAGCTCTCGGGAAGAATAGGTCATTCTCAGGGTCGGATACTGAGGGTCGGACATACCATCGACCCCCACCATCGACCCTGCATAGAAAAGACAGTATTTTTCATAAAATGAGCTGGAAATTTTGGAATTTTACATCGGTTAGCATGCCTACATGCAGTATAAATGATTGACTCACCTATTTTGATGATTTTCAGGCACCACCAATCTCAGAAGAAAACATGTCTGGACGTAGAGTAACCAGGCAGAGCCGAAATGCAGTTCCACCACCACCTGTGGAGGAAACTAGCCAGGAGAATATATATGCACGGGGAAATCCACAGGTTGTACCCCAAAGAAATCCAGATCAGGCAAATCCTACCAACTTGCCACCTCCACCACCGGAGTTAGCAACCGTGGTAATGAATCTAGCACAGCAGCTGCAACAGATGCAACATGCATAGGCTCAAATGCAAGTTGCAATGGGGATTATGTTCCAGGCCGCACATGCTACACCCATGCAGACTGGACAAGCCAGTGCAGCACCGGTGGGTAACCACCCAGCACCTCAAACACCTCAACCACCAGCTAAACAGATCCCCGTACCTGGTCCGAAAGCAGCTCAAGTTTAGTATCAGTATCCACAACCTATGTTTGGGGCATACCCCCAAAATCAGATGGATCACTCTCGACTGGTTGAGAGATTTCTGAAGATGAAGCCCAAGGAATTTAACGATAAACCGTCGGATCCGTTATGGCCAGCACATTGGATCGACGAGATGGAGAGAAACTTTCTCATGATGACTATTACGGAAGAAGAAAAGGTGTTATGTGCCACCTTCATGCTGAAAGGCGATGCACATCATTGGTGGAACTCTACCAGGGCATATCTACTGACCAAGCACGCCCTATTGACTTGGGCTATTTATAAAGAAGCGTTCTTTGAGAAGTATTTTCCCCAAAGCTTCAAGGATTCTATGGAGAAGGAGTTCCTGAGTTTATATCAGGGCTAGATGTCTGTGGATGCATATCAACAGCGTTATGAGGAGCTATTTTTCTTTGCACCACTTAGTATGCAAGAAGAGGACACCAAAACCCATAGGTTTGTCACAAGACTCAGAGGAAGCATCAGAGAGCACATACTGGGCTTAGATAAAAAGATTTATAATGAAGCCGTGCAAATTGCTCCAGTTATAGAATCGAGCCAGAAGGAAAGCTATTTTATGCAAAACAGAGGTGTGAAAAGGCCAGCTGGTAATTCTTACAACGGAGGTAATAACAAGACATACAAGCCTTTCCGTACTCAGAATTTCACCGCTGCACCCAAGACCACTCAAGCGGCTCAGCAGCAACCAAAGCCAAATACTGAAAGTCCAAGATGTTATAACTGCAATCAAGTGGGACATATGATGAGAGAGTGTCCTAAACCCTGGAAGCCACAACATCAAGGACGAGTTTATGCTATTACGTCTGAGGAAGCTGCCGCATCACCGATGTGGTCATAGGTATGACCTAAACCTTTAAGTTGTATTACAATGTGGAAGCATGTAGACTAAGTTTAAACAAATCACAGGTATCGTACCTATAAATGGCATACCCGCCAGAGTACTCTTCGATTCAGGAGCTACTCATTCCTTTATATCGGTGTCGTTTGGAAAGAAGCTAAACTTACCCATCAAAACATTGGACTACAAACTACTTGTACGGTCACCGATGGGGTTAGAAGTGGAATTAAAGAAAGGTAATGGGCCATGTCCAGTTCTCATTGGCGAGAAAACCTTAGATGCAACCTTGATCCAACTTGGGATGGCAGACTTTGATGTCATCTTGGGAATGGACTGGTTAGCTCGGCATTCTGCAAACCTATTATGCGCCGAAAAGAAGCTAACATTTAAAGACAAAGAAGGAGCAGAATTTAGTTTTGCGGGAACCAAACTGCCCCATAAACGCAAGCTCATACTCTCAGCACTAAAGGCTAAGAAGTGCCTTGAGAAGGGGGCAGTCGGGTATCTAGTATCAGTGGTCGACCTAACCAAGGAAGCACCACGAATGGAAGATATTGATGTCTTGCGGGACTATCCCGACGTATTTCTAGAGGAACTAACAGGATTACCACCCGACAGAGCCACCGAGTTTGTGATAAACCTTATACCTGGAGCCGCACCAGTATCAAAAGCACCTTATAGAATGGCTCCTACTGAACTGAAGGAATTGAAAGTGCAACTACAGGAACTGCTGGACAAGGGTTATATTCGACCCAGTATATCACCATGGGGAGCACCGGTATTATTCGTAAAGAAGAAGGACGGTAGCGTTCGATTATGTATCGACTATCGGGAGCTAAACAAACTGACAATCAAGAATTGATATCTACTACCTCGGATCGATGACTTGTTCGATCAGTTGCAAGGAGCGAAAGTATTTTCTAAGATCGACCTTCGGTCCAGTTATCATCAGCTGAAGATTAAAGAGGGTGATATTCCTCAGACAGCTTTCAGGACCAGATATGGACATTATGAATTCTTGGTCATGTCTTTTGGACTACAAACGCACCAGCAACTTTCATGGAACTTATGAACCGGGTTTTCCACGACATGTTAGATACGTCGGTTATAGTATTTATTGATGATATATTGGTATATTCCAAGGACAAGGAAACCCACGTTAAGAATCTAAACGCCGTCCTACAGCGTTTAAGGAAAGAGAAGTTGTATGCAAAATTTTCAAAGTGTGAGTTTTGGCTAAGTGAAGTCGCCTTCCTAGGCCATGTGGTATCCGCTAAAGAATCAAAGTGGACCCCAGAAAGATCGAGGCTATTGTAAAGTGGGAAGCACCAAAAAACGTTGCAGAAATAAGAAGTTTTTTGGGTCTCGCTGGATATTATCGGATATTTGTGGAGGACTATTCTCGGATTGCCGTACCTCTCACCAGTTTGACTAAGAAAGGTGAAAAGTTTGTGTTGACGGATAAATGTGAGAAGAGCTTCCAGACATTGAAGAGCAGATTGATATCCGCTCCGTTTTGACTATTCCTGATCCAAGACAGCCATTTACCCTATACACTGATGCGTCAGGACTAGGATTAGGATGCGTGCTTATGCAAGGGGAACAAGTAATTGCTTATGCCTCGAGACAGTTAAAGATACATGAAAAAAATTATCCCACTCATGATTTGGAGTTAGCGGCAGTAGTACATGCTATCAAGATATGGAGACATTACATATACGGAGAGAAGTTCCAGATTAAGTCGGACCATAAAAGTCTTACTTATTTATTTAATCAGAAGGAGTTGAATATGAGACAAAGGAGATGGTTGGAACTATTGAAAGACTATGATTGTGATATCCGGTATCATCCGGGGAAAGCTAATGTAGTAGCGGATGCGTTGAGTAGAAAGGCGATGATAAAATCTCAAGGGGAGGTTAGTACAACTGCAGCTATATGTACTACCAGAATGGTATTCAATCATGGCAATGAGCAATATGTGATAGATACAACGAATGGATCAGCCAACCAAGGGTTTATTCATCAATTTTCAAATATGTTCGCGGCATTGAATATTATACCGGATATAATGGATGAAGTGAAGACAGCTATCAAATCAGATCCTTATCTGAGAACAGTACAAGAAGATATCGAGAAAGGTAGGACTAACCCTGAGTTCACCTTGGACGAAGAGAAAGTACTGAAATACAAAGGAAGAATATGTGTACCCGAAACAGAAAATGTGGACATTAGACACCGACTGATGAAAGAAGCCCATACCACCATTTATTCGATACATCCTAGAAGCACAAAAATGTATCATGATCTAAAGAAACTATATTGGTGAAGAGGAATGAAAGCAGATGTAGCTAAGTTCGTGTCTCAATGCCTAAATTGTCAAAAAGTAAAGGCTGAATGACAAAGACCCACAGGACTATTACAGCCGTTACCGGAACCAGCATGGAAATGGGACTGCATCACTATGGATTTCGTCACGGGATTACCACTGACTCCTCAAGTAGTTGACGCAGTTTGGGTGATTGTAGACCGTCTGACTAAGACAGCTCACTTCATACCGATACGACCTCAGTATACACTGGAAAGGTTAGCAAAGCTATATGTGGATAATATTGTTCAGTTACACGGTGTACCAGAGAGCATTGTATCCGATAGAGACCCCTGATTTACTTCCAAGTTTTGGGAAGGATTGCAAAAGGCTATGGGTACAACATTGAACTTCAGTACTGCATTCCACCCATAGACAAATGGACAGTCAGAGCGTACAATCCAGATTCTAGAAGATATGTTACGCGCATGTGTAATTAATTTCAAAGGATCATGGGATGAAAAGTTACCACTGATCGAGTTCGCTTATAACAATAGCTATCAGGCTACTATACAGATGTCACCATATGAAGCACTGTATGGCAGAATGTGTCGAACTCCGTTGTTTTGGAATGAAGTTGGAGAACGTAGTATTGTTGGGCCAGAATTTGTTGACTTGTCGAGTGGTAGACATTATCAAGGAAAGGGTAAAAACAGCTCAGAACCGTCAAAAGCAATATGCAGATACTCGACGCAGAGATATTGAGTTCGCTGTAGGTGATAAAGTATTCTTGAAGGTATCGCCTATGCAAGGATTGAAACGGTTCGGGCAGAAAGGGAAACTCAGTCCAAGATATATCGGGCCGTATGAGATTCTAGCTAAGCGTGGAAAAGTGGCTTATCAGTTAGCACTACCACCATCTATGTCAAGTGTGCATGACGTATTTCATATTTCCCTATTGAAGAAGTACGTCAAGGATCCAACGCACGTCCTGATAGTTGATCTACCGGAATTGACTGATGAATTGACATTTGAAGTAACACCAACAGAAATCACCAGTCGAAAGGTTCAACGACTACGCAACCGAGATATCTATTATGTTAAGATCATTTGGAAAAGTAGAGACATGGAAGAAATTACTTGGGAGGAAGAGAATGCTATGCGGAAGCAATACCCTCACTTATTTGATTCAGAAGGTATGTACAATTTTGGGGCCAAAATTTAAATAAGTAGGGGGGAGTTGTAAGACCCGTATCAAACTAACCCGGTCTTACCACCTTGAACCAGGTTTACCCATCATGGACGAGATGAATGAACCAAGGGCGTGAAGGAGATCGTGATCCCAGGTATCAAATTGACCCAAAAATACTTAATTTAAAGGGAGGGTCGCATACCCAGCAAGGGAGGGTCGGACCCCCCAAGACAGAAAGTCAGACCCTCTGTTTTACAGGGAGGGTCGGACACTTTAGGAAACCAAGGGTCGACGGGATCATCGACCCTTAGTTGCCGCCAGAAACTGAAATTAGGAAAGTTTCTAAATTTCGATTGGATTCCTTCCAAATCCCAATGGGACTTAGTTTAGGAGTTTCCACCCTAAAAATAGGACGTCCCTAAGCCTCTTTCACTCCTTTTACAACCCTAATTGAATTGAGAGAAAGAGAAGAGAAGGAAGAGAAGAAGAAGAGAAACAAGGAAGAGAAGAAGAAGTGAAAAGGAGAAGAATTGCAGAGAAGGAGTATTCTTCCCAGGTATGGATACTAATTCCATGAATTTCTATAGACCTTAGGTTAGATAAGGATGAGAGTGTGATCTCGGAGAAATCCAAACCATCAACCCATGGTTAGGTTTCCATGGAAAACCATGGGAGAATACATAAAATCTATATAGGTAGATGATTCATGGTTCTAGACCATGGAATGTATGTTGAATGGACTGTAGGAGCAAGCCATAGGACCCCAAACACAATAAATGGACTAAAAGGAGGAAAATTGACCAAAACCCACAGGGGGTCGCACAGAGGGTCGATGACCATCCGACCCTATGTGATTCTGAGTATCGACCCTCAGGGTTCTGGAAGTCCAGATTAGGGGAGGGTCGCACCAGGGGTGGGTCATAACTCAGAGACCCTACCTCCGACCCTCAGTTAACAGAATGGTTTTAAAAATTAGAATAAATTCTAATTAAATTTTATCGATTTTGTTAGGTCTTCTAGCAATATAATAGCAATATAAAGGTGATTCTAAAGCTTGGAAGAGGATCTATTAACAAGCTAAGGTGAGGAAACAAGACCTAAACTAATTGGTTGATAATAAACTACTTTTATTTTCTTGAGTCCAATGTCATGCTTGATTCTATGCGAATATGCTTGTAATGTGCATTCAACATGTCATCCAATATTTCTGCTATTATTGTTCATGCATATTTAATTTTGTTTACTTATAACATGATGATGATGATTGATGCTAGGAATAGGCATGTGAATGTTTGTGTGTGGTTAGTGTGCTTGATGCGAGTAGGGCATCAGGGGAAGTGTCAGGCGGTGTTTGATCTAGGCACTTTAGCTCTATCTCTGACTCAAGTCTTGCGCATTAGCATCGTCGTATCGTCGTTACCTTAGCAGAACTATTGCGACGTAGGGCATCAAGGAGGGTCTCGGTCCTTAAGTCCTATACTCTATCGGGAGGCCTTAGCTCTATCTCTACGGGTGCTCTAAGGGATGCTGGGGTGAGGCCTTGGATACATTGATTGACATTAGGATTGGTTAGTAGCAAGCCCCGTTTGCAGCCCTAGCCATCAGGGGTTTATTTGTTGGTATGGAGTTGTGCAGCGATAAACGTGACCTTCGTGTACAATGTCCATTGTAGGTGCTGTAAGCGACGGTGAGAGTTCATCGGGCGTATCCACACTCTCGTGCATAGAGGTGCGGTGGCCACCTATCCTTTCTATAGCACAGTGCAAATGTAAAACCAGACCAAAGATATGAATTGATTGCATGCATATGTATTGTTGCATTGTTTTGTTTGCTCACTGAGCCGTGATGTGTGCTCACCCTCTCAACGTCGAATATTTTTAGTTGATGATGCAGGTACCACTGTTGCAGATTATATTGATGCCCCAGCGTATGGACATGTGGCGGTGATGGAAGCTGAAGACGTAGTGGATATGCATGACTCCTCTTGCGAGTGCAACTCATGCGTATTCCATTAGAGTTTCTTTTATTGTTTGGATTTATTAAGGAAATGTAAATGATATTTTACTTACTTATGTCTCGGTTGAAACAAAATAATTTGATACCTTAATATGATTATCACATTTAGATTCTCAGTTCGTTGTACTATAAGACTTTCGCTATTGTGTATTTTGCTCTAATTATGAATGTGGATGTATGAGGTTTAGATAACACGGATATAGCCTACTCGAGATCCTGGTTGAACCGTTGGTTTGCTAGCAGTTCATCACACCATTCTGAATAGTACGAAATTAGGGTGTGATAGATTTCCTTACTGAAATGTGGTTCCAAGACTCTAAGAATTCTTCAAACCTTCTTCTATTCACATAGCATACACCAACACACTCAAAAAGTTAAAAATCAAGGTTTTTCTCTCAAACTCATGAGTTTCCCTCACGCTCTCTCTCACCTACGTTTTCAGTTCTAACCATAAGGGAATGAGTTAGTCTTTGATTCCTTTCTTTTATATTTTCTCATCTTTACTTACTTATACCCACTAACTCATGAAATTTTAAATATGTCCCTAATAGACCTCAAGTGCATGCATTAGTTTTCCACTCACATAAGTACCCTTATAAAAGTTTATGGACTATTTTGCCCTCTAAAAATTCTATTATGACATTAGTCCATCCACTACTATAATTTTTTTATAAATATACATACATCATACATTCATACATACATTGTTATTTTCATACATTATGGCTATACATATATATCTATAAATATGTAGATATATACATAGACTTAAGTAAGGTATGAATCTTATACTTATTAATATAATTAATATTAAATTTATTTCTTTTTTTTTTTTGGTAGATATATTAAATTTATTTCAATGTAAGGTTTTATACATTATTAGTGCAATAAAATAATTTTGTACTTGTTTTGCCCATAACTCATCTCAATAACACCTCCAAGGTACCCAAAATACAAATTTAGTCTCCCCACCTGTCAAAATCAGTCAAAGGAGGACATAAAATAGTTTGGTAACACCTAGGGTGTTACAGTTAGGGACGACAGATTGAGTTTTATTGCCTTGATTAAGATGCACATATGCCATTGTTGATATCTTACAAATGCACATAGGCTATTATTGATGCACACATGCTTTATTTTGATCTCTCACATGCCCATCGTTCTGGAATATACATGATTTTCTTGCAAAAGTGAATTCTCACAAGATTCATTACCATTTAGAGTGCTCACATGATTCCTGCTATGTTTGGAATGCTATAATGCCATATTTGATCTGTTTGCTATAGCCGTACTGGAATATTTGATATGTTTACATTGATTAACTACCATATTTGAATAATGTATATTTTTGACAATAATTTAATATCTGCTACACCCTAGTCGAATTGCCATGCATGTACACTCCTAGAAGACATATTAGGTGTGGGGACGTACATCTAGGCACCCACATCATGGGAGGGATAAAAATGAAAAATAATAAAAATCTTAACCAAGAATCATAAAGCCTAACCCAATATTCCAAAATTAGGGTTTTTTTTTTGGTAAAGCAAAATTAGGATTTTAGGTTAAGAGTAGCTTTAGGACGCGATCCCTACCCTTCAACTCATTTCTCCTAGGGTACAAAGACCTAGTTAGGTGTGATGTGAATCCAACCATAGATTTCTAGGATCATCACTCCATCCTACGGGACCACATAAATTTCTAGGATCATCATTCCATCCTATGGGACCATCCATATTCTAACCCACACGGGTCACTCAATGAATGAATCGTTTCGAACTACACAGATCCTGATTCTTAGGGCAATACCCTAGGATACGTAGGTAATTTGAATATAATTCTAAAAACGGACCCACACCCTAGTCTTATGAGACTATTATACACCTGGCTCCGTGGGAGTACATATATTACTCCCCGAGAGTAGACATCCTTGCTCCCTGAGAGTATACACCTTGCTCCTTGAGAGTACATACCTTATTCTCCGAGAGTACATATCTTGTTCCCTAGTATACATACCCATCTCGCTCCCTGAGAGTGACTACATACTTTACTCCTTGAGCTTACCTCACCTATCCTACTCCTTAAGAATGCTTCACCCATTCTACTCCTTGAGAGTATTTTACTTACCTTTGTCCTTGAGACTATCTGTCGATCTTAGTCCCTAAGACTATCATCTTCTAACCCAAATGGGTCAATACAATCAACCAACGAACCACGTTGTACCTGATTTCTAGGACCTCTGGAATATGTAGGCAACTTAGAAGACTTCTCCAAGTACGGCACCACACCTTAGTTTTCTTAGGTCACCCTATCCACTATCTATTTTCACTTCTATTATCCATATCCATTTCAATCCATATAGACTATCTAGATTCAATCTCAATCATCTATCAAGCATAAACTTCAATTAGACTATTGAAGCTAATAAAGCTTAAGCATAAATCACATCCATAAACTTTAATCACAATCATTTTGAACTATGTTGTGGACTTGATTTTCAGGATGGAATACATAGGCAATTTGAGATAGACGTTTCAGATTCCGTCCTTCACCAAACCATCTTAGGTTTGGTTCATTGTACATTATTTTATTTATTTATTTTCAGAAAAACATGTTTGGCTAAACATTAGGCTAGAAGAACTTAGTAACTTGGCATAGGATCTCCCATAAGCCTTAGTCATCCATTGACCATGAACAGTCAGAACAATAGAGTTTAAGGAAAGTAGAATCATATAGGAGGCCGATTTTTAGATTGGGCAGCTTTGGGTGCCTAATACTTTCCAAACTATACCCTAAACGCTTACCCATTCTCTGATAGACCAAAGCCAATATATTGGATTATGAATCAATAAAAGTCTTCTCTTACGATGAGAGTGTATTTGAGGTCCTAGACCTTAATTTAGGTGGTGACTCTAAATCATTATCATCCATCAGCTTAGGTGGACAAGATCAAAGGCGAAAGCCGATGATCCGCCGATGATCCACATTTTCTTATCTGAGAGCGTTAAATATAAATTTTCTCATCATTGTCCTCACAGTATGCACTTACATGGAGGGGGAGATTGTTGGGGGATCCATGCGACTGCAATAATCCTACATCAGATGTGAAAAGCCCGATGTAGAGTTTTATAAAGACTTGGGAATCCTCTCCTTATAAGCTAGCTATTAAGGATGAGTTCTACTAGAGTCTCAACAAGTGGTATCAGATCCGGATTATGGCGACCTTGATAGGTTTATGATTTGAGGAGGAACTATGAGCCAAGAAATGCATTAAAGAGATTAAGTTATTTCAACTCCTTAAATGAACCAAGGAAGCTTGGGATATACAATCCTGGAAGGTAGTTCATGCTCAAATGTTTTAAACCCAATGTGAACCAACTCCGCTCAACCCGTACATGAATTAAACAAAGTTAACCTATGGACTAAATCACCTATGAACCACTTATGAACCAAACCGGATTAATCCACTTATGAACTAAACCAAACAAAACACAAATGAACCAACCCCGGCTCGAACCACCTATGGATTAAACCAAATCAAAAACAAAAAATGAGCCAACCTGGTTCGAACCACCCGTAGACTAAACCAAATTAAAAACAAACTCATGAGAAGTGAAGCGGATCAACTCAAGACATGAACTAAGCCAAGTAAAAACCCAAATGGATTTAACCGAATGCCTTACATATGAATTAACTAAACAAAAACCCATATGAATCCTAAACAGAATGCCATTTGCATCAACACTTAGATAAAATTTGTAGGTGGTAATGAACTCTTACCTGCAATATACCATATACAACTCATGCTTACTTGAAACCACTTAACAGAGACCCCAAAAAAAAAAAAAAAAAAGATACTAATCCCTTAATCCATTCTGCTGAAATAGCTAAGAACAAGGATGTATACTAATAAGAAGGCATTACGATTCAAAATTGATTGGAATGAATTAAGAAACCACAACAATCAGAAAGAGGGAAAAAAAATAAATGAACATTAGGTTTCAGCTGACCTTAACTAAATTGAAAACTTATCTGCCAACCGGAAAAAAAAAATGGGGGATTGAAACACGTATTGCATACCAACAGCATAAGCTAAATTAAAAAAAAAATGTAAAGAAGCAATCCAAAGAATAAAACAAGAAGAAGCAAAGGCCTGATTGAATAAGATTTACAGAGTTGGAACCTTACTTGACCAAAATCGGATGGATGGTTGTCGCAAGCAAGGAAAGAAGGTCACCGAAAAATAAGCAGCGGCGGCAGACTTCCTTCTTCTTTCTTTGGTGGTGGCGGTGGGACTTCCTTCTCCCTCTTGACGGCGGGGAAGGGACATCCTTCTTCCTCTCAATGGCGACGAAACTGCCTTCTTCTTCCTTCAGTAGCAGCGGGGCTGCCTTCTTCTTCCTTCAGAAGCGGCGGAGCTCCCTTCTTCTTCGTCCTTTAAGTTCCAACTGTGGACCTTCCTCTTCACCTCTCTTTACAGCAGCTCTACCGCTGTTGCTACTCCCTTCTCCTTCTCTATTCTGCCACCAAAGCTACTCCCCTTTTCTCACTCTCTCTCAAACCTTCTCTCACTCCTCTTTTCTCTATGGCCGACTGTAAGGACAAAATGTCTCTTCTACACATCTTTGATGGACGAAAAATGATTTGGAGTCGCCACCTAGATTAAGGTCTAGGACCTATAAAAATGTAGTCTCATCATAATAAAAAAACTTCTATTGACTCATTTGACCCAATATATTGGCTTTGATCTATCAGAGAACGGGTAAGCGTTCAAGGTACCGTTTGGGAAGGTGCTAGGCACCCAAAGCTGTCCAATCCAAAAATCAGCTTCCTATGTGATTCTACATTCCTTAGACTCTATTATTCTGACTGTTCATGGTCAATGGATGATAACTAGGGCTCATGGGGGATCCAATGCCAAGTTACTAAATTCTTCAAACCTAGGCTCAGCCAAACATGTTCTCAAAATAAATAAACAAATAAAAATAATATACAGTGAACCGAACCAAAGATGGTTCGGTGATAGACTGAATTTGAGAAGTCCAAGACATCTCAAATTGCCTACGTATTCCAATCCTAAAAATCAAGTCCATAATGTAGTTCGAACAGAATGTGATTAAGGTTTATGGATGTGGTTTATGATTAAGCTTTCTTAGATTCAATTGTTCAAGTTGAAGTTTATGCTTGATGATGATTGAGATTGAATCTAGAGACAGCCTATGTGGATCGAAGTGAACATGGATATGGATATGGATAGGGATAGGGATGACCTAAGGATTCTAAGATGTGGTACCATGAGGTCTTCCAAGTTGCCTACGTATTTTAGAGGTCCTGAAAATCAGGTACAACATAGTTCGTTGTGATGGGTTGTGGATAAGGATTTCTTAGAACCACTCAGGTGTACTCTACCTTGGTTTAGGAAATGAAATGGATATTGGGTAGCCTAAGATCACTTAGGTGTACTCTACCTTGATCTAGGAAGGCTAAAATGGATAGTATTCTAAGACCACTCAGGTGTACTCCACCTTGATCTAGGAAAGACTAAATGGGTGGCTAAAACCGATCAGGTGGACTCTACCTCGGTTTAGGAAGCCTAGATAGTTAGTCTAAAACTTCTTAGGTGTACTCTATCTCAGTTTAAGAAGACTAAGATTTGCTAACCTAAGACCACTCAGGTGTACTCTACCTTGATCTAAGGAAGGCTAGAATTTATTATCCTAAAACCACTCAGGTGTACTCTACCTTAGTCTAGGAAGACTAAAATTTTCTGACCTACAACCATTCAGGTGTACTCTACCTTGGTCTAGGAAGCCTAGAATTTATTATCCTAAAATCACTCATGTATACTCTACCTTGGTCTAGGAAGACTAAAGGGGTGGCTAAAACCGCTCAGGTGTACTATACCTCGGTTTAGGAAGCCTAGATGGTTAGTCTAAAACTACTCAGGTGTACTCTTCCTCAGTTTAGGAAGACTAAGATTTGCTAACCTAAGACCACTCAGGTGTACTCTACCTTGATCTAGCAAGACTAAAATTTGCTGACCAAAAACCACTCAGGTGTACTTTACCTCTGTCTAGGAAGCCTAGAATTTATTATCCTAAAACCACTCAAGTATACTCTACCTTGGTCTAGGAAGCCTACAAGATTAGTCTATACAGATTGAAATGTGGAACCGTGTTTGGGTGTCTCACCAAACTGCCTACGTATCTTAGGGTGCTGCCCTAAGAATCAGGATCCGTGTAGTTCGGAATGTGGATTCAATTCATTCATGTTCTTCTTTCAATATCAAGGTGTGGAACCTAAATGCTCTATAGTTCAATTCACATCACACCTATCTAGTTCTCTATACCCTAGGGGAAAATGAGCTGAGGGTAGGGATCGTCCTAAAGCTACCCTTAACCTAAAACCCTAATTTGGCATTTGTTGGTCTAGGCTTCATATCTCTTGATTAAAATTTATCATTTTTCATTCTTACCCTTCCCGTGAATGTGGGTCCCTAGATGCACATCCCCACACCTAATATGTTCTAGGTGTACAAATATAGCAGTTTGACTAGGGTGTTGCAGAAATTCAGTTATTGTCAACAATAAATATCATTCAAATATAGCAAGTAACAACATATTTCGTCACATGTATAGCAATAAAGCATGGCATCAATATGGAAATAAGCATGTGAGAGCATTGATCAAGCATCGATCATCAACAATGTGACCAAGATCATATTTGATCGACTACTCAGATTTGATGTAATCGATCATCATCAATGTGATGAAGATCATATTTGATCGATGGTTCAGATTCAATTAAAACATCCATGAAGTCAATCCAATGGTTCAGATTCAATTAAAACATTCATGAGGTCAATCCAATGGTTTAGATTCAATTAAATCACTCAAAAAAGTAATCCAACGGTTCAAATCACTCCAAATCACTTACAATAAAGATAATCTATCCAATCAAATCAATCATCAAGATAGTCCAATGGTCCAGATTCATTTATATCACCTCATGATCAATCCAATGGTTCAGATTCAAATGAGATGCTCATGATCAAGATCTAATGGTCTCAAATTCTTCTAAAGCACAATATGATGGAAATCTAACGGTTTAAATCATGCCTACAAGGTTAGACTATGAAAACTGGTCAGACTTTTTCAGATTCGAACCAGTCATGAGAAAATAATCATAAGATATTCTTCAATCATGCAAAAAATAGCTGTTAACTTGGTTTTCTTTGAGACTCATGTGGCTACCTTTTCCTTCAACGAAGTGATGTGTAAAAAAAGTCTCTACAGGACACTTATGCATGGATTTTCATGATTTTTACTGCAATCAATAGATTTTGTGGACCTTTGCCAAAACATGCATATGGGGCTTCATACATATTCAAATTAAGCTCAAAATACATCCTCTGAAAGAGGACTCAGAGACCTAGATTTTGTCTCAGGAAGGAAAATCCTAATAGGGAACCAAAATGGATCGAAAATGCACCCCAAGTGCAGGCACGTGCACTGCTCAAGTCTGTTCCAGATTCTGACCAGCTGCACCATAAATTTTATATAAAATCAACCACTCATTGAAAATAGAATTCAGGTATATGGTCATGTAGCTATCTGATAGATCTAACACTTCATTAAAAAATATTGTACAAATAGAAAGATCCTCAAGGCTCAAACATCACATCTCAGTCATGCAATTCAATGTGTTCTAAGTGACCCTAAAACAGACCATGGTGCACTTCAAAAATCATTTGAAATCCATAAAAAATCAGAAAAATCCAAATCAAGTGTTAAAGTTTTCATGACTTCATATCTATAACTTTCTCTGAAGGAAGGATTATCAAATTACGGCAGTAAATTCCATTTTTAGAGCTTTTCCGATGAGAGTTTGCATTGTACCCGAGAAGGATAGTAGCACCATTGGGGTTTTTTTTATCTTGACTTTTTCAACTCCAATGGAGTCAAAATTTATAGAAAAACTTTCTAACATATGTATAAGTATCTCATAAAATTTTGGGCTCGAAATTCATCAAAAATCTATATGAGATGCATGTCCCAAAATTGGATTCCAAATCCACCTTGTGAAAAACATTAAAATACTCAAAAATTATCATGACATTTAATTTTTCTGCATTGAGGACTTTAAATTTATTCTAATGCATAAAAAATATCAAACATGGGCATTACAGCATCAACATATATGCAATATAACATCTGTGATCATGATTTATCAAAAAATAGGCATATTCAAGCAATTTTCGACATGTTAGCATCATGGAATCATATCAAAACCAAAGTTTTGGTTACAGCAATGGGTGAGGGGCCATGAATTGCAGGTATGTACTAGAAAATAACAATGAAGAATGGACTTACTTCTTTGCAGAGAGTTCCCTCTCTCTTAGCTCTTCCTTCTTCCTTCTCTTCTTCTCTTTTCCTTCTTCTTCCTCTTCTCTCTCAATTTCAATCTCTCCTCCTTCAAAAAAAAAAACTTTCTTTTGTTAGATCCTTTTTTTTCCTCTTTCAACAGTCCCTCTCTTTATTTTTTCTGGTTTTTTTTTTCCTTTTTTTTTTCTTTCCTTTTGTCAATTTGGACCGTCCCTTTTTTTTTCTTTTTTCCTTTTTTTTTCTTTCCTTTTGTCGGCTTTCTTCACTTTTTTTTTCCTCATTGGCCCACCAGTGGACCCCACTACTTAGAGTCTCATTCCTAAACTTCTCTCCATCTCTCTTTGTATTTTCTTTCTTTCATTTTCCTTATTCTTTCTCCCTTACTTGGAGTTTTCATATTTTTTCCCTTCCTTTTCTCTCTAGGTCCCATGGCTCTCTCTTGCCACGACCTCCTTTCCCTCTAACTGTGGGCCTCTCTATTCCCCACGGTTCTCTCATTGGATTCTATTTTTTCTTCTTTTTTTTTTCTTTCTTTTTTCCTTGTTTTTCTCCCACGGTTTTTTCTTTCTCCTCTTTCCTTATTCTTCTCTTGAATCCTTCCTTTTATATCTCACGGTCACTCTCTCTCTCTTCTTTCCTTTTTTTCTATTTTTTTTCTTTTTTATTCTGTTGGCAATGGCACCCACGACCAGGTGGCCTTCCCTTTCTGAAAACCCTAGTGGCCACTTCCTTTTTAGAGCTCCACGGCTCTCTCTCCTTTGATTTTCTTCAATGTGGGTCCCACTACCTCTTTCCCACAGCTTTCTCTCTCTATTATATATATATATATATATATATATATATATATATATATATATATATATATAACACATATAAATACTATGCACATGAGTCGAACCGGTTCAGTTCAGACTGACTTGGGTTGGATTAACTAGATCGAACTAACGTAGGTTGACTAGGTTGAGTCAAAACTGGCTTAAATTGAGCTGAGTTGACTAGGTTTTTTTTCTCTTTGTCATTTCATGGGCCAGTTCAACTGTAATTCCACCTGGAATCATTTTACGGACTGTAAGACCCGTATCGAACTAATCGGTCTTACCACTTTGTACCAGGTCTACCAATCATGGTCGAGCCAAATGGACCAAGTGCGTGAAAGAAAATAGCGAAACCAGGTACTAAACTGACCCAAAAATAGCAAATTGGAGGGCAGGGTCAACCCCCCCCCCCTCACTAAGAAGTTAGACCCCAGATATTTTAACTGGAGGTCGGACAAATTAGAACTGAGGGTCGACGGGATCTCCAACCCCCTCATCGACCCCCTGTTTGCCGACAGAAACCGCAAATAGAAAACTTTCTAAATTTCAATGGGATTCCTTCCTAATCTCAATGGGACTTATTTTGCGAGATTCTACTCTATAAATAGGACGTCCATAAGCCACTTTCACTCCTTTTGAAACCCTAATTGAAAGTGAGAGAAAGAAAAGAGAAGGAGAAGAGAAGGAAAGTTAGAGAAGAAGACTAAAGTGAAGAATTCAGAGAAACCTTTAAATCTCAGCAAAACCTAAGGTATGGGTACGTTTCCATTGATGATCTAAGACCTTAGTATAGTTCATGAAGAGGGTATGGTCTAGGAGAAATCCAAATTATACATCCATGGGAGGATTTTAATGAAATCCATGGAGAAATCATGGTAGGCAAAGTAAGGAAGAAACCAAGAGTTCTAAGCCATAGAACAAGCATAGAATGGATTTTGGAAGTAAGCCATAGGACCCAAACATGAAAGAATGGACTGTAGAATGATATTCTCGACTTAACCCACGGGGGGTCGCACGTGGGGTCGATTGGGAATCGACCCTACCAGACCACAGGATCGACCCCCAGTGTTCGGGAAGTCCAGGAAAGGGGTGGTCGCACCCAGGGTCGATGGAACATCCGACCCTGGCATCGACCCTACCCTGGGGGTCGCAGTAAACTGCTACCCTACCTGCGACCCACCCTGCGACCCGTGCTTAAAAACAAGCCTAAAATTATTGGAATGACATCTAACTAAAATCTATCGACTTGTTAGATTTTCCTATTGATATAAAAGTGATTTTTAAAGCTTGAAGAGGATCTACACTCAAGTAAAGGTGAGGGAACAAGACCTAAACTAATTGGCTAATAATAAACTATTTTTATTTTTATGAGTCCAATGCCATGACTGATTCTATGCGTGTTTGCTTGTAATGTGCATTCAACATGTCATCCAATATTCCTGCTATTAATGTTCATGCATATTTAATTCTATTTTGTTTATAACATGATGATGATGATGATGCTAGGAATAGACATGTGAATGTTTGTGTGTGGTTGATGTACTTGATGCGAGTGGGGCATGAGGGGAGGTGTTATGCGGTTTTTGATCCGGGCACTTTAGCTCTATCTCTAACTCAAGTCTTGTCCACTAACATCATCGTATCGCCATTACCTTAGTAGAGCTATTACGTCGTAGAGTGTTAGGGGAGGTGGTCTCGGACCGTGTAGTCTTCGACTCTGCCGGGGGGCCTTAGCTCTATCTCTATGGACATATTGAGGGATGCTGGGGTGAGGCCTTGGATACACTGTTTGACATTAGGATTGGTTAGTTGCGAGCCCAGTTTGTAAGCCCTCGCCAGCAGGGGCTTACGTGTTGGTATGGGTAGGGCATCAGGAGAAGTGTTATGCGGTGTTTGATCCGGGTACTTTAGCTCTATCTCTATTCCATGTTAGGCTGGATGTGGACGACAATGGTGTTTGATCCATTGGGTGGGCTTACACACCCTGTGTATAGAGGTGAGGCGGCCACCGAATCATTCTATAGCACATTACAAACTTATATACCAGACCACAGATATGAATTGAATGCATGCATATGTTTGTTGCATTGTTTTGTTTACTCACTGAGCCATGATGTATGTTCACCCTTTCGACGTCGAATATTTTTAGTTGATGATGTAGGTACCACGGTGGAAGACTATATGAATGCTTCTGTACACGGGCACATTGCTACGATGGAAGCTGAACACTTAATGGAAACGCATGACTCTTCATGCGAGTGCAATGCATGCATTTTCGATTAAATTTTCATTTGAATTATTAAGGAAATGTAATTGATATTTTATTTACTTATGTCTCGGTTGATATAACATAACTTGATATTTTATTATTGATTATCACAGTTAGATTCCTCAGTTCATTTAATATTAAGACTTCTGCTATTGTGTATTTATTCTGATTATGGTTGTGGATGTGTATGGTTTAATTTCAACGGACACAGCCTATTAGAGATCCTGGTTGAACCGTTGGTTTTTTTAGCGGTTCATCACACCATTCTGAATAGTGCAGAATTGGGGTGTGACAACTTGGTATCAGAGCTCTTAGGCCCTGTCTTGTAAACCAGTATACTACCACAAAAGTTTGTGAACTGAGACAGGATAAAAATTTAAAAACTATAATAATAACACACCATAAGCATCAGTGTTGTTTGAGACAAAATTGAAAGAAAATAATGCATCTATTAAATGAGAAACAAATTTAAATACATTCAAAGGAAGAACAAACATATATATATACAAGTCTAAAGCAGAGTACAGTCCACAACCCCGACAGTTACTCTAAAGTACAAAAAGAAAGATAAAAAGAAAATACATCAAGAAGCTGGAGGTGATGGGGGAGGCGGTGCCTCGCGGTCTCTATCATAATCCTCAGCATAGACTCTAGTCAACCAAGCTATCGGAGTTTGGGTCATCTGGAGACTAGCTGTGAGATCAGCCACCCGCTGGTTAGTCATGCGCTAAGCATCCATAAGCTCTCCCACCTACTGATCCGACATGCGTTGAGCATCCAGAAGCTCTCCCACCCGCTGATCGAACATGCACTGAGCATCTAGAAGCTCTCCCATCCTCAGATCAGATATGCGCTGAGCCTCTCAAATCTCATGCAATATCCCCATCATGTCATCAAAAGGTGCATATGAAGGACCAGCTGCATAAGAAGGACCAGCTCCTGTTGTAAGACCCGTACTCCGTAAACCCGGTCTAAACCTTGGTTTTGTGTCGTGACAGGTCTTTCGATCATCACCGGGCCAGACGGGACGAGCGGATGACAAACAGGTATGAAATCGGACCATAGACGATCGAATCAACATAATTTTATGTTGACCGGTCGATGGTACCGGTCGACCGGTCAGGTCTGCGCAGCTAAGTGTGGAAATCCAGAAATTCACTTGTAAGGGTCCCACTTTCCTGATTTCGAATTCTAAGACCTTCCTAATCCTAATAGGGTTACTAAACCCTAAATCTAGCCCATTAATACACCCTTAAACCTCCTCAAATCCTTTCCATTGTCTCTAGCAAACCCTAGAGAAGAGAAAGAGGTTGGAAAAGAGAAGGAGCTAGGAAGAAGAAGAAGGTGCCGCCATTACCGTTCGACGACGCTCACGCTACGCCAGTCAACGGTAAGTGTTTGAATTAATCTTCATACCCTAAGTTAGTTGTGTGGGTGGATCAATACCATGCAAAGTAGGTATTGATCTAAAACCCTATTTCGACCAATAAACCCTAAGTTGCCGTCAAACCCTAGATTCGAGTTCCGAGATGATATTCATTGAAAAGAGATTTGAATGAGTTGGGGATAACTCTAACTCCATGTTTAGAGTTAGAGTGGAAAGGAGAAACCGTGGAAATCCATGGAGGATGATCGACGGCAGTCGAAAAACCCATGTATGGTCTTTCGGAGACATACCGGTCGACTATACCGGTTGCACATAGTGCGACCGGTATGTTGCCACCGGTATCCCTCGGGAGGCTGGTCTGTGGGGACCGACTGACCATACCGGTCGCCAGTCTTTCCCACAGAGCTGCGACCGGTACATGCCACCGATCAACTCTGTGAGGGTATTTTGTAATCTTTGTTGGTTTCTGACCCACATGAAACCCTAAGAAGCTATTCTAATGAAACCCTAATAATATTGTAGGACTTTGTGACATATCGTTTGGATCTTGCGACGTGGAGAAAGTTATCGAACGAGCGTCAGGTAAGGGAATCTGACCTAAACCTAATAATTAATGGACAGTAAGTTGTTGTTAATTACCTGAATATATATGATGTGATGTTTGTGCATATTCACATGCCATCCTTTACTTTCAGTTATTATTATTGTTCATGCATTGATAAGATGTGATTGTTAAGCATGTGATTGTTTTCGTTAGTGTGTGGAGTGGGGCATGGGCCTGGGATCGCTCCTCACACTAGCACCTTTTGTAGTATTCTGTCTTAACATGCTTGGTACGGGTGGGGCATCAAGGGAAGGTCGTGGTACGGTGGTCTCCGATGTTGATGCTGGCCTGGCCATGGTTATGTGGCATTGTGGTCTTCGAGGTCGACGCTGGCTTGTCCACGATGCTTTAGCTCTATCTCTATGCCATAGGGAGTTATGTTGGGATAGGGTCTACCTGCGTTATGTATCTATCCTAGTGGGTTAGTTGCGGATAGGGCATCAGGGGAGGTGTGGGAATGCCTTAGCTCTATCTCTATGCCGTAGACGGCTGTGCTGGGATAGAGCATACATTGATGACATATAGGATTGGTTAGTTGCGAGCCCAGTTTGCGAGCCCTGGCCAGTAGGGGCTTAGGTACTGGTATGGGTAGAGTATCAGGGGAGGTACGTGGGTATCTTAGCTCTATCTCTATTCCATGATGGGTGCATGTGGGTCGATGGGGGTGTGATCCATGAGGTGCCACACACTCGTGTATAGAGGTGCGGGGGCCACCAAACCTTTCTATAGCACATTGCAAACTTAAAATCGGACCACAGCATAAAATGATTGTTACTCATGCATAATATTGTGAAATTGTCTGATTGTCTTACTGAGCTAAGTTGTGAGCTCACCCTTTGTGTACACATTATTTTAGATGTTGATGCAGGTTATAGTGTTGACGACTATGTGAACGCTCCGGCGTATGGTGACGTTGCTGCTTTGAGTGTACAGGCAGGAGAGGACGAGCATGACGCTTCATGCGAGTGCCCTTTCTGCGTGTACCTATGATCGGATTTTATTTATTTCTTTATGTTATTTTCAGTTGGATTAAATGGATGTACAGATATTATTTATGTGTTTGAATTTGGATAATTGGATATTTATTTAAATTATCAATAAATACTCAGTTCATTCTATTTAAAGTCTTTCGCTGTATATTTATATTCTGATTGTGGTTATGTGTAATGGTTTGTATGAGTGGACACGGCCTCTTCGAGATCCTGGTGTGAACCGTTGGTTCAATGACGGTTCACTCACGCCATTCTGGTTGGATCAGAATTGGGTGTGACAACTTGGTATCAGAGCCCTTGGGCTCTGTCCAACAAACCATATTGCACTTAACTGAGTCGATGAACTGAGTTAGGAAAAATTACAAAAATCTTAATACAAACTCACCCTAAGCATTGTTTGATACCTGAGACGGACTAAGAAAGAGCGTAATATACTATATTAAATGTGGAACTTAAACAATTACACATGCACTAGTTAGGAAAAACCATGATAATTTTCATTTAATGGAAAATGAGTATCTGATAGATAGTGCTACAGGGTACAGTCCACAAACCGGACAGTTACCCTGTTATATATATAAACAGTCATATGCAGAAGAGAAGAAAATAAAGAGGGACAATCATGGGGTAGGGGGCCTGGGAGGAATAGGGTCTGCTATACCATAGTCTCGCTCGTAAGCAACCCTGAGCCAGTGCACCTGATCCTGTGTGACTCTGAGACTGCGAGGCAACTGCGCCAAGTCGCGGCTCATCTCACGCTGAGTGTCCCTGATCTCCATAATCATACCCATCATGGTGTCGGAGGGAGGCTGAGATGGTCCAGCGGTAGAGGTAGATGGTGGTGCTGCTGGTGTAGGCTGTGGAGCTGGCACTGGTACACCCTCGGCCTTATCCTCGTCATCATCCCGCTCGAGCTCGGCTGCATAGGCCGCATTGGCTGCTGCTGCTGCTGCCGCCGCGACTGCTACCCTCCCAAGTGGGCGAGGGCGAGCCTCCATCTCATCATCACTAACTGGTAGATCAACCATCTGCATCCTCTGAATGGCGTCCCAGTCTATGTCGGACGTCATAGTATCCTCAACGGTCACCTCGCCTCTCATGTTCACACCCAGACGACGTAGCAGGGAGGTAATGAGACGACCGTATGGAAGGTTACTGGCCTGATCGGCCAGGGTCGCCTGATGCATGGTCCTAATGATAAGATATGGGAAAGAGACCCGCTCCCCAGTGCAGATGCAATAAATAATGTACTGAGTGAGCTGGGATAACTCACTATAATGGCCGCTCTGGGGAACGAAGTTGTGTTGAATGATGCGACTGTAGACCCGAGGTATAGGTCTCAGGCTAGCCGCCTTCATAGGAGCTCCAGGGTTCAGTATCTGATGTGCTATCTCCCGACGCAGGTCCTCAGTCAGATAGCCCTTCGCTTTGGGAGGGCAATACACTAGGTCTCCATCATTTGGAACCCCTAGAAGGTCGGCCAGCTGGTGGGTGTTAATGGAAATGGGAACACCCCGGACATAGCTAGAGATGCGTAAATCCCTACCTTGGTTGGGATCGTTAACATCTCCGTGTAGCTCTAGGTTAGCAAAGAAATGCTTAACCAGATTAGGACGGGTGGTATCTATGTAAGAAATGACGGGCAACCAACCAAGCCTGTCGAACGCCGCTCGTACGTCGAACCGGTCTAATTGCTCCAAGTTAACCCGACGCCCGGATTCAATGCTTTTGTTATCGAACCACGGGAACCGAGCTTGTGCCTCTATGGAACGAAACCAGTGCTCGTCAAGCTGGGGAACTAGTGGCTGGGGAGCACGTGAGCTCGAGCCATTAGGACGTTTCCCAAGAGCACGTCGGGGAGCCATATTAATCTGCAAAACAAAAGAAAACAAGATAAAAATGTTAGAAATTATCGAAATTTCGACAGCATAACGACAGTAAATTGGGAAAAAGCCTCGAACTCACCCAAAAACATGGGGAGGAGGACTTACGTAACCCCCACACTCTTCAACAAACCAATCACAAGCAATTACAACAAGAAATTTCAGAAATTTAAGAAAAATCAAGAATTTTCGAAAATTTTGGAAAACCTAGGTCAAAAAGGTGAAAATTCGATTTTCTATCAAACCGTTCGGTGAAACCCCAAATTGGTT
Source organism: Protea cynaroides (assembly GCA_028583415.1). NCBI lineage: Eukaryota > Viridiplantae > Streptophyta > Magnoliopsida > Proteales > Proteaceae > Protea > Protea cynaroides. The sequence goes on along the minus strand of CM053271.1, from coordinate 47,732,554 downwards.
GAGGGATTTTGCTCTTGGGGGTCCCTAAACCCTTTCCAAGCCAAAGGAAAAGAATTCCTACGGTTGAAACATCTCGATCAATGAAAAACCTAAACTTCTACATATAGACGATATGGGAAATTTGTAAAAACATGAGAGAGAGGGAAGAGACCTACCTGGAGACGATGTGCTAGGTCTTGAATGGAAGGAATCGGCTTCAAATAGCACCGGTCGGACTGTAGCAACTCGGAACCCAGAGGAAAATCACCACCGGAGAGAAAGAAGAATGAAAGAGTGAGAAATTTCTCACTTTTTTGCGATTTTAAAGCCAATTTGGGCATACCGGTCGACGGTTTTGCCTATACCGGTCGACCGGTATCTCCCCAGAGGTGCGACCGCTATGTCTCGGTCAGAATTTTAATTCTGACCGGTTGACTATACCGGTCGCAACCCTGTATACAAAGGTGCGACCGGTATGTTACGACCGGTATGCACCAGAAAAGTTAGAAAATTTTTCTAAATTTTTTTTTAAATTGTGTATTGAAATTTTACTTCTCGACTATTTTCCCTTGTATTATTCAAGGCTAACACTACTATTATTGTGGTTCTCACGTGTTATGTCTTCTTCTCAGATCCAAACAGAATAGTCTGAGATGGTGGGAGGAAACGGTCGTAGGGGTCGGAAGCGTCATCAGGCCAGGATGCGCCTAGAGGAAGAACAGGTTGAACAAGACCATGTTAGAGAGCCAAGTCCGGAAGTGGAGGAGGAACAGGTTCCAGAAGTACCAACAAATTTACCTGGACCACCTCACAGGGATTCAGAGACCATTGTTACAAACCTAGTCTATCAGATGCAAGCTCAATAGAAGGAGTTCCTGAATGAGGTACTGAAGATGCTCAGGCCAACAGGTTCTGTTCCCACGGGAGGTACACCTGAGTCTGGAGAGAAAAATACTTCACAGCCGATGCAGGGTAGTCCAAGGCCGATGGGCCAAGCACAGAACGTACCACCACCGCATCAGTTTCCGTCGCCTTCTGCTTACCCGGGAGCTTATCCGTATCCACCACCATGGTACGGAATGAACACTCAGGGACAGCATGATCTGAGTAGGGCGGTGGATAGATTCCTGAAGTTGAAGCCTTCATCATTCACTGGTAAAACAGGGAAGCCATTGTGGCCAGCACAGTGGGTTGCAGAGATGGAGAAGAATTTCCGTCTGATGACATGTACAGAAGAGGAAAAGGTTTTATTTGCTACTCACATGCTGAGAGAAGATGTAAATGCTTGGTGGAATTCTACACGGGCATATCTGGAGGCCAAGTATACACTGGTGGATTGGGAAGTGTTTAAAGCTGCCTTCTTCGATAAATATTTTCCGAAGAGCTTTAGAGATCAAATGGAGAAGGAGTTCCTCAATTTACAGCAATCTCAGTCGACCGTGGATGCTTATCAGTAGAGGTACGAAGAGCTATTCTTCTTCGCACCGGCTAGTATGCAAGAGGAAGAGACCAAGACACGTAGGTTCACCATGGGACTACGTGGGAGCATTAGAGAGCACATCTTGGGTCTGGACAAGAAGATCTGCAATGAGGCTGTACAGGTTGCGAGGGTGATAAAGTCCAGTCAGAGGGACAGCTTCTTTGCTCAGAACAGGGGAGTGAAGAGACCTGCTAGTGAGAGTTCGGGTGGCGGTAACAATAGACCCTTCTGCCCATACAGGGCTCAGACCGCTACAGTACCCGCGAGGAACAACATGGCACCCCCTGTGCCACAGAATGCTGGATTCAACCCAAATATCACGTGTTTCAACTGCCAGGAAGTGGGTCATATTGCAAGGACCTACACTCTACCTAAGAAGCAACCTCCCCAGCAAGGAAAAGTTTATGCGGTCACCACTGAAGAGGCAGTCGCATCACCGGATGTGGTCACTGGTATGACTCTATCCCTTACTATTTGGCTTACTATTTTCATTGTGTGTATGCGCATATAGAACTAAGGGATAATAAAAATTCCAGGAATTGTAAATGTAGCTGGTATACCTGCCAGAGTACTATTTGACTCTGGGGCCATGCACTCCTTTGTTTCAATTTCTTTTGGGAAGCGAATGGAGTTACCAATCAAGCAATTGAACCCAAGCTTGATAATTCGCTCTCCACTAGGAGTCGAAGTGGCTTTGACCGAATATTATGGACCATGTACTGTATGTATTGAGGGCCGAGACTTAGAAGAAAGCCTAGTACTACTCGAGATGACAGACTTTGATGTCATCTTGGGAATGGACTGGCTAGGCCATCATTCGGTCGTCCTTTTATGTGGTGAAAGGAAGCTTGTGCTTACTGACAAAAAGGGAAGGGAATATAGCTTCACGGGGATCAGGCTATCTAGGAAGCGGAAGCTGATTCTCTCTGCCCTAAAAGCCAAGCGATGCTTAGAGAAAGGGGGAGTGGGGTATCTAGTATCTGTAGTCGACATCACGGCAGAGTCACTCAAGATGGAAGATATAGATGTGGTTCGAGAGTTCCCAGATGTATTTCCAGAGGAGCTTCCAGGTCTACCATCGGAAAGTTTGTAATAGACATTATGCCAGGTTCGGCGCCGGTGTCCAAAGCACCATACAGGATGGCCCCTACCAAGTTAAAGGAGTTGAAAACCCAGTTACAAGAATTATTGGATAAGGGTTTCATACGACCTAGCATATCACCTTGGGGAGCACCGGTACTATTCGTCAAGAAGAAGGACGGAAGTGTAAGGCTATGCATTGACTACCGTGAGCTGAACAAGTTGACGATCAAGAATCGGTATCCTTTGCCTAGGATCGATGATTTGTTCGATCAGCTGCAGGGTGCAAAGGTTTTCTCGAAGATTGATCTCCGATCAGGGTATCACCAACTGAAGATCAAGGCCGGAGATATTTCGAAGACTGCTTTCAGGACGAGGTATGGGCATTATGAGTTTCTTAGTTATGTCTTTCGGGTTGACCAATGCTCTAGCGTCGTTTATGGAACTGATGAACCGAGTGTTTCATGATATGTTGGACACTTCGGTCATCGTATTCATCGATGACATATTGATCTACTCTAAGGACATGGAGACTCATACAGCACATTTGAGGGCAGCCCTACAACGGCTGAGATAGGAGAAGCTTTATGCTAAGTTCAAGAAGTGCGAGTTTTGGCTGAAGGAAGTGGCTTTCTTGGGCCATGTTGTATCTAAAGACGGTATCAAGGTTGATCCAAGTAAGATAGCTGCTATAGTAGGATGGGAAGCACCAAAATCTGTTGCGGAGATTCGTAGTTTCCTTGGGTTGGCTGGTTATTATAGAAGGTTCGTGGAAGACTACTCCAGGATCGCTGTTCCACTCACCAGATTGACCAAGAAGGGGGAGAAATTCATATGGACAGATGAGTGCGAGAAGTGCTTTCAGACTTTGAAGTCAAGACTAGTCTCTGCACCTATCTTGACCATCCCAGAACCAAGCGTACCGTTTACTTTATATACGGATGCTTCAGGGTTGGGTATGGGGTGTGTATTGATGCAAGGAGAACAAGTGATTGCTTACGCATCAAGACAGTTAAAGGAGCATGAGAAGAACTATCCTACGCATGACTTGGAGCTAGTAGCGGTTATTCACGCAATCAAGACTTGGAGACACTACTTGCACGGTGAGAAGTTTCAGATCAAGTCAGATCACAAGAGCTTAACTTATCTTTTCACTCAGAAGGATCTGAATATGAGGCAAAGGAGATGGCTGGAATTGTTGAAAGATTATGATTGTGACATCCAGTACCATCCAGGTAAAGCAAATGTTGTGGCTGACGCCTTAAGCAGGAAGTGGGCATCGAAACCTGAGGCTGGACCAAGTACAAATGTTGCATTATGTGCCGCAGCTTCAAGTTCAATCAAAGGTGATGAAGAGTATATTATAGAGACTGCTGAAGACCCAGTTGAACAAGGCTTAATTCATAAGTTCACCATGATGTTCGCAGCTTTGAAGATCTCACCGGGTCTAGTTGATGAAGTCAAGGTAGCAATCCTACAGGATCCTCATCTTAAGACAGTGCAAGAAGACTTAGAGAAGGGTACGAGCAATCCTGATTTTACCTTGGATTCAGACAATGTACTCAGGTATCGTGGACGGTTATGTATACCTGAGAGTGAAGACTGCGATATCAGAGATCGAGTTATGACTGAAGCTCATTACACTCCATATTCGGTACATCCAGGAAGTACCAAAATGTACCATGACTTAAGGAGATTATATTGGTGGAGGGGTATGAAAGCGGATATAGCTCGTTTCGTGTTCCAGTGCCTGAATTGTCAACAAGTTAAAGCTGAAAGGCAGAGACCCGCAGGTTTACTGCAGCCATTACCGGAACCTGCTTGGAAGTGGGATTGTATTACTATGGATTTCGTCACTGGCCTACCTATGACACCAAGGTCAGTGGATGCAGTTTGGGTTATAGTAGATCGTCTCACCAAGACAGCTCGATTTATTGCGGTCAGACCTCAGTATACCAGGGAGAAACTGGCTAAGTTATATCTTGATAATATAATCAGACTTCATGGCATTCCAGAGAGTATAGTATCTGACAGAGATCCCTGTTTTACATCAAAGTTCTGGGAAGGATTACAGAAAGCTATGGGAACAAAGTTAAAGTTCAGTACAGCTTTTCACCCTCAGACGGATGGACAGTCAGAGCGAACTATTCAAATTTTAGAAGATATGCTCCGAGCTTGTGCAATAGATTTCAAGGGGGCTTGGGATGAGAAGCTATCACTTATCGAGTTCGCTTACAACAACAGTTATCAGGCTACAATTCAGATGGCCCCGTATGAAGCACTCTATGGGAAGAAGTGTCGTACACCTCTGTTATGGAACGAGGTGGGAGAAAGAAGAATTGTAGGACCAGAGTGTGTTGAAGAAACTTGCCGAGTGATTGATCAAATCAAGGAGAGAGTAAAGACAGCTCAAGTTCGACAGAAGCACTATGCAGATAATCGACGTCGAGATCTGGAGTTTGCAGTGGGTGACAAGGTATTCTTGAAGGTATCACCGGTGCGAGGTCTGAAACGGTTTGGTAAGAAGGGGAAGCTTTGCCCCAGGTATGTGGGACCGTATGAGATATTGACCCGACGTGGTAATGTAGCATATCAATTGGCTCTACCACCATCTATGTCCAGTGTTCATAACATGTTCCATGTATCATTACTGAAGAAGTATGTCAGAGATCCATCACACATCATGACCGCTGATCCCCTAGACTTGACTGAACACTTAACTTTTGAAGTGGTGCCTGTAATGCTCTCAAGTCGGAAAGTTCAGCAACTTCGAACCAAGGATATCCATTATGTGAAGGTGCATTGGAGAAGCCAAAATGTGGAGGAAATTACTTGGGAAGAAGAGAGCGCGATGAGGAAGGAGTACCCTAACCTTTTCGACGATCAAGGTACGTTCAACATTTTGAGGCCGAAATTTCTTTTAAGGGTGGGGGAGTTGTAAAACCCGTACTCCATAAACCCGGTCTAAACCTTGGTTTTGTGTCGTGACAGGTCTTCCGATCATCACCGGGCCAGACGGGACGAGCGGATGACAAACAGGTATGAAATCGGACCAAAGACGATCGAATCAACATAATTTTATGTTGACCGGTCGATGGTACCGGTCTTGGTACCGGTCAACCGGTCAGGTCTGCGCAGCTAAGTGTGGAAATCCAAAAATTGACTTCTGAGGGTCCCACTTTCCTGATTTCGAATTCTAAGACCTTCCTAATCCTAATAGGGTTACTAAACCCTAAATCTAGCCTATAAATACACCCTTAAACCTCCTCAAATCCTTTCCATTGTCTCTAGCAAACCCTAGAGAAAATAAAGAGGTTGGAAAGGAGAAGGAGCTAGGAAGAAGAAGAAGGTGCCGCCATTACCGTTCGACGACGCTCACGCTACGCCAGTCAATGGTAAGTGTTTGAATTAATCTTCTTACCCTAAGTTAGTTGTGTGAGTGGATCAATACCATGCAAACTAGGTATTGATCTAAAACCCTATTTTGGCCAATAAACCCTAAGTTGCCGTCAAACCCTAGATTCGAGTTCCGAGATGATATTCATTGAAAAGGGATTTGAATGAGTTGGGGATAACTCTAACTCCAAGTTTAGACTTAGAATGGATAGGAGAAACCGTGAAAATCCATGGAGGATGATCGACGGCAATCGAAAAACCCATGTATGGTCTTCTGGAGACATACCGGTCGACTATACCGGTTGCACATAGTGCGACCGGTATGTTGCCACCGGTATCCCTCGGGAGGTTGGTCTGTGGGGACCGGCTGACCACACCGGTCACCAGTCTTTCCCACAGAGCTGCGACCGGTACATGCCACCGGTCAGCTCTGTGAGGGTATTTTGTAATCTTTGTTGGTTTCCGACCAACATGAAACCCTAAGAAGCTATTCTAATGAAACCCTAATAATATTGTAGGACTTTGTAACATATCGTTTGGATCTTGCGACGTGGAGCAAGTTATCGAACGAGCGTCAGGTAAGGGAATCTGACCTAAACCTAATAATTAATGGACAGTAAGTTGTTGTTAATTACCTGAATATATATGATGTGATGTTTGTGCATATTCACATGCCATCCTTTACTTTCAGTTATTATTATTGTTCATGCATTGATAGGATGTGATTGTTAAGCATGTGATTGTTTTCGTTAGTGTATGGAGTGGGGCATGGGCCTGGGATCGCTCCTCACACTAGCACCTTTTGTAGTATTCTGTCTTAACATGCTTGGTACGGGTGGGGCATCAGGGGAAGGTCGTGGTACGGTGGTCTCCGATGTTGATGCTGGCCTGGCCATGGTTATGTGGCATTGTGGTCTCCGAGGTCGACGCTGGCTTTTCCACGATGCTTTAGCTCTATCTCTATGCCGTAGGGAGTTATGTTGGGATAGGGTCTACCTGCGTTATGTATCTATCCTAGTGGGTTAGTTGCGGATAGGGCATCAGGGGAGGTGTGGGAATGCCTTAGCTCTATCACTATGCCGTAGACGACTGTGCTGGGATAGAGCATACATTGATGACATATAGGATTGGTTAGTTGCAAGCCCAGTTTGCAAGCCCTGGTCAGTAGGGGCTTAAGTACTGGTATGGGTTGAGTATCAGGGGAGGTACGTGGGTATCTTAGCTCTATCTCTATTCCATGATGGGTGCATGTGGGCCGATGGGGGTGTGATCCATGAGGTGCCACACACTCGTGTATAGAGGTGCGGGGGCCACCAAACCTTTCTATAGCACATTGCAAACTTAAAACCAGACCACAGCATAAAATGATTGTTACTCATGCATAATATTGTGAAATTGTCTGATTGTCTTATTGAGCTAAGTTGTGAGCTCACCCTTTGTGTACACATTGTTTTAGATGTTGATGCAGGTTATACTGTTGACGACTATGTGAACGCTCCGGCGTATGGTGACGTTGCTGCTTTGAGTGTACAGGCAGGAGAGGACGAGCATGACGCTTCATGCGAGTGCCCTTTCTACGTATACCTGTGATCGGATTTTATTTATTTCTTTCTGTTAGTTTCGGTTGGATTAAATGGATGTACGGATATTATTTATGTGTTTGAATTTGGATAATTGGATATTTATTTAAATTATCAATAGATACTCAGTTCATTCTATTTAAATTCTTCCGTTGTATATTTATATTCTGATTGTGGTTATGTGTAATGGTTTGTATGAGTGGACACGGCCTATTCGAGATCCTGGTGTGAACGGTTGGTTCAATGACGGTTCACTCACACCATTCTGGTTGGATCAAAATTGGGGTGTGACACCTGTAGCATGAGTAGGTGATGGAGGGGGTATGGAATCCACATCCATGTATAAAAGATCCTCATCACCCCCCCTGAACCCCTGCTCCAGTGGCTGCTACTGCTGCCTCAGCCTCGGCCATCTCCACTCGAGTACGTGGACGCACCAGAGCATTCCTCTCCTCGTCGCTGACCTGGGCATCCCGCATACCCATCTTACAGATGGCCTCCCAATCCAGAGGTGATGAGAAGGATTTCTCCTTAATCCTCTCATCCACCATGTCAACACACAGACGGGTAAGCAACATAGAAATCATGCGTCCATAGGGCAAGTTTCCAGTATGACCGGGAAACGTAGCACTGATCATCCACCGCATGATGATGTAAGGAAGGTAGACGGGCTGCCTCGTGCAGATACAGTACAATAGATACTGGGTCAACTGAGAGATCCTCTCGTAGTGCCCACTCTGAGGTATCAGGTTGTGCTAAATATTCTTGCAGTACACCGGAGGCTCTGGACGAAGAAAGATCGCTTTCATCTCCCAGCGATCCTCTCTGACGATCTGACGGTCAATCTCAGCTCTCATCTCCAATGAAAAGAACTGGGGCTCTCCAAGAGCATGGAACACCAAGGGGCCGTCATATGAAATGCCCAACAAGTTGGCTAGCTGCCGATAATCAAATGGAAATTCTTACAACGGAGGGAACACCAAGGTATTCAAACCCTTCCATACTCAAGGTTTCAATGCTGCAGCCAAGACTACTTCAGTAGCTCAATAGCAACAAAAGCCAAATAATGAAGGGCTAAAATGCTATAACTGTAATCAAGTGGGACATTATTACCGGGAGTGTCCTAAGCCCAAGAAGCAACTACATCAAGGAAGAGTTTACGTTGTTACATCTGAGAATGCTGCCGCATCGCCTGATGTGGTCACAGGTATGACCTGAATCTTATCATTTTGTGTTACATTATGTGAGCATGTAGACTAAATCAAAACAAATCACAGGTATCGTACCTATTAATGGCATTCCCGCCAGAATACTCTTTGATTCAGGAGCTACTCATTCTTTTATATCTATGTCATTTGGAAAGAAGCTAAATCTATCCCTCAAATCCTTAGACTACAAACTGCTTGTACGATCGCCTACGGGATTAGAAGTGAAATTAAAAAAAGGTTATGGACCATGTCCAGTTCTTATTGACGAGAAGACTTTGGATGCAACCTTGATCCAACTTGAGATGGCAGACTTTAACGTCATCTTGGGAATGGACTGGTTAGCTAGGCATTCTGCAAACCTATTGTGTGCCGAAAAGAAGCTGATATTTAAAGACAAGGAAAGATAGAGTTCAGTTTTTTGGGAACCAAACTTCCCCGTAAACGAAAGCTCATACTCTCTGCATTAAAGGCTAGGAAGTGCCTTGAGAAAGGAGCAGTTGGGTATCAAGTATCTGTGGTCGATCTTACCAAAGAAGCACCACGAATGGAGGATATCAATGTCGTGCGTGACTATCCAGATGTATTTCCTGAAGAACTACAGGACTACCACCCGACTGCGCTACAGAGTTTGTTATAGATCTGATACCCGGAGCCGCACCAGTATCTAAAGCACCTTATCGAATGGCTCCTACTGAACTGAAGGAATTAAAAGTACAACTACAAGAACTGCTGGACAAGGGCTACATCCGACCTAGCATATCACCATGGGGAGCGCCAGTATTAATCGTGAAGAAGAAGGACGGTAGTGTTCGATTGAATAAACTGACAATGAAGAATCGGTATCCATTGCCTCGGATCGATGACCTGTTCAATCAGTTGCAAGGTGCCAAAGTATTCCCCAAGATCGATCTTCGGTCAGGCTACCATCAGTTGAAGATTAAGGACGGTGATATCCCCAAGACAGCATTCAAGACCAGATATGGACATTATGAATTTTTGGTCATGTCTTTCGGATTGGTGAACGCACCAGCAACCTTTATGGAACTCATGAATCGGGTATTCCATGATATGTTGGATACATCGGTTATTGTATTCATCGATGATATATTGGTCTACTCCAAGGACAAGGAAACTCATATAAAGAATCTAAACGCCGTTCTGCAGCGATTAAGGAAGGAGAAGCTCTACGCCAAATTTACAAAGTGTGAGTTCTGGCTAAAGGATGTCGCTTTTCTAGGCCTTGTTGTATCCGTTGAAGGAATTAAAGTGGATCCTAGCAAGATCGAAGCTATTGTAAAGTGGGAAGCACCAAAGAGCATTGCAGAAATTAGAAGTTTCTTAGGTCTAGCTGGGTATTATCGACGATTTGTGGAAGATTATTCCCGAATTGTCGTACCTCTCACCAGTTTGACTAAGAAGGGCGAAACGTTCGTGTGGACTGATAAATGCGAGAAGAGTTTCCAAACATTGAAGACTTGATTGATATCAGCTCCAATCTTGACCATTCTGATTCCAGGACAGCCATTTATTTTGAACACTGATACGTCAGGACTGGGATTAGGATGTGTACTTATGCAAGGAGAACAACTAATTGCTTATGCCTCAAGACAATTGAAGATACATGAGAAGAACTATCCCACTCATGATTTGGAATTAGAGGTAGTAGTACATGCTGTCAAAATATGGAGACATTACTTGTACGGAGAGAAATTTCAGATTAAATTAGATCATAGGAGTCTTACTTACCTCTTTAATCAGAAGGAGTTGAATATGAGACAAAGAAGATTGCTGGAACTATTGAAAGACTATGATTGTGATATCCAGTATCATCCGGGAAAAGCTAATGTGGTTGCTGACGCACTGAGTAAAAAGACAATGATAAAATTTGAAGGGGAGGTTAGCACAACTGCCGCAATGTGTACCATCGGAAGAGTGTTCAATTACGGTAACGAGCAGTTTGTGATAGATGTACCGGGTGAATCAACTAACCAAGGGTTTATCCATCAGTTTTCAAATATGTTTGCCACATTGAAGATTGTACCCGATATACTTGAGGAAGTGAAAACAGTGATTAAAGCGGACCCTTATCTGAGGACGGTACAAGAAGACATCGAAAAGGTAGAACTATTCCTGAGTTCACCTTAGATGATGAAAGGGTACTGAAGTACAAAGGAAGAATATGTGTACCTGAAACAGAAAGTTTGGACATTAGACACCGACTAATGAAGGAAGCCCATACCACCGCCTATTCGATACACCCTGGAAGTACAAAAATGTATCATGACCTAAAGAAATTATATTGGTGGAGAGGAATGAAAGCAGATATAGCCAAATTCGTGTCTCAATGCCTAAATTGTCAGAAGGTGAAAGCTGAATGAGAATGACCAGCAGGACTGTTACAACCGTTACCGGAACCAGCATGGAAATCGGACTGCATCACTATGGACTTCATCACAGGGTTACCATTGACTCCCCGAGTAGTTGACGCAGTTTGGGTGATTGTAGACCGACTGACTAAAAAGGCTCGATTTATACCTATACGACCTCGGTATACACTAGAGAGGTTAGCTAAGTTGTATGTGGATAACATTGTCAGATTACACGGTGTACCTGAAAGCATTGTGTCCGATAGAGATCCACATTTTACTTCAAAGTTTTGGAAAGGATTGCAGAAGGCTATGGGTACAACATTGAAGTTCAGTACTACATTCCATCCTCAAACAGACGGACAATCAGAGCGCACCATTCAGATTCTAGAGGACATGCTCCGAGCTTGTGTAATTGATTTTAAAGGATCATGGGATGAAAAGTTACCACTGATTGAGTTCGCTTACAACAATAGCTATCAGGCTACTATACAGATGTCACCCTATGAAGCACTGTATGGCAGGAAGTGTCGAACTCCTTTGTTTTGGAATAAAATTGGAGAACGTAGTATTGTTGGACCAGAATTTGTTGAAGAGACATGTCGAGTAGTCGACATTATCAAGGAAAGAGTAAGAACGACTCAGAATCGTCAGAAGCAATATGCAGATATTAGACGCCGAGACTTTGAATTCGCCGTAGGTGATAAGGTATTCCTCAGGTTTCACCTATGCGAGGTTTGAAACAGTTCGGATAGAAAGGGAAATTAAGTCCAAGATATGTTAGACCATATGAGATTCTAACTAAACGTAGAAAAGTGGCTTACCAGTTAGCACTACCACCATCTATGTCAAGGGTGCATGATGTATTTCATATCTCCTTATTGAAGAAGTATGTCAGAGACCCAACGCATGTTTTGATAATAAATCTACCTGATTTGACGAACGATTTGACATTTGAAGTAGCACCAAATGAAATCACCAGCCGAAAGGTGCAACGAATACGCAACCGTGACATTTATTATGTTAAAGTTACCAGGAGAAGCAAAGATATAGAAGAAATCACATGGGAAGAAGAGAATGCTATGCGAAAGCAATACCCTCACCTATTCGACTCGGAAGGTATGTACAATTTTGAGGACGAAATTTTTATAAGTAGGGGGGAGTTGTGAGACCCGTAACGAACTAACCGGTCTTACCACTTTGTACCAGGTCTACCTATCATGGTCGAGCCAAATGGACCAAGTGCGTGAAGGAAATAGCGAAACCAGGTACTAAACTGACCCAAAAATAATAAATTAGAGGGCAGGGTCGCATACTAGATAGGCAAGGTCGACCCCCCCTCACTAAGAAGTAAGACCCCTGATATTTTAACTGGGAGTCGGACAACTTAGAACTGAGGGTCGACGGGATCTCCGACCCCCTCATCGACCCCCTGTTTGCCGACAGAAACCGCAAATAAGAAACTTTTTAAATTTCAATGGGATTCCTTCCTAATCTCAATGGGACTTATTTTGAGAGATTCTACTCTATAAATAGGACGTCCCTAAGACTCTTTCACTCCTTTTGAAACCCTAATTGAAGGTGAGAGAAAGAGAAGAGAAGGAGAAGAGAAGGAAAGTTGGAGAAGAAGACTAAAGTGAAGAATTCAAAGAAACCTCTGAATCTCAGCAAAACTAAGGTATGGGTATGTTTCCATTGATGATCTAAGACCTTAGAATAGTTCATGAAGAGGGTATGGTCTAGGAGAAACCCAAATCATATATCCATGGGAGGATTTTAATGAAATCCATGGAGAAATAATGGTAGGCAAAGTAAGAAAGAAACCAAGAGTTCTAAGCCATAGAACAAGCATAAAATGGATTGTGGAAGTAAGCCATAGGACCCAAACATGAAAGAATGGATTGTAGAATGATATTCTCGACTCAACCCACGGGGGGTCGCACGTAGGGTCGATTGGGAATCGACCCTACCAGACCACAGGATCAACCCCCAGTGTTCGGGAAGTCCAGGAAAGGGGTGGTCGCACCCAAGGTCGATGGAACATCTGACCCTGGCATCGACCCTACCCTGGGGGTCGCAATAAACTGCTACCCTACCTACAACCCACCCTGCGACCCGTGCTTAAAAACAAGCCTAAAATTATCGGAATGACTTCAAACTAAAATCTATCGACTTGTTAGGTTTTTCTATTGATATAAAAGTGATTTTTACAGCTTGAAGAGGATCTACACTCAAGTAAAGGTGAGGGAACAAGACCTAAACTAATTGGCTAATAATAAACTATTTTTATTTTCTTGAGTCCAATGCCATGACTGATTCCATGCGTGTTTGCTTGTAATGTGCATTCAACATGTCATCCAATATTCCTGCTATTAATATTCATGCATATTTAATTCTATTTTGTTTATAATATGATGATGATGATGATGCTAGGAATAGACATGTGAATGTTTGTGTGTGGTTGGTGTACTTGATGCGAGTGGGGCATGAGGGGAGGTGTTATGCGGTGTTTGATCTGGGCACTTTAGCTCTATCTCTAACTCAAGCCTTGTCCACTGACATCGTCGTATCGCCATTACCTTAGCAGAGCTATTACGTCGTAGAGTGTTAGGGGAGGTGGTCTCGGACCATGTAGTCTTCGACTCTGCCGAGGGGGCCTTAGCTCTATCTCTATGGACGTATTGAGGGATGCTGGGGTGAGGCCTTGGATACACTGTTTGACATTAGGATTGGTTAGTTGCGAGCCCAGTTTACAAGCCCTCGCCAGCAGGGGCTTACGTGTTGGTATGGGTAGGGCATCAGGGGAAGTGTTATGCGGTGTTTGATTCGAGCACTTTAGCTCTATCTCTATTCCATGTTGGGGTGGATGTGGACGACAATGGTGTTTGATCCGTTGGGCGGGCTTACACACCCTGTGTATAGAGATGAGGTGGCCACCGAACCTTTCTATAGCACATTGAAAACTTATATATCAAACCACATATATGAATTGAATGCATGCATATGTTTGTTGCATTGTCTTGTTTGCTTACTGAGCCGTGATGTGTGCTCACCCTTCGACGTCGAATATTTTTAGTTGATGATGCAGGTACCACGGTGGAAGACTATATGAATGCTTCTGTACACGGGTACGTTGCTGCGATAGAGGCTGAAGACTTAGTGGAAACGCATGACTCTTCATGCGAGTGCAATGCATGCGTTTTCGATTAAATTTTCATTTAAATTATTAAGGAAATGTAATTGATATTTTATTTACTTATGTCTCGGTTGATATAACATAACTTGATATTTTATTATTGATTATCACAGTTAGATTCCTCAGTTCATTTAATATTAAGACTTCCGCTATTGAGTATTTATTCTGATTATGGTTGTGGATGTGTATGGTTTAATTTCAATGGACACAGCCTATTAGAGATCCTAGTTGAACCATTGGTTTTTTAGCGGTTCATCACACCATTCTGAATAGTACGGAATTGGGGTGTGACACGGACTCTGCCCTAAATTTTCCACATTCACTTTGTAGAACACCAAAAATGAGAAATATTGGAGCTTGGATCACCTCATTGGATGTAAAATGGTCAACTTATGAATTTTTAAAGTTTAAACAGGCCAATTTACGATAATTCGATTAACAACTCTGCATGGGATGCCTTAGAGACCTCTACCCCTAATCCTTCATGTCTACTTTGTAGAGCACCAAAAATAGAACATAATGTGACTTGAATCATCTGATTTGGACGTCAGATAATAAAATCATAAAGAATTGAAGTTTAAGCAGACATATTGGCTTACGGCTCCGCATGGGATCTCTCAGAGACATCTATCCCAAATTATCCACGTCTACTTTGTAGAACACAAAAAATAAAGAATAATGACACTAGAATCACCTCATTTGGATGTTGGATGAGAAAGATATGAGAAGATGAAGTTTAAATAATTAAATTTATGATAATTTGCATGCAGACCCTTGGACGATTATTATTAATTTTTAGAAAATACCCTTATTCTTATTTTCATACTAAATTTGTCATATCTTCTCCATTTGACATCGAAATCGAGTGATTCAGGTCTCATTTCGAAGGTATTTCCAAGACCTACACATCCATGCAGGTTGCATCCCATGTCCTTACTATGGGGCCTGTTGAAAATCATCTCGAAGTCACAGTTAAAAATTTAAACCTTGCATTGGGATTCACCAACTTGCTATATATGTTCTTTTGGCTTCTGGACACTGGGGATCATTTCAGTTATTCTCGAAACACTATAGAGAGCATACCGGGGCTAATCAACTGTCATTTTTTAGAGAGTTTCACTCGCCTCCTCTGTACTTTTCCAAACTTTCTCTCACCTCTCCTACTTTGCTGTTTACACTCTAGTAAGACTTTGTTCAGCTAGGGATGGCAAAAATGGGGTGCTTACAGATACCCCTCTTTAGCCTAGATTGTATCAATTGAGGGTAAAGATAAGAGAACCGTATTTTTACCTCTTATATTGGAGAGACGAAAATTCAATGAGGTAAGATCATCAGACCACAAACTCAGCGCTCACACACACGCCATGTCAATCACAGTAACATCTGGACTAGCAACCATCATCACACAAATCATGTACATTCAAAACAAATGACTCTATTAGCATGCATACTTTGATTAGATTGGGAAGGACTGCTAGAAATAGAAATGGTTCCCAGGTCAATATGATTGAGATGAGGTTAAGAATAAGTTTTGAACATTGATAGCTCATTAAGATTGAAACTAGAACATTGATATCGCATTGAGACCAAATTTAGAGATTTTGATTTGAACATTAAAAGTTATTGATGACCGAACTCAAAAATTTAAGATGTGGACACTGAAGCTCATTAGGACCGAACTCAGAAATTTAAGATGTGTACACTGAAGCTCATTGGGACCGACCTTGGAGGTTACTCCAAACTACCTACGTATCCTGGGATGCATCTTTCCCAGGAATTAGGTCACCGCGTAGTTCGGCTGAAGGTAGTCAAACCTGTTTAAGGGGTCAAATCAAAGCCTTGACCAGACTGAAGGTAGTCAAACCTGACAAAGGGGTCAAATCAAAGCCTTGACCAGACGAAAGTAGTCGAACCTGACAAAGGGGTCAAATCAAAGCCTTGACTAGACTGAAGGTAGAAGCTTTCCCACCACCACCTCGCCCAAAATCTATTCCAGTGCCAGTCGAAGAACCATCGCTGGAAAGGCTCGGCTTCAAAATCGTACGTGGAGCTTCCGCCTCATACGGCTCCTCTAGGGATGGAGGCTGGTTTTACCAGGCTTGTACGGTTAAGGTTGTTGTACACGACCCTACTGGGGTGCCTTAAAGCCCGAAACCCCTGCTATTCGCTCTTTAAAGCGTCAGAAACAAGAACTTTTCTCTTTCTATCCCACTCGACTTCGCCAGAAGCCAAGTCAACGTCAGTACTGGGCACCCAACCCATTCACCCAGGAAGGGGCACAAAAACTGGTCCTAATCCGGCTCCTCTTACAAAGAAAGGCTACAGAAGCACGTTAAGAAGGCCCAAGCTTATACGCATCGGCCCACAGGGTGCCCATCTTCAAGAAGGCCCAAATGAAAGACCCAAGCCTACATGTACGGGCCCATCCAACAAAGTCAATAAATGATCATTTTGGGAAAATCTTCTTTGACTTAAGATGATTTTTCATATTATCAAAACAGATGCTGCCTTAGAGCCTTCTCTTTTTTTTTTTTTTCTTTATATATATATATATATATATATATATATATATATATATATATATATATATATATATATATATATATATATATATATATATATATATATATATATATATTTATTTTTTTTTTTTTTCTTGCATTTTGTATTTTTTTTTTTTTTATATTTTTGTATATATATATATATTTTTTTTTGTATTTTCCTTGGATTGGAAACCTTGCACTTGTTAGCATGAATCATGGAGCATGATGATCTCACGAACACTATTAGCACAAACCATTGATTTAGACATGAGATATGATTAGTTGTAACTCGGTGTCAAAACCTATCGCAACTTCAGCGCGAACACAGGGATTCATGGTCATTCATGAGAGTGAGGAAATTTGATTGGACGTATGAAACCCATCACACCAGGTCATTGCTAGATTCCAAATTGAAAGATGCCCTAGTTATAACTTTATATAAAGTTGGGAAGCATGACAATCTCTGACCCAAGTCTTTGATCAACTTTGGTGCTACTCGCTGGGAAAAATATAATCGGCCAAACCTTTGATTGTACATTGTAACAGATCACATTGGTGGAACACCCTCGCGAGAACATAATATGATATGGGTCAAGCCCATGTTCTTGATTTGCGAGCTACTCAGAGTTTTTTTTTTGCAACAATGCCATATCAAATTTGAGCAATGTATGAATTCAGCCTAAATTAAACACAAGATGCCACTGGATTTGGATTCTTCCCTCTCACTAGATTTGAACTTTCAAGATAAGGTTTGGAGAAAAAGAATGGTGTCTCAATTGATCTCCCTTTTACATGTAGAATGGTTCGAAAATCTAACCTAAACAGGTGTAAGATCGTAGTCAGATTTTCTTTCTTAACATAATTTAGAAAAATGAGAAGCGTGAAGGAATGATTAAATAGGCCTACTCCGCAAAACATGAAAGTCATTGACTTCTAAACATTGGAGTTTGAGCGAATTTTCAAATGTATAGAGGTAATACACATGATGGAGCTTGATTCTCTTCAAGAGGATGTATCTATACCCCTAGTGTCTATTCATTATACCAGCTCACTCTGTAGTGTGCAAAAAGATAGCCAGAAAGAAACATGCACTCTGCCTTAGAGTCGAGATTACGTGAAACCTGTATCACACATAAGATTTGACAAGCTAGATCCTAGATCGAAGAGGGCTGATGAACTGATTATGGACTATGTCACTCATATGCACCTCTACCCTGAACCTTGAAAATGAAGGAATGAATTGTTCAACTATCCAAGGATGAATTTGTCTCTACAAACCGGTTTGAAAATGGCATTTTCCCTATCTGAGGCTGCTTTGGCACTTAAGGGAAGCAAGGGTAATGAATTTAATCAGCTTTGCTAGGGATGACTCGCACCGGGATAAGAGGAAGTTATCTATGGAGGCTAACTAGGTATGCTTTGGATTTCCTACAAAGTATTGGATGAATTCCACCTTGATTGCATCGGCAACTGGATTTTCTTGACATGAAGTCACCAATAACATCTGGGTATGGCCAAAAGGTTAGGAAGAACAAAATGCTCTATCAGCAAATATCACTTTAAATCATCCTCCCACATGGAGGTTTACTCTCAAGTGATAAAGTATCTCTTACCTAATGGGGAGGGGGGGGGGTAAATAAGATTGATAGCCTCAAGATTTTTCTTTGAACTTCCCTTCTATGTGTTCAAATGACTTCAGTGAGGGTACACAAATGATCTCAATGTGACGAATATGTCGCCAATGGGTCTGGGCAAGATTATATGGCTTTGAACTCACGGGTGGCTTCTCAATGCGTGATGTTCCGGGTAAATGGATAATTCATACCCCAGTCTCTAAATCGGTATCTACATCTATTGACAAGTAGGCAATTCTCAAGTAATTACTAAAGACGGTCTTAAAGGGATGGAATCCCATGCCAAATCAAGGTACAACACCAAATAGCTATTTTCCTCTTGGAGCAACTCAGATAAAGAATTCGTTTCTACAAGCCGTATCAAAACACCGAATCAGTTGTAACCATGTCTGAGCCTAAAACCTCTAAGTCCATAGACAAATATGATAATGAAGGTCCAAATAGACTGATAAGAAATTGTCCATATGGGTCTACCATTGGAAGAGTGTTTGGTTATTTATGTAGAATGATTTATTTCACTGAGGAGATACCACTTTATTAGCTTTCCAAAAATAGACTATCGGAATCCTTGGACATCATTGCATTAATGAATAACCGATGGGCATCCCAGTCATATTAATGAATACTTTTATGCATAAAGGATTGACATGCTCACTAGAGGCGACGTCATGAAATTTTGATTGATCAATGAAGGGCTCATAATGGAGACTCTTTGGAAGACCGTTGGATTGATGGATGGGAGGAAGAGTCTATTGCTAATAAAAATAATACTCTGATGATGATGAGGTGATGAGACCGTCCCCTGTAATGGCGGGATGTAGTAACCAAAATTGAAAGTTCAGTCCAACTTAATTGAAAGTTCAGTCCAACTTACGTCTATGAAAGACAACAACAATCAAACCTGTCTTCATATTCTATCAATGTACTGCAATTGGGATAAGTTTTCATCAAGCTTTGAAAATGTGACCTCGTTGAAGCATGGCAAATGAAACAGCTTTCTATCAATGAAGCCGTAATAAAATAGACATGCCAAGAGGTGCAAGAAACAACTGAACTCTCTGCTGACTTTCGTTGGGAAAATGCCATCCAACATCCTTATTTCTTGTATAGCTCCCCTTTTTTCTTTTTCTTTTTCTTTTTCTTTTTTTTTTTTTTTTTTTTTTTTTTTTGTGGAAGCTATAAATGGCTTTGCTTCACTTGATTAAGACTAGCTTTAAACTGGTACTCTTTACAGTAGGCTTTCACTTCTAAAAGTTGTTGGCCTATGAAAGTTCTTGGAAGTGATATTTCTATATCGACTAGAGGTGTTGTCTCTGTTTGGTAAAGTATAAAGCGTAGCAGTACCTTAATCAATATTCTGCTCTCTTGTCGACTCTTGTGATATAGTAATTTTTCAACTTCACCAGTGCTTATCCATTTGGCCATATGATTCTCTGATTGTTATTTATATCATGTTCAACAACATCTATATCTGTTCAGTAAACATTTATGCTTGTCCGGGTGGCATATCCGTATGATCTCTTCCGAAGAGTGATTGTCATCTTTTGGCTCATTGACATTATTCCTCCTCGAGCGGTGTATCTATATGATCTCTTCTGAAAAATGACTGTCATCTTTTGGCTCATTGACATTATTCCTCCTTTTCAATGATATGGGGGAAGACATGTGTTTGGCCTTGAGAATCTGAGTACACATCCCTTCTTCTGTCCTATCAATTTTTCTTTATTTATTTTTTCTTCAATGATGTGGCTTTAAAACATGATGATCTTCAAGGCGTCTCAAGCTTTTTAATGTTGTACCTTGTGTATCTGGATCATTTCGAAGTCATCCACAAACGGGTTTGACTTTCTTTTCTCAAGTGACCAGTGACGTAGAAGTTTGGGTGACAGCTCATTATCCATATCGTCTCCAGAACAAGAATTAACTACGCATATGGAAGGGGAAGATTCCAAGCTGGGAAGAAATGTATTGGAAAAAAACCAAGCACATCAACAGAATTCCCAAATGGTTTTGACAAAGCACGAATGGACTGGATTTGTCTACAAACCTATCAGACTTGGGCCCAGACATAGACAACCTATCAGATACTAATAACCACAGGTAAAGACAAAAGATAATGCATCCGAATGACTTCAATTGGTTACAAACATCTTCAGTGACACCCTATGATTCTTTGTGGGACTAAATCCCATTTAGACCTACTCTAGTAAGGTTCATGGTGCCTTCCTGCCAATATGTGTTCAATGCCTGGCATTATGATTTACCCCAATTTAGGTTTAAGGTCATTCAAGTTCATACACCAGTTTGGAATCTATTAAAGTTTAGCCATAGTTGTCCCACAGTTTGGGTTTCCTTGAAGCTCATTCTTGGACTGCTCATAGTTTGGTTCCAATATACTTTTATGTCATACCCCAATTTGGGGTTCATTGCAATCCAACATCGGGTTATTCCATTATGATCTTGGTTTACCCCAACATGGGCTCCATTAAAGTTCATTATTGGCTTGGCCCATTACCATCTTGATCTATACCCCAGTTTGGATTGAGATTCATCATTGGACATCTCTATTTGGGTTTTAAATCACTTTGCTTCATACCCCAGTTTGGATTCTTTAAAGTTCATCTTTTGGCTACTCCTATTTGGATCCAATGCCCTTAGGATTCATACCCCAGCTTGGGGTTCATTGAGGTTCATCATTGGACCACTCCTATTTAGGTCCAGTATCATTATGCTATATACCCCATTTTGGGATTCATGGAGGCTCAACCCTGGGCCAATCAAGTTTGAATTCAAAATCACTTTATTTCATACCCCAGTTTGGGCTCTTCACAGTTCATTGTCGCTTTTCCACAGTTCAAGTAATGGTGGAAGATGGGAGTTTTGGATTCTTGAGAATTTAAGACAGTCTCCATTAGTCAAAAAGACCCAGTTACCATGGATAGGTGGAATATTGCCACAGCTCAAATGTTCAATGAAGATTGACTGGCAGCATGATTATAAACACAACCCTTCAGTTTTCACTATGGATGGTCAAATCTATTTTGTAGCATTTGATTTTGATTGGTAGAGACAAACCATGAGATGAAAATTGGATTAAGGGGTTTTCCTCTATTTTAAACCGAGCCAGAACATAAACCAGAGGTGATGATCAAATTGGCCTGGGGATAAATCAGAGCATAGGTTTAGATGGGTCTAACTTTCCTCAATTATGGCTTAAACCTGGGGTAACGGTTGATCAGCTTAGGGATAAACATTGACATTAAGCTCAAACAAATGATATTTTCCCTCAATCATAGCATGAACTGGAACATGAACTGGAGGCAACAATTGGATGGACTTATGGCTAGAACATCAACACTGAATTCAGATGAAATAGAGCTCTCTTTGATTTTGATACGACTCGGAACATGAACCAGATGTGACTATTGAATTGGTCTAAGGCTAGATCATGGCATTGAGCATAGAGGGGAGGAACTCTTTCGAATTCTGACATGAACTAGAACACGAACTTGATATGACGATTGAATCGGCCTAAGACTGGATCTCTCTTTAGTTTCAACATGAACCCGACATGAACCAGATGTGACAGTTAAACCATCCTAGGACTAGATTTTTCTTTAGTTCCAACATGAACATAACATGAACCAGATGTGACAGTTGAACCATCCTAGGACTAGATTTCAACATGAACCAGAACACGAACCAAATGTAATGGTCAAACTGGCTTGGAAGTATTCATTCAAGTACCATCAAGTAATTTCTTAGAAATTGGTATTTGTCTTCACCCAAATCAAATCCTCAACTGAATCAAGTTCCCTAAGATATTGATAGAATTCTCTAACCTAGTTATCCTATCCTATCTAGAACTTGGCTTTTACTCAGGGTTTCCATTTGTAACCATTGTTGACTTTCAGAAGTTTGACAAGAGGGTTGTATAGACTTTGGAATGGGACCCTAGTCATACTTCTGATTATAAGGTATCATACCCCACTTGATTGATAAGAGTCCTAGTGAGTTTCCTAAAAGAGTATCTTACTCAAAAGGTAGACAAGATTTTGGTTCAGCTCAACTCTCTTTAAAAGTATAGGAAAAAGATTGAACAGACACGCATTACAAATTATGGAGTAATGGGGATAGAAAGGGATCACATACACATACAGGCTGACTCAACCATACAAATGTTAGCTCCCTTATGAAACCCGTTGAACAAACATTTTCTGGATCAATTTAGTTGCTACGACATAACCCTGTGATTAGTCTTGGGCTTCATGAGCCAAATGGTTCATTAGGCAACAAGGTCCAACCACTTAGTTCATCAAATTCAAAGAGATTGAAATAGATATACTCATTCTTAGCTTTCATACGGGATAGTTAGCAAAAAGTGGTTCATGACTGAACAAACCAGTAAATAACAGCTCGATCACGACACCTATGTTGTGACAGGGAATTTCTGCTCGTTTTTAAAGTTGATGCGTTAACAATGATGGATCCAACACTCTGTGCACATTGATAGAGAGTGTACAGTGGCCGTCCACTATGACGTGGGACTAGTTTATACATTTCTCCTGCTCCCATCAAGTGAGAGTTCAAGATGCTCATCGTGTGGATTCTAACATGTTAACCAATCGAGAGTAAAAATGGGTAGAACTTCGACGTCACTGGCATGGATGTCATGATTGAATGGGTTTTGCCATGTTGGTTCAGGGATGGACCAAAAATAACAAACATGTGGCTCAAACTGGGTTAGGACCGGCAAGGCTACCTTGACAAAGAGGAGTGGCCTATCCCGTCTACACGGTGAATCATGGGCCCCTCGATTTCTTTTGATATACCATTTTGTAAAATATCAAGACCTAGAGTAGTATGACGCCTTCCTGGGGGGACCCAAGAAACAATCGTCAGAGGCTCTCATCAGTAGAGACTTTTACAAGCTACGTGTCAAGGTTGTGTTTTTCGTTTAGCGGGCAATCCCATCTACATGAAGACCTAGGTCGACTAACGGCATGATGTGTGACTGAACCCATACCCCCTAAAACAATATGTACAAACATAAATAATAGTAGCCCTAGATCTAGCATCCAATGTCAATCAATCAATATAAGTAAAATAACATCTAGAGTTTGAACGTAGAATCCCCAGCGGAGTAGCCACTGTGAGGACAAAATGTCTCTTCCACCCATCTCTGACGAACGGAAAAATGATTTGGAGTCGCCACCTAGATTAAGGTCTATGACCTATAAAAATGTAGTCTCATCATAAGAAAAGACTTCTATTGACTCATTTGACCCAATATATTGGCTTTGATCTATCAGAGAAAGGGTAAGCATTCAAGGTACAGTTTGGGAAGGTGTTAGGCACCCAAAGTTGTCCGATCCTAAAATCGGCCTCCTATTTGATTCTACTTTCCTTAGACTCTATTATTTTGATTGTTCATGGTCAATGGATGATAACTAGGGCTCATGGGGGATCCTATGCCAAGTTACTAAATTCTTCTAACCTAGGTTTAGCCAAACATGTTCTCAAAATAAATAAACAAACAAAAGTAATATACAATGAACTGAACCAAAGATGGTTCAGTGATGGACTAAATCTGAGAAGTCCAAGACATCTCAAATTGCCTACGTATTTCAATCATGAAAATCAAGTCCAAAACATAGTTCGAATGGAATGTGATTAAGGTTTATGGATGTGGTTTATGATTAAGCTTTCTTAGATTCAATTGTTCAAGTTGAAGTTTACGCTTGATAATGATTGAGATTGAATCTAGAGACAGCCTATGTGGATCGAAGTGAACATGGATATGAATATGGATATGGATAGGGATGACCTAAGGATTCTAAGATGTGGTACCATACTTGGAGAGTTCATTCAAGTTGCCTATGTATTTTAGAGGTCCTAAAAATTAGGTACAACATA
This sequence comes from Protea cynaroides, assembly GCA_028583415.1. Lineage (NCBI taxonomy): Eukaryota > Viridiplantae > Streptophyta > Magnoliopsida > Proteales > Proteaceae > Protea > Protea cynaroides. Next base: position 47,708,176 of record CM053271.1, on the reverse strand, counting down.
GTTCGTTGTGATGGGTTATAGATATGGATTTCATAGAACCACTCAGGTGTACTCTACCTTGGTTTAGGAAATGAAATGGGTATTGGGTAGCCTAAGATCACTCAGGTGTACTCTACCTTGATCTAGGAAGGCTAAAATGGATAGTATTCTAAGACCACTCAGGTGTACTCCACCTTGATCTAGGAAGACTAAAGGGGTGGCTAAAACCAATCAGGTGGACACTACCTCGGTTTAGGAAGCCTAGATAGTTAGTTTAAAACTACTTAGGTGTACTCTATCAGTTTAGGAAGACTAAGATTTGCTAAACTCTAAGACCCGTAACGAACTAACCGGTCTTACCACCTTATACCAGGTCTACCCATCATGGTCGAGCCAAATGGACCAAGTGTGTGAAGGAAATGGCGAAACCAGGTACTAAACTGACCCAAAAACAATCAAAATGAGGGTAGGGTCGCATACCCAGACCAGCAGGGTCGACTCCCCCTCACATAGAAGTCAGACCCCTGATTTTTCACTGGGGGTCGGACAACTTAGGAACTGAGGGTCGACGGGATCTCCAACCCCCTCATCGACCCCCTGTTTGCTGACAGAAATCACAAATAGGAAACTTTCCAAGTTTCAATGGGATAATCTCAATGGGACTTATTTTTAGAGATTCTACTCCATAAATAGGACGTCCCTAAGCCTCTTTCACTCCTTTTGAAACCCTAATTGAGAGTGAGAGAAAGAGAAGAGAATAAGAAGAGAAGGAAAGTTGGAGAAGAAGACCTACTTGAAGAATTCAGAGAAATCTCTGAATCTCAGCAAACCTAAGGTATGGGCAAGCTTTCTATTTGATAGTCTAAGACCTTAGAATAGTTCATGAAGAGAGAATGGTCTAGGAGAAACCCAAATCATACACCCATGGGAAGATTTCGATGAAATCCATGGAGAAATCATGGTAGACAAGGTAAGGAAGAAACCTAGTGTTCTAAGCCATAAAACAAGCCTAGAATGGATTGTGGAAGTAAGCCATAGGACCCAAAAGTGAAAGAATGGACTGTAGAATGAAAATCTCCATTATTCGGGAAGTCCAGAATAGGGGTGGTCACACCCAGGGTCGATGGAACATCCGACCCTGGCATCGACCCTACCCTGGGGGTCGATGTATACTGCTACCCTACCTGCGACTAAGGGTGTCAACGGGCCGGTCCGGGCCGGTTTCGGTCCGGGTTGAATCGGTGTCGGGTTTTATAAACCCAGCCCAAAACATGTCTATTAAGAGTTCGGGCTGGGTTGGGCTGCGCTGGACACAATAACTATCGGGCTGGTCTGGTGTCTGTATGTTATCGGGCTGGGCTTATTGAGGTGATTTCGGGCTGGTTCGGTCCGGACGGGCTTATCAAGCTTATCGGGCCTATTTTATATGTAAGATATATAGTCTATTTTATTATTTCTATCTATAAAATTAGCATCATTTCTTCTATATGCATATAATTCAGTAAATTATAATAATTAACATACTCTTTTCAACTATAGATTCATATAATCTTTCGGATCAAGAAGTGAACTATAACAGTGTAATAAAATCCATCAAAATTTAAAACCATTAAAATTAAAAAAACTAGGCCCGGATGGACATTACCGGTGTTCGGGTTAGGTATTATTGGTTCGGGCTAGTTCATGCTTCTTAACGGGCTGGTCCGGTCCGGTTTCGGTTTGGGCTGAAACGGTGTCGGGCTTTACAAGCTAAGACCAAAACCTGTCCATTAAGGTTCTGTCCGGGCTGGGTTCGGGTTATATCGGGCCGGCTCGGTCCGTGCTACCGGGCCGGGCCCATTTTTGACACCCTTACCTACGACCCACCCTGCGACCTATGCTTAAAAACAAGCCTAATGATTCCGAAATGACTTCTAACCAAAATCTATCGACTTGTTAGGTTTTCCTATTGATATAAAAGTGGTTTTAAAGCTCGAAAGAGGATCAATACTCAAGCAAAGGTGAGGCAACAAGACCAAAACTAATTAGCTAATAGTAAACTATTTTTATTTCTTGAGTCCAATAACATGACTGATTCTATGCGTGTATGCTTGTATGTGCATTCAATATGTCATCGAATATTCTTGCTATTACTGTTAATGCATATTTAGTTCTGTTTATTTTTAACATGATGATGATGATGATGATGCTAGGAATAGGCATGTGAATGTATGTGTGTGGTTAGTGTATATGGTGCGGGTAGGGGATGGTATCAACCGGTATAGCCATGCCATTTTCATGGGGTGTATATTGTGCCATGGTTCTACTCAAGTCATGTCCACTGACATCGTCGTATCACCATTATCTTAGCAGAACTATTATGTCATAAAGTATCAGGGGAGGTGGTCTCGGACCGTATAGACTTCGACTCTGCCGGGGGGCCTTAGCTCTATCTCTGGATGTATTGAGGGATGCTGGGGTGAGGCCTTGGATACACTGTTTGACATTAGGATTGGTTAGTTGCGAGCCCAGTTTGCAAGCCCTCGCCAGCAGGGGCTTACGTGTTGGTGTGGGCAACCAGTACAGCTACGCCGTTTTCATGGGGTGTATATTGTCCATGGTGGGTGCATGTGGGACGACAGTGCCGTTTTCATTGGGCGGCTTCACACACTCGTGTATGGAGGTGAGGCGGCCACCGAACCTTTCTATAGCACATTGCAAACTTATAAACCAGACCACAGATATGAATTGAATGCATGCATATGATTGTTGCATTGTTTTGTTTGCTCACTGAGCCATGATGTATTCTCACCCTTTCGACGTTGAATATTTTTAGTTGATGATGCAGGTACCACGGTGAAGGACTATATAAATACTTCTGTGTACGGGCACGTCACTGCAATGGAAGCTGAAGACTTAGTGGAAACGCACGATCCCTCATGCGAGTGCAACACATGCATTTTCGATTAGATTTTCATTTGAATTATTAAGGAAATGTAATTGATATTTTATTTACTTATGTCTCAGTTGATACAACATAATTTGATACTTTATTTATGATTATCACAGTTAGATTCCTCAGTTCATTTATTATTAAGACTTTCGCTATTGTGTATTTATTCTGATTATGGTTGTGGATGTGTGTGGTTTAGTTTACATGGATACAGCCTATTAGAGATCCTGGTTGAACCGTTGGTTTATTAGCGGTTCATCACACCGTTCTGAATGGTGCAGAATTGGGGTGTGACAACTTGGTATCAGAGCTCTCAGGCCCTGTCTGTTAAACCAGTATACTTCCACAAAAGTTCGTGAACTGAGATAGGATAAAATTTAAGAGATGTAATAATAACACACCATAAGCATCTGTGTTGTTTGAGACAAAATTGAAAGAGTATAATGCATCTATTAAATGAGAAACAAATTTATACACAACCAAAAGAAGAACAAACGTATATATACATGACTAAAGCAAAGTACAGTCCACAACCCAGACAGTCACTCTAAAGTACAAAAAGAAAGATAAAAGAAAATACATCAAGAAGCTGGAGGTGATGGGGGAGGCGGTGCCTTGCGGTCTCTATCATAATCCTCAGCATAGACTCTAGTCAACCAGGCTATCTGAGTCTGGGTCGTCTGGAGACTAGCTGTGAGATCAGCCACCTGCTGGTCAGTCACGCGCTGAGCATCCCTAAGCTCTCCCACCCGCTGATCCGACATGTGCTGAGCATCCAGAAGCTCTCCCACCCGCTGATCGGATAAGTGTTGAGCATCTAGAAGCTCTCCCATCCTCAAATCAGACATGCGCTGAGCCTCTCGTATCTCATGCAATATCCCCATCATGTCATCAGAAGGTACATACGAAGGACCAGCTGCATGTGAAGGACCAGCTGAATAAGAAGGACCAGCTCCTGTAGCATGAGTAGGTGATGGAGGAGGTATGGCATCCACATCTAGGTACAAACGATCGTCATCACCCCCATGAACCCCTGCTCCAGCGGCTGCTGCTGCGGCCTCAGCGTCAGCCATCTCCACTCGAGTACGTGGACGCACCAGAGCGTTTCTCTCCTCGTCGCTGACCTGGGCATCCCGCATGCCCATCTTGCAGATGGCCTCCCAATCCAAAGGTGACAAAAAGGATTTCTCCTGAATCCTCTCATCCATCATATCAACACCCAGGCGGGTCAGTAGCATAGAGATCATGCATCAATATGGCAGGTTGCCAGTATGACTAGGCAACGTAGCGCTCATCATCGTCCGTACGATAATGTAAGGAAGGCAAACGGGCTACCTAGTGCAGATACAGTACAATAGATACTGGGTCAACTGAGAGATCCTCTCATAGTGCCCACTTTGAGGTATCAGGTTGTGCTGGATAATCTTGCAGTACACCCAAGGCTCTGGACGAAGATAGATCGCTTTCATTTCCCAACGATCCTCTCTAATGATCTGGTGGTCAATCTCAGCTCTCATCTCCAATGAAAATAACTGGGGCTCTCCAGGAGCATAGAACACCAAGGGACCATATGAAATGCCCAACAAGTCGGCTAGCTATCGATAATCGAATAAAATCTCGACCCCCTTGACGTAGCTGGTGATCTGAAGCTCTCTACCCCTCTCTGTATCGTTGTAATCTCCCACCACCCGAAGATTACAATAGAACTGTCTCACCAGATCCGGCCGAGTGCAGGCGTCATAGGTGATCACAGGAAGCCAACCCATGTCACCAAAATCCCTCTCCACATCGAACAATGCCAGGCTAGCCAAGTCTACCCGGCGACCTCCCTTTACCTTCTTAGAGAATAGCGGACATACTGTGTCTCCGCCTCATTAGAACGGAAGCAGACGGGATCATGAACCCTGGGTACTTTGGTACGAGCCATAGTATCTGCAAAAACAAAGAGAAACAGATATTGGGTTAGAAAGGATGAAAAACCTAAAAATTTCGGCAGTATAACGACGTAAATTGGTCAAAAGCCTCACTTTTCACCCATACACGTGGGCAGGAGGACTTATAAAAGTTTTGAACAATCCTGCAAGACTAATACAGTTGGAAATTTCATTTAACGAGATCAAATTTGAAGAAATTTCAAGAAATTCAAAATTTCGACAAATTAGGGCAAAAATGGGAAAATTCAAGTTTCTCGATAACCAATCGATGAAACTCAAATATTTTTGAGGGCTTTCATTCCTTGAGTCACCAACAACAAAAGCCCTCAATAAAAATCGAATTTTTACGGTTGGAAAGAGTTTAATTTGAAGAAAACGAGTTAAATGAGCAAAAACCTAGCTAAGGAAACCTAAAAACATGAAAATGTAGATAACATACCTGTAGACGAGGTGTGGACGTCGAAATAAGAAGTAAATAGCACCAAAGAGTCCGAGTTGGCACTGTAGCAACTCAGAGGGACGAGCCGATTCGGAAAGGAGGAGGAAGAATGAGAAATGGATTCAAAATCGGGATTAAAAACCTGATTTTTAGTCCGAGGGTCGGAGATTTCGACCAAGACATCCGACCCCCCCCCCTCCGACCCCCTCATCGACCCTCGCTTCTCGGTAATCTGACAGAGAACCAAGGGTCGCACCCTGGGTCGGACATCCTCCGACCCCCTCATCGACCCCCGGCTCTCGGGAAGAATCAGTGATTCCTCAGGGTCGCAGACTGAGGGTCGGACATCCATCGACCCCTACCATCGACCCTACAGTGAAAATATAGTATTTTCGACAGAATGATCTGAAAATTTTGAAATTTTCATTTGTTAGTGGTTTTAAAATATGAGAATGAAGTATATAATGAATTCCTCACGTGTTCTATGATTTTCAGGCGTTCCCACTACCGGATCAAATAATGGCTGGATGTAGAGTGACCAGACGAAGCCGTAACTCTATCCCACCACCACCACCTATGGGGGAAGACAGCCAGACACACCCGAAAACACAGGGGAATACGAATACAGTACCGTCCGTAATTAATGGGCAGACAAATCCTATAAATCTGCCAGCTCCACCTATAGACCTGGCTACAGTCGTAATGAACTTGGCCCAACAGCTGCAGCAAATGCAACATGCACAAGCTACTGTGCAAGCTGCCATAGGCATGACTTTTCCAGCTGCACAGACACCACCAATGCCAGCAGAACAGGCAAGCACGGTACCAGGGGGAAGTAACATAGTACCCCATGCACCTCAGACTCCCATCATGCAGGCTCAAGTGCAGAATCCTGAGGTAGCTCAAGGTGGATATCAACACCAACCACCTATGTATGGGGGGGCGTATGTCCCGCAACAACTAGACCACTCCAGACTAGTGGAGCATTTCCTGAAAATGAAGCCTAAAGAATTTAATGGCAAGCTAGCTGACCCTTAATGGCCGGCACACTGGGTTGACGAAATGGAAAGAAATTTTATGATGATGACAGTAAATGAAGAAGAAAAAGTGTTGTGTGCCACCTTTATGCTGAAAGGAGATGCACACCATTGGTGGAGGTCTACCAGGACATATTTATTAACAAAGCACGCCCAACTGACTTGGGATATTTATAGGGAGGCATTCTTTGAGAAGTACTTTCCTAGGAGTTTCAGAGATTTCATGGAGAAGGAGTTCCTGAGTCTATATCAGGGACAGATGACTGTCGATGCATACCAACTGCGTTATGAGGAGCTATTTTTCTTCGCACCAGTCAGTATGCAGGTAGAAGACACCAAGACCCGAAGGTTCATCATGGGACTTAGGGGAAGTATCCGCGAGCATGTTCTGGGATTTGAAAAGAAAATCTATAATGAAGCGGCACAAATTGCTCGAGTGATAGAGTCAAGCCAGAAAGAGAGCAACTTTGCTCAAAATAGGGGAATCAAAAGGCCTAATGGGAATTCTTACAACAGAGGGAACACCAAGATATTCAAACTCTTCCATACTCAAGGCTTAGTGTTGCAGCCAAGACTACCCCCGCAACTCCACAGCAACAAAAGCAATTCATTAAAGGAGTAAGATGCTTTAACTGCAATCAAATAGGGCATATGGCAAGGGAGTGTACTAAGCCCAAGAAGCAACTACAACAAGGCAGAGTTTACGCGGTTACATCCAAGGATGGTGTCGCATCGCCTGATGTGGTCACAGGTATGATTATCATTTTGTGTTACATTATGTGAGTATGTAGACTAAACCAAAACAAATCACAACAATCGTACCTATTAATGGCATTCCCGCCAGAGTACTCTTTGATTCAGGAGCTACTCATTCTTTTATATGTGTGTCATTTGGAAAGAAGCTAAATCTACCCCTCAAATCCTTACACTACAAACTGCTTGTACGATCGCCTATGGGATTAGAAGTGGAGTTAGAAAAAGGTTATGGACCATGTCCAGTTCTTATTGATGAAAAGACTTTGGATGCAACCTTGATCCAACTTGAGATGGCAGACTTTAACGTCATCTTGGGAATGGACTGGTTAGCTCGGTATTCTGCAAACCTATTGTGTGCCGAAAAGAAGCTGACATTTAAAGATAAAGTAGGAGCAGAGTTCAATTTTTTGGGAACTAAACTTCCCCGTAAACGAAAGCTCATACTCTCTGCATTAAAGGCTATGAAGTGCCTTGAGAGAGGAGCAGTTGAGTATTTTGTATATGTGGTCGATCTTACCAAAGAAGCACCACGAATGGAGGATATTGTTGTTGTGCGTGACTATCCAGATGTATTTCCTGAAGAACTACCAGGATTACCATCCGACCGCGCTACAGAGTTTGTTATAGATCTGATACCCGGATCCGCACCAATAACTAAAGCACCTTATCGAATGGCTCCTACTGAATTAAAGGAACTAAAAGTACAACTACAAGAACTGCTGGACAAGGGTTACATCCGACCTAGCATATCATCATGGGGAGCGCCAGTATTATTCGTGAAGAAGAAGGACGGTAGCGTTCGATTGTGTATAGACTACCGAGAACTGAATAAACTGACAATCAAGAATCGGTATCCATTGCCTCAGATCGATGACTTGTTTGATCAGTTGCAAGGTGCCAAAGTGTTCTCCAAGATCGATCTTCGGTCAGGCTACCATCAGTTGAAGATTAAGGATGGTGATATCCCCAAGACAGCATTCAGGACCAGATATGAACATTATGAATTTTTGGTCATGTCTTTCAGATTGACGAACGCACCAGCAACCTTTATGGAACTTATGAATCGGGTATTTCACGATATGTTGGATTCGTCGATTATTGTATTCATCGATGATATATTGGTCTAATCCAAAGACGAGGAAACTCATATTAAGAATCTAAACGCCGCTCTGCAGTGATTATGGAAGGAGAAGCTCTACGCCAAATTTTCAAAGTGTGAGTTTTGGCTAAAAGAAGTCGTATTTCTAGGCCATGTTGTATCCGTTGAAGGAATTAAAGTGGATCCTAGCAAGATCGAGGCTATTGTAAAGTGGGAAGCACCGAAGAGCGTTGCAGAAATTAGAAGTTTCTTAGGTCTAGCTGGGTATTATCGACGATTTGTGGAAGACTATTCATGAATTGTCGTACCTCTTACCAGTTTGACTAAGAAGGGCGAAAAGTTTGTGTGGACTGATAAATGCGAGAAGAGTTTCCAAACATTGAAAGCTAGATTGATATCAGCTCCAATCTTGACCATTTCGATTCTAGGACAGTCATTTATTTTGTACACTGATGCGTCAGGACTGGGATTAGGATGTGTACTTATGCAAGGAGAACAAGTAATTGCTTATGCCTCAAGACAATTGAAGACACATGAGAAGAACTATCCCACTCATGATTTGGAATTAGCAGCAGTAGTACATTCTGTCAAAATATGGAGACATTACTTGTACGGAGAGAAATTTCAGATTAAATCAGATCATAAAAGTCTTACTTACCTCTTTAATCAGAAGGAGTTGAATATGAGACAAAGAAGATGGCTAAAACTATTGAAAGACTATGATTGTGATATCCAATATCATCCGGGAAAAGCTAATGTGGTTGCGGACGCACTGAGTAGAAAGGCAATGATGAAATCTCCAGAAGAGGTTAGCACCATTGCTGCACTGTGTACTACAGGAAGAGTGTTCAATTACCGTAACGAACAGTTTGTGATAGATGTACCGGGTGAATCAACCAACCAAAGGTTTATCCATCGGTTTGCAAATATGTTCGCCACCTTGAAGATTATACCCGATATACTTGATGAAGTGAAAACAGCGATTAAATCAGACCCTTATCTAAGAACGGTACAAGAAGACATCAAAAAAGGTAGGACTACTCCTGAGTTCTCCTTAGATGATGAAAGGGTACTGAAGTACAAGGAAGGATATGTGTACCTAAAACAGAAAGTTTGGACATTAGACACCAACTAATGAAGGAAGCTCATACACCGCCTATTCGATACACCCTGGAAGTACAAAGATGTATCATGACCTAAAGAAATTATATTGGTGGAGGGGAATGAAAGCAGATATAGCCAAGTTCGTGTCTAAATACCTAAATTGTCAGAAGGTGAAAGCTGAACGACAAAGACCAGCAGGACTGTTACAGCCGTTACCAGAACCAGCATGGAAATGGGACTACATCACTATGGACTTCGTCACAGGGTTACCATTGACTCCCCGAGTAGTTGATGTAGTTTGGGTGATTGTAGACAGACTGACTAAAACGGTTCGATTTATAGCTATACGACCTCAGTATACACTGGAAAGGTTAGCTAAGTTGTATGTGGATAATATTGTCAGATTACACAGTGTACCAGAAAGCAATGTATCCGACAGAGATCCACGATTTACTTCAAAGTTTTGGAAAGGATTACAGAAGGCTATGGGTACAACATTGAAGTTCAGTATTGCATTCCATCCCCAGACAGACGGACAGTCGGAGCGCACCATTCAGATTCTAGAAGACATGCTCCGAGCTTGTGTAATTGATTTCAAAGGATCATGGGATGAAAAGTTACCACTGATTGAGTTTGCTTATAACAATAGCTATTAGGCTACTATACAGATGTCGCCCTATGAAGCACTGTATGGCAGGAAGTGTCGAACACCTTTGTTTTGGAACAAAGTTGGAGAACGTAGTATTGTTGGACTAGAATTTGTTGAAGAGACTTGTCGAGTAGTCGACATTATCAAGGAAAGAGTAAGAACGGCTCAGAATCGTCAGAAGCAATATGCCGACACTAGACGCCGAGACCTTGAATTCACCGTAGGTGATAAGGTACTCCTCAAAGTGTCACCTATGCGAGGTTTGAAACAGTTCAGACAAAAAGGGAAATTAAGTCCAAGATATGTCAGACCATATGAGATTCTAGCTAAGTGTGGAAAAGTGGCTTACCAGTTAGCACTACCACCATCTATGTCAAGTGTGCATGACGTATTTCATATCTCCTTATTGAAGAAGTATGTCAGAGACCCAAAGCACGTATTGACAGTTGATCTACCTAATTTGACTAAGGATTTGACGTTTGAAGTAGCACCAACTAAAATCATCGGTCGAAAAGCAACGACTACGCAACCATGACATTTATTAAGGTCACTTGGAGAAGCAGGGATATAGAAGAAATCACATGGGAAGAAGAGAATGCTATGCGAAAGCAATACCCTCATCTATTCGACTCGGAAGGTATGAACAATTTCGAGGATGAAATTTTTATAAGTAGGGGAGAGTTGTAAGACCCGTATCGAACTAACCGGTCTTACCACCTTGTACCAGGTCTACCCATCATGGTCGAGCCAAATGGACCAAATGCGTGAAGGAAATGACGAAACCAGGTACTAAACTGACCCAAAAATAGTCAAAATGAGGGTAGGGTCGCATACCCAGACCAGCAGGGTCGACCCCCCCTCACATAGAAGTCAGACCCCTGATTTTTCACTGAGGGTCGGACAACTTAGGAACTGAGGGTCGACGGGATCTCCGACCCCCTCATCGACCCCCTATTTGCTGACAGAAACCGTAAATAGGAAACTTTCCAAGTTTCAATGGGATTCCTTCATAATCTCAATAGGACTTATTTTTGGAGATTCTACTCCATAAATAGGACGTCCCTAAGCCTCTTTCACTCCTTTTGAAACCCTAATTGAGAGTGAGAGAAAGAGAAGAAAAGGAAAGTTGGAGAAGAAGACCTCCTTGAAGAATTCAGAGAAATCTCTGAATCTCAGCAAACCTAAGGTATGGGCAAGCTTTCTATTTGATAGTCTAAGACCTTAGAATAGTTCATGAAGAGAGTGTGGTCTAGGAGAAACCCAAATCATACACCCATGGGAAGATTTTGATGAAATCCATGGAGAAATCATGGTAGACAAGGTAAGGAACAAACCTAGTGTTCTAAGCCATAGAACAAGCCTAGAATGGATTGTGGAAGTAAGCCATAGGACCCAAAAGTGAAAGAATGGACTGTAGAATGAAAATCCCCAGTATTCACGAAGTCCAGAATAGGGGTGGTCGCACCCAGGGTCAATGGAACATCCGACCCTGGCATCGACCCTACCTTGGGGGTCGATGTATACTGCTACCCTACCTGCGACCCACCCTGCGACCCATGCTTAAAAACAAGCCTAATGATGTCGGAATGACTTCTAACCAAAATCTATCGACTTGTTAGGTTTTTCTATTGATATAAAAGTGGTTTTAAAGCTCGAAAGAGGATCAACACTCAAGCAAAGGTGAGGGAACAAGACCTAAACTAATTGGCTAATAATAAACTATTTTTATTTCTTGAGTCCAATACCATGACTGATTCTATGCGTGTATGCTTGTATGTGCATTCAATATGTCATCCAATATTCCTGCTATTACTGTTCATGCATATTTAGTTCTATTTATTTATAACATGATGATGATGATGATGATGCTAGGAATAGGCATGTGAATGTATGTGTGTGGTTAGTGTATATGGTGCTGGTAAGGAATGGTATCAACCGGTACAGCCATGCCATTTTCATGGGGTGTATATTGTGCCATGGTTCTACTCAAGTATGTCCACTGACATCGTCGTGTCGCCATTACCTTAGCAGAACTATAAAAGTCGTAGAGTATCAGGGGAGGTGGTCTAGGACTATGTAGTCTTCGACTCTGTCGGGGGGCCTTAGCTCTATCTCTATGGATGTATTGAGGGATGCTGGGGTGAGGCCTTGGATACACTGTTTGACATTAGGATTGGTTAGTTGCGAGCCCAGTTTGCAAGCCCTCGCCAGCAGGGGCTTACGTGTTGGTGTGGGCAACCAGTACAGCTACGCCGTTTTCATGGGGTGTATATTGTCCATGGTGGGTGCATGTGGGACGACAGTGCCGTTTTCATTGGACGGCTTCACACACTCATGTATGGAGGTGAGGTGGCCACCGAACATTTCTATAGCACATTGCAAACTTATAAACCAGACCACAGATATGAATTGAATGCATGCATATGATTGTTGCATTGTTTTGTTTGCTCACTGAGCCGTGATGTGTTCTCACCCTTTCGACGTCGAATATTTTTAGTTGATGATGTAGGTACCACGGTGGACTATATGAATACTTCTGTGTACGAGCACGTCGCTGCAATGGAAGCTGAAGACTTAGTGGAAACGCATGACCCCTCATGCGAGTGCAACGCATGCGTTTTCGATTAGATTTTCATTCGAATTATTAAGGAAATGTAATTGATATTTTATTTACTTATGTCTCAGTTGATACAACATAATTTGATACTTTATTTATGATTATCACAGTTAGATTCCTCAGTTCATTTATTATTAAGACTTCCGCTGTTGTGTATTTATTCTGATTTTGGTTGTGAATGTGTGTGGTTTAGTTTACATGGACACAGCCTATTAGAGATCTTGGTTGAACCGTTGGTTTATTAGCGGTTCATCACACCGTTCTGAATGGTGCAGAATTGGGGTGTGACATAAACTATGACCACTCAGGTGTACTCTACCTTGATCTAAGGAAGGCTAAATTTATTATCCTAAAACCACTCAGGTGTATCTACCTTGGTCTAGGAAGACTAAAATTTGCTGACCTACAACCATTCAGGTGTACTCTACCTTGGTCTAGGAAGCTTAGAATTTATTATCCTAAAACCACTCAGGTATACTCTACCTTGGTCTAGGATGACTAAAGGGGTGGCTAAAACCGCTTAGGTATACTATACCTCGGTTTAGGAAGCCTAGATGGTTAGTCTAAAACTGCTCAGGTGTCTTCTACCTCAGTTTAGGAAGACTAATATTTGCTAACCTAAGACCACTCAGGTGTACTCTGCCTTAAACTAGGAAGACTAAAATTTGCTGACCTAAAACCACTCAGGTTGTACTCTGCCTTGATCTAGGAAGCCTAGAATTTATTATCCTAAAACCACTCTCAAGTGTACTCTACCTTAGTCTAGGAAGCCTACAGGATTAGTCTATACAGATTGAAATGTAGAACCGTGTTTGGGTGTCTCACCAAACTGCCTACGTATCTTAGGGTGTTGCCATAAGAATCAGGAGCCGCGTAGTTCGGAATGCAGATTCAATTCATTCATGTTCATCTTTCAATATCAAGGTGTGGAACCTAAATGCTCTATGGTTCGATTCACATCACACCTGTCTAGTTCTCTATACCCTAGGGGAAAATGAGCTGAAGGTAGGGATCGTCCTAAAGCTACCCTTAACCTAAAACCCTAATTTGGCATTTGTTGGGTTAGGCTTCATATCTCTTGACTAAAATTTATCATTTTTCATTCTTACCCTTCCCGTGAATGTGGGTCCCTACATGCACGTCCCCACACCTAATATGTCTTCTAGGTGTACAGATATGGCAGTTCGACTAGGGTGTTACAGAAATTAAGTTATTGCCAACAATAAATATCGTTTAAATATGGTAAGTAACAACATATTTCATCTCATGTATAGCAATAAAGCATGGCATCAATATGGCAACAAGCATGTGAGAGCATTGATCAAGCATCGATCATCAACAATGTGACCAAGATCATATTTGATCGACTACTCAGATTTGATGTAATCGATCATCATCAATATGATCAAGATCATATTTGGTCGATAATTCAAATTCAATTAAAACATCCATGAGGTCAATCCAATGGTTCAGATTCAATTAAATCACTCAAAAAAGTAATCCAATGGTTCAAATCACTCCAAATCACTTACAATAAAGATAATCTATCCATTCAAATCAATCATCAAGATAGTCCAATGGTCCAGATTCATTTATATCACTCATGATCAATCCAATGGTTCAGATTCAAATGAGATGCTCATGATCAAGATCTAATGGTCTCAAATTCTTCTAAAGCACAATATGATGGAAATCTAATGGTTTAAATCATGCCTACAAGGTCAGACTATGAAAACTGGTCAAACTTTTTCAGATTCGAACCAATCATGAGAAAATAATCATAAGATATTTTTCAATCATGCAAAAAATAGTTGTTAACTTGGTTGTCTTTGAAACTCATGTGGCTACCTTTTCCTTCAAGGAAGTGATGTCTAAAAAAAGTCTCTACAGGACACTTATGCATGGATTTTCATGATTTTTACTACAATCAATAGATTTTGTGGACCTTTGCCAAAACATGCATATGGGGCTTCATACATATTCAAATTAAGCTCAAAATTCATCTTCTGAAAGAGGAGTCAGAGACCTAGATTTTGTCTCAGGAAGGGAAATCCTATCAGGGAACCAAAATGGGTCGAAAATGCACCACAAGTGCAGGCACATGCGCTGGTCAAGTCTGTTCTAGATTCTGACCAGCTGCACCATAAATTTTATATAAAAAAACCACTCATTGAAAATAGAATTCAGGTATATGGTCATGTAGCTATCTGATAGATCTAACACTTCATTAAAAAATATTGTGCAAATAGAAAGATCCTCAAGGCTCAAATCACATCTCAATCATGCAATTCAGTGTGTTCTAACTGACCCTAAAACAGACCATGGTGCACTTCAAAAATCATATGAAATCCATAAAAAAATCAGAAAAATCCGAATCAAGTGTTAAAGTTTTCATGACTTCATATCTATAACTTTCTCTGAAGGAATGATTATCAAATTATGGCCGTAAATTCTATTTTTAGAGCTTTTCCGATGAGGGTTTGCATTGTACCCGAGAAGGATAGTAGCACCATTGGGGTTTTTTTATCTCGACTTTTTCAACTCCAAAGGAGTCAAAATTTATAGAAAAACTTTATAACATATGTATAAGTATCTCATAAAATTTTGGGCTCGAAATTCATCAAAAATCTATATGAGATGTCTGTCCCAAAATCTGATTCCAAATCTACCTTGTGAAATACTTTAAAATACTCAAAAATCATCATATAACATTTAATTTTTCTCCATTTAGTACTTTAAATATATTCTAATGCATAAAAAATATCAAACATGGGCATTACAGCATCAACATATATGCAATATAACATCTCTGATCATGATTTATCAAAAAATAGGCATATTCAAGCAATTTTCGACATGTTAGCGTCATAGAATCATATCAAAATCAAAGTTTTGATTACAGCAATGGGTGAGGGGCCATGAATTGTAGGTATGTACTAGAAAATAACAATGGAGAATGGAATTACTTCTTTGCAGAGAATACCCTCTCTATTAGCTTCTCCTTCTTCCTTCTCTTCTTCTCTTTTCCTTCTTCTTCCTCTTCTCTCTCAATTTCGGTCTCTCCTCCTTCAAATTTTTTTTTTTGCTTTTGTTAGATCCTTTTTTTCCTCTTTCAACCATCCCTCTCTTTCTTTTTTCTGGTTTTTTTTCCTTTTTTTTTATTCCTTTTGTCAATTTGGACCGTCCTCTTTCTTTCTTTTTTTTTTCCTTTTTTTTTCTTTTCTTTTGTCGGCTTTCTTCCCTTTTTTTTTCCTCATCGGCCCACCAGTGGACCCCACTACTTAGAGTCTCATTCCTAAACTTCTCTCCCTTTCTCCTTGTATTCTCTTTCTTTCCTTTTCTTATTCTTTTTCCCTTAGGTCACTTAGAGTTTTCCTATTTTTTTCCTTCCTTTTCTCTCTAGGTCCCACGACTCTCTCTCGTCATGACCTCTTTTCCCTCTAACCATGGGCTCTCTATTTCCCATGGCTCTCTCATTGGATTCTATTTTTTCTTCTTTTTTTTTTCTTCCTTTTTTTTTCTTTCTTTTTTCCTTTTTTTTCTCCCACGGTTTTTTCTCTCTCCTCTTTCCTTATTCTTCTCTAGAATCCTTCCTTTTATATCTCACGGTCACTCTCTCTCTTCTTTCCTTTTTTTCTATTTTTTTCTTTTTTATTCTTTTGGTAATGGCACCCACGGCCAGGTGGCCTTCCCTCTCTGAAAACCCTAGTGGCCACTTCCTTTTTAGAGTTGCACGGCTCTTTCTCCTTTGATTTTCTTCAATGTGGGTCCCACTACCTCTTTCCTACAGTTTTCTCTCTCTATTAATCACTATATATATATATATATATATATATATATATATATATATATATATATATATATATATATATAACACATATAAATACTATGCACATGAGTCAAACCGGTTCGATTCAGACTAACTTGAGTTGGATTGACTAAATCGAGCTAACGTAGGTTGACTAGGTTGAGTTAAAACTGGCTTAGATTGAGCTGAGTTGACTGGGTTTTCTCTCTTTGTCATTTCATGGGCCTTTTCAACTATAATTCCGCATGAAATCTTTTGACGGACTTTGTCCCAAATTTTTCATGTTCACTTTGTAAAACACTAAAAATGAGAAATACTGGAGCTTGAATCACCTCATTTGGATGTAAAATGGCCAACTTCTGAATTTCTAAAGTTTAAACAGGTCAATTTATGATAATTCAGTTAACAACTCTGCATAGGATGCCTCGGAGACCTCTGCCCCAAATCCTTCATGTCCACTTTGTAGAGCACCAAAAATAGAACATATTGAGACTTGAATCACCTGATTTGGATGTCAGATAATAAAATCATGAGGAATTGAAGTTTAAGTGGGCATATCGGCTTATGGCTCCGCATGGGATCTTTCGGAGACATCTATCCCAAATTCTCCACATCTACTTTGTAGAGCACCAAAAATAAGAAATAATGACACTAGAATCACCTCATTTGGACGTTGGATGAGAAAGATATGAGAAGATGAAGTTTAAATAATTAAACTTATGATAATTTGCATGTAGGCCCTTGGATGATTATTATTAATTTTCAGAAAATACCTTTATTTTTATTCTCAGACTAAAATCGTCATATCTTCTCCATTTGACATCCGAATCAAGTGATTCAGGTCTCATTTCAAAGGTATTTCCAAGACCTACACATCCATGTAGGTTATAGCCCATGTCCTTATTGTGGGGCTTAATGAAAATCTTCTCGAAGTCGCTGCCAAAAATTCAAACCTTGCATTAGGATTCACCAACTTGCCATATATGTTCATTTTGGCTTCTGGACACTCGGGATCATTTCAGTTATTCTCGAAACACTATAGAGAACATGCCAGGGCTAATCGACTGTCATTTTTTAGAGAGTTTCACTCGCCTCCCCTGTACTTTTCCAAACTTTCTCTCTCCTCTCCTACTTTGCTATTTACACTCCAGTAAGACTTTGTTCAGCTAGGGATGACAAAAATGGGGTGCTTATACCGACACCTCTTATTTATCTCTTTAGCTTGATTTTTCCCCTTCTTCTTCTTCTCTTCTTCCCTCAGCCGAACCCGTCTCTCTCTCTCCCCTTACTATCCCTGTCCTTTCATTCCTCCTACTTTCTGTTTTAGTTTACCTGTCATCTCAATCTCGAACCCTCATCTTCTCTCTCTCTCTCTCTCTCTCTCTCTCTCTCTCTCTCTCTCTCTCTCTTTTTCTTTTCTGCTTTCCACAACCCTTAAAAATTATAGCCTCCCTCTTTGTTTAACTTGGGTTTTATAATGCTATTGAATGACATAAACACCGCTTTTTCTTCATCTTTATTCCAGTAACCTCCCTCGCCTTACTTTGTTTAAAATGGGTTTGAGCCCGTTTGAGCCCATGAGACTCCCATATCCCTCATTCCATTATGTCAAACCCCATGAGCCCAACCCAATAGCCATAAATCCTTTCTCCATGTAGCCTAAGCCCATTATAGAAGTAGAACCCGAACTCATAAGAAATGTGACAGCTTGCAATTCCTAACCGACATATATGCCTAACCCATAAAAAAAAAAATTCGAGCCCATTAACATGATTTTGTATACCATAAGCCCAGACCAAAATTAAACCCACTAACCATGACCTTTATATTATGAGCCCACCATCATAGGCCCAAACTAAAGAATAACCCATGGGTCTGGACCAGTCCTTAAAAAAAATTCATTTATGTTATTATTTTTTGTATTTTATTTTCTTTTATAACAACCTAAGCATAGGGAAACCCTTGACATGACCTAAAAATGACAAAATGCCTTCGCAAAGTGTGATGCCCAAACAAAGATTCACACAACGGAAAAAATGGGGTGCTGACACCAGCAAGGCAAATTAAGGCCAAATTGGGAAGGTCTTTATAGAATTGTTCACGTAACTTGACTAGGTACTTACCATTTCGTCAACTTAGATGGTAAACCTATTCAAAGGTCTTAAACTCAAAGAACTTGCAAAAATTCTATCCTTAATGTACGAGACCAATTGAATAGTCAATAAAAGTATTTATATTCTATCTTTTGTCTCCAAGCTCAAAGATAATGATTCAAGACGACTTGAATGGCTACAGGGGTAACTCAGCCCTTAATTGATTAAACTTCATCATAATGTAGTTTTCTACATTCTCATGAACTCGAGGAGTAAGGAAAGTACTAGTGTTACTTGCCTAAGTTCATCAAAGACAAAAGATTGACACAAAAACAAAGAAGTCGAGTTCTTCATTCAAAAAATTATGCCTTTATATTCTCTTCACAAGTTTGAAGCTTTTCCTTAGTCTCATCCAGAGCCTTCTGGGAGAGCTCAAACGACTCTTCACAAGCATGCAACTTCTCTTTAGTTTCATCCAGAGCCTTCTGGGAAAGCTCTAACTTCTCTTCATAGATCCTCACCCTGTGTTCAGCATTTATGTGAAGATGATCTGCCTGATAGAGAAGCCGTTTAAGCTCGACAATGCATTTTGCCCGACCTTTGCCTATCTCCCTGAGTTGAAGAAGCTCAGTATAATAGCGATCCTTGGTCTTCTCTACTTCTTTGGCTCTAGAACGCAACTCACCCACCAACTTGGATCGATGCGCCTTAAGCCTATCTAGAGCTTTGGCAGCTGTGTTTCATTCTTTCTCGACCTTTAAGAGTAGAGAGCGCAACGTTTCAACTTTCGCCACAATGTCAGCCACTTTCTCGAACTATGAAAGTTGGGATCGCAAGGCTTCAACCTCTACCCAAAGGTTGGCTAGAATTTGAGACTACTCGGCATCCAACTTCTTAGCCTCATTTCTACGAGACATGGCCTCTTTCTGGGCCTCCCTTTAAGTCTGGGGACTCCTCCAATATCATAGTGGAAAGGAAAGAGCTCTATACAAGAACCACTAAAACGTTAGACTTCAGCCAATAATGATGATCATAAAAACAAAAAAAATCAAGACAAACAAAGAAGTTGAGTTTTCTATTCAAAGATTTTGATGTTCATACATTTAAAGTTATGTATAAGATGACCTAACAACAAAATGGCTGATTAAAAAAAAAGTATCATTTTTGCTGCCCTTTCGCCTCAAAAAACTTCCCCACCTCTTTGGTATCCATGAAATTCTTCAAAGGAGTCATGGAGAGCTCCCTTGGCTGTTCGTCCCTGGGGAGACTAGCTAGTTCTTACCACCCTTCAATGGCAACTGCTTCATCAACGGTAGCTTCAACTGCGGCTTTGCCCGTAGCAATCTCCTCCTTTAGCTCCTTGATTGCCTCCTCGACTTGTTGGTCAGTGACACCTACTTATAGATCAGTGGCACCCTCCAGTTGCTTGACAGGGGAACCCTCTTCTTCTTCAGAATCGGAGGGGTTGTCGACGTCGAATTCAAACTTCAAGAAGTCGAAGTTGTCCCTTGCCATCTTTCACACATAATCGCATAGCATATAGATGCCCTTCCAGAAGGTGGGTGCAGTAAGGTTGTGTTGGAAGTCATCAAGGGCTTTAGATTTGGCCACGAAGGTCTTCAGGTCCTCCAAAGTTTTGAAGGCCTCGATGGCCTAGTCAATCCTTTCTGGAATACTAGCCTCAACTCCTTGGTGGTTTTTCTCGGCAACCCGTAGTTTAGCCCCAAGGTCTCAGCTTTCTTCTCGGCCTCGACGGACTTCTTATATGAATAGGCAGCCTTCTTATCCTCATCAACCACCTTCCTATCTGAGTTAGTCGCCTTCTTATCCTAGTTAGCCGTCCTCTTCTCTACTTCAACGGCTTTTTGGTCAGGTTCCTTCGTCGACTTCTTCAGGGCAGCTAACTCATCTTTAAGGCCAACCTGCTCAACTATGGCATCTTCGGCCCTCTTCTTATCGGCAGTAGCTTGCTCCTTTGCTACCTAGAGCTCTGTAGACATGGAGGTGACCTGCGCTATCTGTGCCTCGTAAGACCTTGGAGCTCTGCGGACATGGAGGTGACCTCTGCCACCTGCGCCTCATAGGACCTTACAGCTTCGTCCTCGCCAAATGGAGGGAGCAGATGTTCATACTAAAGTTCTCAAATCAGCCCACGCAGTCAAGGACGAGGTCGATGAGCTGCACAAGAGGGATCCAAGTATTAAAACAATATTAGAAGATTGAAGAATACATGACTTATTGAAGATGATACTTACATTGATGAAGCCTGTGGTGACTAACTCCAAAGTATCTTTGTCATCCTTGCCCGTAAAGAGACCAGAGCCTTTCGAAAAGCAAATCCCCTCAAGCAACTCGCGGGCGACCTGGGGCGGCACTAACATGCTGTCAGTATCCTTCACACTCCATTTTGGCTAGTAAGGAGAGCCGCGAGGTCGAGCGTCCCGGACAGTGGCAATTTTCTCTTGAGTTGTTCTTATAGGAAAGGTCTGAACTGACAAAGATGAGCCAGGAGCTATCGAAGCCATGGCAAGTAGACCTGAAACTGTTGAAGTCAAGGCAGGGGGTCTAAGGCTCTGGGGGTCATGGTGGGAGGCTCAGGAGCTAGAGGAGAAGCTGAGACATGGATGTTGCCCCTGAAGAAGGGATAGTAGAAGTCGGTGCAGGGCGAGAACTCAGAGGAAAAAAGAGCAAGGCCAATTTCAGATCATCAATGACTCCCTTAAGTAGCGACTTCTTGGTAACTAGCGCTTTCTGGCTAGCCTTCATTTGCCCCTAGGGTTCGGCCCCTCATCATCATCTGACCATTCTCAAATTGTCAGACCCTTATTAACTACAGGGGGGACGACCTTTCACTTCTTGCCTTTGGCAAGGGTGTCTTGACCTGCAAGTTTGCCCCGCTACTTGAACTTAATCAGATCAAAGCTCGGCTTTCCTATTGCATAGACGAATTCAAAGAGTTAGTAAATCAAGCAACTATAAAAGAATACAAGGAAGAAATTGCACAAAGAATTTGACTTACCGAGGTTTGCAGGATCATCAGTTACAGCTCACCCGCTGACCTCAACACTGCTGACCCCTCCAGACACCAACTAATGTACTGGGCCCTACTTGTTCGAAACCCGAAGATATAGCCCCAGGAATGGACTCAGGGAATTCATCATAAATGTCGTCCCCTGTTCCTAAGCAACCTAGCACATTCAGGAAGGGAGACAGGAGGTTGGCTTTTTCAATTACCATCCCATTTGAGATCAACTTAGTTGTGTCCAAGTCGTACTTAGACAATCTCAACTTCTTATTCAAAGGTCTAACCTCCGGATAGGTCCAAAAGTTAGCAACGGGCATACTTCTCAAATCTTTCCTACCCATGAAGAAAAACCCTTTCCTCCACTCATGGGTTAAAGACCTCAAATCGCCCACAACAAATGGCCCGTAAGCTCACCTATTAAAGAAACACCAACCCATCGGATGCTTGTTCTGCTGCTCAGTGTCTCGGTTCAACAAGAAGATGGTCTTAAACAGGTCAACAATTGCATTTCGCTATAGACGACGAAAAAAGGCCACAAAGGCATATATTCACACCCAAGAGTTGGGTAAGAGCTGTAGAGGTGCAAGCCTATAATGCTTGAGGATATTAATGGCTAATATTGGAATGGGCAATTGGAACCCCATTTTGAACCACTTCTCGTACACACAAATCTCCCTAAGGCTCGAAGTGCAAGCGTACTCACATCTTCTAGGAGGCCTACAGACATACCTATCAAGAATATTGAAGTTTTTAACAATCTTATCTTCATGACTCTTTTCTAACTTACTACCCACACTAGCGACGACCAAATCATACATGGACGGGTTGGCGGGTAGTATAGGCTCAGGGCAGTCAATGAGAACCTCAGTTACCAACTCGACCTGGGGTAAAGGAGACATTTATCTGTCGATTACAAGGAGAACAACTGAACAGCCGTAACAAAACCAGAAGAGGGCTTAGGGCCGACAAGCTCTCCCCTACCTTCAGCCTGAATGGGGACAGGGACAGATGATTCCTCATTGGAGGAACACTTGGGTATGTCCTCATAAGTGCCCAAGGAAGACATGTTGGAAGAAAACGAAGGATAAGAGAAGAAAACGAAGGATAAGAGAAGAAAACTTACTGAGAAAGTTGTAGACGGAGTTAAGAAGACAAAGTTCACAGCGATTCTTGAAGACAACACAAAAAGGTGAAAGTGAAAGCAAAAACCCGAATGCTCAAGGGTTTATATAAGACTCTTTCAAGCGCAACTCCTTAAATTCAAAATATTTGAAATCCAAAAAGTAATCATGAGAAGGGCTGTCAATCAACTTAGACAGGCACAATCAATAGGCTGTTAGTGACAGTAGATGAAATCCAAACAGATGATTGGAAGAGAATACCTAGGTGTTTGATCAATATGTGCTAAAAATGGTATGAAATCCTTCATCGTATCTGAAAAGCTGATCTCCTTTCCATGTGGCATCACCCCAGAAATTATCGCTTCAAATCAGCATTAAATTCAACCATGATGTGCCATGGGGAACTGGGATTCAATTAATTCTTCATATTTTTTCAAAAAGAAGTTTGTTGTCGCCACCCTTGATGAAAAAAGCATACAAAAGGACTAATATGGATAAAGGGCCGACCTCAAGCTCATCTGGACATTCCTAATAGGCAACAACTCCCGCTCCAAGCTCGATTTTTGGAGTTTACATCTCGCTCACTGCTGACTTGATGTTGCGACTTCGCATCTCGTCCACTGATAACTACTACGCATCTCTTCTGCTGACAACTAAGAACATTCCTACTTTTCATCTCACCTAGTACATGCCTAAATGCCGACTTGTAAAGGTTGTCATTCGATACGGTCGATGGCTGGGGCAGTTGACATCTCAATACCAACTTCTAGCATCAGATATAGCCTTACCGCTCCAGTGATCGCAGGTCAACATGGCTTCAGAGCAAGACTTCAAGAGGTCGGAACGGATAGTAAGCATAGTACAAGTACAAGTTCCGACTTGTAATGGAGTCAGTGGTCAAGCCTAATCAGTTTTCACAACTTGCCTCATTGAGAAAGCTACAGTCAGAGCAATGTAATATCAAAGTTTCTCCTTCGAACTCAGCGAGTCCAAAGAAGCAAGGGGGCAGCTATTGATAGCGTATCCTGCCCACTAATGAAGAGGTATACCAACATGTGTCATTCATAAAGCAATTTTACTCCTCTAAGGAGATAGCGCACACGTCACCACATGTCAAGTCCGCAAGTACTCAGTGTACGGTTGCTAGAATCCTATCGACAAACTAATTCTATCTACACTCCGCATGGGAATGGTAAAGGAGTCTAGAGGTGTATTCTAGGCCACCAGCTCCATTGTCTATGATGCTCATTAGACTCGTAAGAGAACGACAAACAGGTCATCTCCTAGTTGTGAGATTATCATCCAATGGTTATAGATTATAACCAACTCGTAACAGTCACCTATATTAACTCCACTATCTCAATGGCGTATCTTGCACCAACATAAAAGGCATGGGCCTATATAAACGCTCGACGGTCATAGGTAAACAGATGAATGCACACTGTGAGAATACTCAAACCTTATTGTCACACCCCAATTCTGCACCAACCAGAATGGTGTGATGAACCGTCAATAAACCAACGGTTCAACCAGGATCTCGAATAGGCTGTGTTCGTTTGCTTAAACCATACACATCCACAACCATAATCAGAGTAAATAAACAATAGCGGAAGTCTTTATACTAATGAACTGAGAGTCTAACAGTGGTAACATAAATAAATTATCCAATTATCTTTAAAAGACTAAGACATAACATAAAATAATTTAATCAATTACATCGTCTGAATAATTCAAATAAAATCTAATCGAAGACGCATGAGTTGCACTCGCACGACGAATCATGCGACTCCATCATAACTTCTGCATCCATCGCCGCAGCATGTCCGTACATTGGAGCATTCATATAGTCTTCTACCATTGTACCTGCATCATCAACTAAAAATATTCGACATCGAAAGGGTGAGCACACATCACGGCTCAGTGAGCAAACAAAACAATGCAACAAACATATGTATGCATTCAATTCATATCTTTGGTCTGGTTCATAAGTTTGCAATGTGTAATAGAAAGGTTTGGTGGCCGCCGCACCTCTATACACGGGTGTGTAAGCCCACCCAATGGATCAAACACCATTGTCGTCCACATCCACCCCACCATAGAATAGGGATAGAGCTAAAGTGCTTAGGACCGCACCGCATCATATTTCCCCTAATGCCCTACCCATACCAACACGTAAGCCCCTATTGGCGAGGGCTTGCAAACTGGGCTCGCAACTAACCAATCCTAATATCAAACAGTGTATCCAAGGCCTCACCCCAGCATCCCTTAATACGTCCATAGAGATAGAGCTAAGGCCCCCCGATAGAGTCAGAGACTACACGGTCCGAGACCACTTCCCCTGATGCCCTACGACGTAATAGTTCTGCTAAAGTAATGACGATACGACGATGTCAGTGGACAAGACTTGAGTAGAGATAGAGCTAAAGTGCTTAGGACCGCACCGCATCACACTTCCCCTGATGCCCTACTCGCATCAGGTACACTAACCACACACATACATTCACATGCCTATTCCTAGCATCATCATCATCATCATGTTACATATAAACGGGATTAAATATGCATGAACATTAATAGCAGGAATATTGGATGACATGTGAAATGTACAATACACGCATACAAGCATAGAATCATTCATGGCATTGGACTCAATAGACAAAATAGTTTATTATTAGTCAATTAGTTTAGGTCTTGTTCCCTCACCTTTGGTCGATAATAGATCCTCGTTCAAGCTTTGTAATTCACCCTTAGACCACTTGGAAACCTAACAAGTTGATAGATTTTAATTAGAATAAATTCCCATGTGTTTAGACTAACAGAAACTGAGGCGTCGCAGGTGGGGTAGCACCTGGGGTCTCAGTTCTGCGACCACAGGGTATAGGGTCGCAGGTGGGGTCGGACATACTTCGACCCTACGTGCGGCCACACCCTCCCTGGAACTTTTCGAGGGCATGTGGTCGAACATGTGGGTCTCGTGGTGTCGGATATCATGCGACCCTACATGCGACCACACGTGTTATGGTTGACCTTTCACTCTCAACTTCATTCCTTCATGTTTGGATCATTTGGCTTATCATCATGGTCCTTTCTATGATCGTTCAATGGCTCAAAACTATAATTTTATGCACCATCCATTGTCCACAATAATTTCCTCCATGGATTCTCTTGGAATTTGCCCATGGATGGATGATTTGGGTTTCTCCTAGATCCTATCTTCTTCATGAACTATTCTAGGCTCTCAATTAATCATGGGAATTAGGTTCATACCTTATGCTTGTCGAAGATTCAGAGTTTTCTCTGAATTTTCCTCCTCCTTAATCTTCTTCTTAGATTTTCCTTCTCTTCCTTCTCTTCCTTCTCTTCTCTTTCTCTCACTTTCAATTAGGGTTCTAA
Organism: Protea cynaroides; assembly: GCA_028583415.1. Lineage (NCBI taxonomy): Eukaryota > Viridiplantae > Streptophyta > Magnoliopsida > Proteales > Proteaceae > Protea > Protea cynaroides. The sequence goes on along the minus strand of CM053271.1, from coordinate 47,682,190 downwards.
AGGAGTGAAAGAGGCTAAGGGACGTCCTATTTATAGAGGAAAACCCTTCATAATATGCTCTAATGAGTTTAGGAAAGACCCCCTTCGGATTAGGAAGGTTTCCTAATTTTGATTCTGTCTGGGTTCCGTGGGGTCGGAGGTGGGGTCACAGAATTCGTTGACCCTAGCTTTTTAAAACATCCGACCCCACGACCAAAAGTCATGGGTTGGACTCTTTTGAGGTGGGGTCGATCATACCTATTTAGGCATGCGACCACACACTCATATTTGACTGTCTTTGAGTTAAATTTCATACATGGTCTTGTGGTTTCTTCACGCACTTAGTCCACTTGGCTCTACCATGATAGGTAGACCTGGTACAAGGTGATAAGACCGGTTAGTTCGATACGGGTTTTACACTTACCCCCATTTTGCTTTGGAGCTTACGATCCCTTGTAAGCTTCATACTGCTTGCTTTGTTACTGACTCAGAGTGGCCGTCGGACTACCCAATCCGATCCCTGGAGATCCTTCTTTTGTTTTAGGAGACTGGACATGTCAGCACTGCCGGTTTCAATAGCAACAAAACCCAAATCTAACAAATGCTTAAAATGCAAACTCTACAGGCAGCAATAGATTTGTGTTCAATTCCCATCTGTTGATATGGAAGGTTTGTCTTTAGGTATTATGATGTGAATTGATACAATTTGAGATATTGCAAAAGTGTTCAGAGATATCCAGTCGATAGTTACATTTCACATTGAAATGAGGGCAATTAAAAACAACCAAAAGAAAAGAATCTTACCATCGGCCTAGCTTTTTTGGGTCTAGACCTCCGCAGCCCTTGCAACTGCTTTATGTTCACAACACCCAAAACGGCCGACTTGAAGGTCCCCAAAATTCCCAACTATCCTCTTCGTTGACTCTAGGCTCAAATTTGCCTCAACTCGGTTAGGTACTGCTGGTGGTTCCCATTGTCTCGAATTGAACATTAATCCCAGTTCCGTCGAAACCAAATCGAACCCCCATACAGAAACCACCAATAAGAGGAGAAGGAGAAGGAAAAAGGGTGAAGGTTGAAGAAGCAGGGTTGGAAACTATTACCTTACAAAGAAATAGGATAAAGGTTGAAGGAAAAAGGAAGAAAGATGAAGAAGCAGTTGTACATAGGGTCGTGGGGAGCAATGGCGAAGTTTACAATAGAAGGTTAAAATAGTAACTTTCACTTTTTTCAATTTAAAACAATAAGAGTATAAATGTTTTTCAATTTTTTGGGTTTCCATTGTCAATTAAATAGGTGCGGGTGATATTATTAGAAACTATTGAGTGGTAGGTGATATTAGTCCAAACTATAGGGGTAGTATGTGTAATTTTTTGTTAATCTATGCCATATGTTCTTGCACAAAGTTGGTAGAAATGTACTATAATGTTTAGAATATTATTACACATGCTTGGACATACATGTGATGCATGTTAATACAAAATGGGTATTTAATTGAATTAAACCTTGAAGTTTGACATAACTAAATTAGACCATGATCTCCCTATACAATGGTTGGAATGAACACCATAAGACACCAACCTTATGACATTTAAAAAAATAACAAATCTTTGTGACAATAATAATTTATTTAAATAAAAATAATTAATCATTTATTAGAAAATGATCATTTTAAAATAAAAAATTAATCATGTATTGTCGGGTTTCAAAGTCAATGGTTAGATAAAATAAACCTTAAGATTGTAAAATCAAATATGGATTTTGACGCAAGATGGGGACCAAATCCCCCCCTTTAATTGTACATCCCATTTTCAAATTTTTTTATGTTTATACAAGGGGATGGGTTTTATTTAACTCATAGCAAGAGAAGGGATCTTGGCATAAGAAAATCCTATAAATAGGGGATAAAAGAAAAAATATAAAAAAATATTTAACTAATTTATGATTGGACTGTGTCGTCACAGAAAGCGTGAGGTTTGCTTTTCCGAAAAATAAGTGATTAAGACGAGAAACACGGCCTTTGGCTTTCAAGTCACCGAATTGGTGAAGGAGACTTGTATTGCATAGATTTTAGTTTTTGCTTTCTTTTATGTAAATTCGAAGACGAGACTCCGACGAACTCAGCCGAGTTTCGGTGGCACCAGCGTTTGTCGTTGCCTGCAGCTTCTATCCCTTCCGCTCAACGCCACGATCGACCTCTCTCTCTCTCTCTCACATCGGCTTTGTCTAATCACTGATTCAATTCTTGCACTTTAGGTAATTTGATGCTTCTTTTCTTTTTATATTATCTCAGTTTTGTCGATATGTTTCCAATTTAAGATCAATGGCGTTGTCATGGTTGTATTCCTTGTTTTTCTCACCTTAGTATCTTGAATTGAGGAAAAGGATTTGGGGGAAGTTTCTGTTTGTTGGAATTGGAATTTAGGGTTTTTGGTTTTTATTTGGATGTTGGTAGGTAGTCCATTGTTTCGTAGTAGGGATTCTTAGCTATGTAATTGCGTGTATCTATGTTAGAGTAGTTGCATATTGCTGGATTTGTAAGATTATGTGATTCTTTCATGACAATTTGGTTTCGTTCTCTCAGTGATTGTTAATGGCTGTTTTGATGCAATTTAGAAAAACGTAAATTGAATTTCTTGGTTTTATGGTATGGTGATCGCAGTTGGGTCTAAAAGTTCTACTGGGAATTGCACTACGTTGACTCTAGAACAGGGAATTTTCAACCCCATTGGAGGAAGAAGAGAAGTTTATATATGTTTTTAAAATTTTCTTAACTGTTACCGTATCGTCTTTGCGCCATCTAGACTCACTAGATATTTTTATTTATGTATTTATTTATTTATTTTGGGGTTGGGTTGTGGGTTTCACTTGGTTGGGTTGTGGGTGTGCTTATGTGGTCGCATAAGTTTTGTTTTGGGAACACTGTTCTTTGGGAGGATCATGAGTACTAAAGTCAAAATATTTGGTGAAGAAAGAAAATATGGATCGGATTTTTTGGTATATGAAGCACATAGGCTTTGATTGGACTGTGAGTGTCAACAACTTAGAATTGCATGATTGCAGCAGATAGTGTTAAAGATGCATGTAAATGGGAATCACATCTTCTTGTGTGTTTCAATTTCCACAAACCAATAGGAATAAACAACTCCACTACCATTCCACAACCAATAGGAATATAAAACTCCACCACCTATTGTTGGCTTTTATCGACATGCTGGAATTAATTGGCTTAGTAGAGTTTAAACTGGCAGTTGGATCACACCATCTCTGAATTCAGGCAAAACCAGACCACTCCCCCACTGTTTGGGGTCTCACAACTAATACTAAACCTTAATGTTAACTATCTTCTTTAGATATCTTATTTGTGAATACTTTTAATCTTTAGATTCAAAAATGGGCTTTTTACAAAGTTTAGAAGATCATTGGAATCAGCTGAAAAATTTGCCATAATATTGAAAAAAGATTTGAAGTGAGAGAAGTACCTTGGGTATAATTTATTCCACAACTAAGTTGTAATGCACAGAGAAGAATGCGTAAGGTTGTACCAATATTTATGGAATATAATGACCAATCTGCAGATATATAATGCTAAAAAAGGATACTAAGTCAATGGCCCAACAATATTTTGTGTTATGCTTTTGGCCCGACAATATTTTGTGTTCTGGTCTTGATTTGTCCCACTTATTTATTGTTGATACTGATATGTTATTTTTAGTGTGTGTCAGTTTTTCAGTTGAATTCTTTCTGTTAATGTGCATCTGAACTCGGTGTGAACTGTCTGTTATCTTTCAGCTGCAATGGCATCTTCGGCAGAGTCATGGATGAAGGAAATAAATGAAGCACAGAAGCTTGCTGATGATATAAATGGGATGATTTCTGAAAGGGTTTCTTTGCCCTCATCAGGACCAGATACACAACGTCACTTGTCTGCCATTAGGAGAAAGATTACAATACTTGGGACTAGACTTGATAGTTTGCAGTCCCTTTTATCTAAGCTACCTACAAAGCAGCCCATGTAAGTGTTTTAGTTCAAATTGTTTCACTAGATTTTTTAGAGAACAGTGGTTTTGTAGTTACAAGAGGAAGAAGTTTTCAATGTCATCTATTGTTAGTTTCTTGAAAGGTCCTCCTTTATATGGAAACCAGTTCATTAGCGCTTCACCTCCATGGTCAAGATCATCTGGACCAGTACTCTTTTTATATTGTGAAGACCACCGAAGCTATGATTATTATACAACAGTCATTATATGAGATCATTTTGTGTGGAGATCTTCAGCATCCTTTTACATGACTCCTTTCTTTTTTCAGTCTTTGATAGTAATTTGTCACTGGTCATTAGGGGGGGGTTGATGCAAGTGGCCAATCTCTAACTAGTAAACCAGTGGGATATTGGCTTGCGGCAGGTTGCATTTACAGGGATAGAACCAGAAGAATAGGTGAAATTTAGATTTTTCTTTTTATGGAGTAAAGAAGAAGATAAAAGAATCGGGATATAACCTAAAGTCTCTCACCTAAGGTTTCGGTAGCATCTCACTCACCAAGGATTGGTAGACTCTCTCCACCAATGCTTTTCACAGAAATAACAAAGGCAGCTGCCATTCTTTTTGACAAACCCAAAACCGTAGGAAGCTTTTACCTTCTCTTTTATTTATATCTTTGAATAGGTAGTACATGAATGGTAACTCAATAATTAGTAACTACCCTAATCTGCCCATTACATGTCTTGACAAAGAAGATGCATTTAAAATAGAAACTAAATAAAACTAGCAACCAAAATACAAGCACAATAAAACTGAATCAGATATTGGGAGATCTAAATCAGATTTTGTGAGATCTAAATCAAATCTGACATAAACCTTTTAAAAAAATTGAAAATAGAAATAAGAAACTAGTATCTAATCTTGTATAGGACTCAACACCTTCATTCTTGGGCTTATAAAATTGTAAAATTGGCCCATTATTCCATTGCAATAGAAAATCCAAAATAGATAAGCAACCCATAGGGCACTCAAAATTAAGTCTATTGATCCGTTCAGTGGTTTGCTGCTGCATTTGGGGGGATAACATAGTAATAGAGAAAATAATAGATAGTAGTAAAATAATGGTGTAGTACATGCCTTATTATGGTAGGTTCTCAGCCTCCCAATATTATGAACAGATACGATAAAAACCCACATCCCATTCATAGTGGATAAGGATGGTCTTGATACCATTCTTTGGAGTGGTGGTTTTACTATCTTAGTTTCTTCTCTCTCTCTCTCTCTCTCTCTCTCTCTTTAGAGAAGCTCATAGGGTGGTGGATTACTTCCAAAAATATACTGGATCAAGAAAAAAAAATTTCAATTGATTCTTGTATTGAGATAGAGGCTCTCTATTTCTATGTTTTAGCTAATGAGACAGTTTTTTTCATAATTTAGCTTTTTTTGTAGTGATTGTTCCCCTCATGATGCAGGATGTTTGCTGTATCTGCAAGTGTGGGCCCACAAAATATTTTATGGTTAGAGTTTGATGGTTATCCAAAGTAGAAATGTTAGGCTATAAATGGGGAGGAAGTTAGGTGAAAAAGGAGGTGTCGTGAGATTGGTCGACTGAGGAGTAGCTGTACCAATAAAACCATGGAATAGCGTTCAGTGAAGATTGGAGAGGGCAATTAGGGATAGGGTTTCTTTATGTTAGGGCTAGGGTTTTGAATGGTATTTGAGAAAGATTCTAGGGATGGACTTCTCTTCAGGTTTTAAATGATTTGGATAGAACTTGTATTGCCACATATGGCATTAGAGCAAGCAAGTTTCCAAGCCGTAGGTCAACAACAATAAATGGGCAGCACTGTTGGAGGCATGGTTCGAAATCTCGGATCTCGAGGGTGTCTCGACCCTTGAGAAAACCGAGATCGACCGAGATCTCAGTCGAGATCAAACGAGATCTCGGCTGAGATTGACCGAGATCTCGGCGAGAACCTGTCGAACTCCCAAAGGGTAAAAATGGGAGTTTCGACAGTTTTTTTTTATGGTTTAAGTCATTTTTTGATGTTCTAAGTCCATTTTAGAGCCATTTTAAGGCTATAAATTCAGGAAAATACTTATTTAACATATATAAACACATTTGAAGCATAAAAAGTAATCACATTATCGAAAAATTATAGATTCATAAATCATAAATCCCACAAAATGACATAATTGACAAGTACTCATTATATGAAAGATTCAAATACTCAAAATGAAATAATACATTCCCATCAGTCCATCCCAATGTCTAATCATATATAGAGTGGCGTGCAGGTTCCATCTTATCAGATTGACTTTGCTGAAGAAAATATATCTCGGTCTGATAAACAAAGTCTTGCCACGACATCCTTCGGCTATAGAAGGTCTGGTAGTCTTCCACATATTTCTCGGCCAACGGTGTTCATCATATAATATTTTTAACACCATCTAATTAATATTTATCATATTTTTTTTAATTTTTAATTGCTGGAAAATACATTTTTTTTAACAGAAAATCAAAATAAAAAATATATATGCAAGAAAATAATTTCGAAAGGATGAGGTTGTAGATCAGCCTAATGACTCTCACATATATAAATTTCATGATGAACCAACATGTATTAAACATATTCATGTAAAAAAGTAAGTTTTAGGGAAAAAAATCATACCTCAAACCTTAGATTTGTAAAGAATAGGTCAAAATGAGCCTCCAACAGTACTTTGATGGAGAGATTTGCAAAGAACAGAGGTTTTCGAACCTTAGATGCAAGGTTGGAGAAGAAGGAATGGAGGAGAAGAAGAAAACAGAATCAAACTTAGAGAAAAAATGAGTCTTGGTCGAGATCTCGACCGAGACTCCTATTTATTATTACTTAAACCAGTTCGAAACTGGTCGAGACTGGTCAAGATCCAGTCGAGAACTGGTCGAGACCTAGTTTCGAACCAGTTTCTCGTCTCGACCCTTTCGAGACTACCGAGACAAAAACCTCTGCAAGTTACGAACCAGTTTTAAAACTATGGTTGGAGGAAGATTTTCAAACAATGAATAATTTTGTGAATTATCATGGAAAGATGAATTGTTACAGCTAAAAGCTCAAGTTACCAACAGACAAAAACCTCTGCAAGTTTCCTTCAACTTCAAAATCTGGGAACTGCTTTTGATAATGGACCATAGCCGGTTTTGACAGGCTGATTACTGCTTCTGCTGACTGTTAGGATACACAAAATAAATCTAGCACTTCCATAAGCATGCTTAAAATCAAATCCTACTTACTCACACTCCCCTCCCCCTTTAAAAATAGCACATCCTTTCACTCAATAACTGTTTAAGGCAGAGTAAATAATGCTAATTACGTAACAACTGTACAAGTATGGGATTGTGTTTTTATTCATCTCATGGTTAAAACATTACAGAGAAGTACACAATGTTATCTTTCCTACAAGGTGGGGATAAAAACATACCCTGGGGTATCTCTATTCAATTTCAGAAACTCCCTGATGCTCAATTTCCAGTATAGCTGTGTACACATCCATGCATAATCTTGAATTTGTTCTACTTTCCCTTCAAATACTATTCTGGTCTTTTTTGCGCTGCTAAATGTGATTCTAAAGGCCACAAATAAGGAGTTTTGCCCACAAGAATACCAATACCAATAAGAAATAAAGCAATAAGGCAGCACTCTTTGATGGTTAAAAAGTATAACAGATTCACAACTTCTGCAAGGTTTCTGAATAGAAATTTTAACATAGCAACAGAAACAGTTACATTTTTGTGGTCAACCTTATAAGGTGAGCCACAGCCAGTGGGTTAAACAGATCTAAACTGATGTCTTAGCCTGAATAGAATTTAAAGTTGGTGGATTAATTTAAGTATACTTGGAGGATGTGAATTACTTTCTGATATTGAAGACCATATTTAGGGTTGAGATGGATGTGTAGCAAAACTAGGAAGGATAAGGTAAGGAATGATTGTATTAGGGTTGATTTGGGAGTAGCGCTGAAACATGATAAACTACGAGAAAGTCGTTTGAGATGGTATGACCATGTTTAACGGAGGCCGTTAGATGTTTCCATATGGAGGATTGATTTGATTCAGATGGAAGGATCTAAAAGAGGTAGAGACATACCTAAGATGACTTTAGGGGAGGTGGTGAAGAAAGACATGCATAATTTAGGCTTTAAGTATGACATCGAACAGAGCTGATTGGCGGACAAGGATCCATGTAACCGATCCCATTTAGTTGGGATAGGCTTTGTTGTTGTTGTTGTTGTTGTTGTTGTTGTTGTTGATATAGATAGGGTTGATATTCAAGAAATGTTGATAAAAAAAACTCTCAAAATCGTAGAAAATCAAAGGGAAAGCTTTTGATATTGGTTCAAGAATGCTTGCATATTTATTTACTAGAATTGTTAGCCATGTAAGACTCAACAAATTTTTGTTGAACGGTGTGTAAAATAATGGAAAAATATATAGAAAGGAAAGCAAATTATCTTGAGAATCATAGTAGCATAAAAATATGAAAAACTGCCCAAAGTGGTATAGTTGGGAGCTTGAAGAAACTGTAAAATGACCATGAATCTGTTTACATCTATAACAAAATAGAAAAAATAAGAGAAGATGAAGAGAATCAATATGTGTACTGTTCCTCTTCTTATAGCTTGTATTTATAGAAAATAGAAAACAACGATTAGATAGGATCTAGGACTCTACAAGTCAGAGTCCTAGTCACAAACAAAGACAAAGTAAACTCAAAATAGGAAAAAGAAAGTAACAAGCCTAATTGGTAAAAGAAACTAATAAAGTAAACTAATAAACTAATTAGGAGTCCATACACTAATAGGATTCTAAGTCCTAGAAACTAGCATTAACTACATTGACTAAGTCAGAGCAGTGTACGGTTATAATTTTATTACGCTAACACCCCCCTCAACCATGATAATGGGGAATGTGAGAGTTTCAGTTTGAAACAAGATAGCAGTGGAAGCAATAGCTGTAGTGGTAGGATTAGGAGCAATAGTAGTGGCAACAATAGTAGTAATAGCAGCAGTAGCAGTAGAAGCACAATATAGGTCACGTGAACCTAGTAATAGGAGCATTACAATATAGGTCACTCTAAACCAAGTAGTAGTAGCAGCACAGTATTGGTCACTATGAACCAAATTGTAGTAGCAGTACAATATAGGTCACAGTGAACCAAGTAGTAGTAGCAGTAGCAGGAGCAGCAATAATGGTGGCTGCACACCTAATGGAAAGCCTTAAACGATTCTCAAAATGGCAACCTGGCGGATTGCTCTGATACCATGTAACAAAATAGAAAAATAAGAGAAGATGGAGAGAATCAATATGAATATGTGTACTGTTCCTCTCCTTATAGCTTGTATTTATAGAAAATATAAAACAACTATTAGATAGGAACTAGGACTTTACAAGTCAGAGTCATAGTAAAAACAAAAGACAAAGTAAACTCAAAATAGGAAAAGAAAATTAACAAGCTTAATTGGTAAAGGAAACTAATAAAGCAAACTCCTAAACTACCTAGGAGTCTATATATTAGTAGGAGTATAAGTCCTAAAAACTAGTACTAATTATTTTGACTAAGTTAAATTAGTGTACGGGTGTATGGTTACAATTTTATTACGCTAACACTTCCCCCAAACTAGAGCATGGGGGAATGTGAGAGCCTCAGCTTGAAACAGTAGCAGTAGTAGTGGCACCAATGGTAGTGGCAGCATAGTATAGGTCACAGTGAACCAAGTAGAAGTAGCAGCACAGTATAGGTCACTGTGAACCAAGTAGTAGCAATAGTAGCATAATATAGGTCACTATGAACCAAATAGTAGTAGCAGTACAGTATAGGTCATTGTAAACCAAGTATTAGCAGCAGCAGTAGTAGGAAAAGCAATAGTGATGGCTGCACACCTAACGAAAAACCTTAAATGACTCTGAAAACGGCAACCCAGGGGATTGCTTTGATACCATGTAATAAAATAGAAAAATAAGAGAAGATGGAAAGAATCAATATGTGTATTGCTCTTCTCTTTGTAGATTAGATATGATCTAGGACTTCACAAGTCAGAGTCTCGTCACAAACTAAAGACAAAGAAGTCAAAGCAGTGTACGGTAACAATTTTATTATGCTAACAACATCTATGTTATAGCCTTACAGGTCGTAGATGGTAGCCTTGGCATACTCATATTGAACTATGATAACTCAAATTCTATCGACATTGCTACTTGACTTAATTTCTATTATAATATGGGTTATGTCTAGGTTCAATGTATGTAGGGATAAGGGTGTTAACTTGTTCTTTACTCATCTTTCTTTTTATGTAATCCCATATTACTCTATAAATAAAGCATGGCCTCTATCAATAGACAAGCTAGTTACCCTGATTATTATTTCAACATGGTTATCCACATGAAGATCTCAACCCTAATGCGATAAGCCCTCCAGTGCCTCCTCCTCCCTTCTCGGTTTACCACCGCCGCGGCTGCTCCCCCTTTTCTCTCGGTTTTAGGGCCATTACCACCTCTACACCGCTCCACTCCATTGCTTGCCTTCATCGTCGACCTCTCTCTCTCTCTCTCTTTCTTCTTTCTCTCCCCTAGCATCTCCTCCGCCTTTGTTTTGGTTCCACTTCCTCATTACCCTTGGTGGTGAGTTTTTTGTCTCCCACCAAGGGCCTATAGACCCATGCCTCTCTCAATCACAACCTATTCGTGATTGTTTGCCATCTCTGCGAGTTCTCATGTGGGGTTGAATCTTCGGGTTATTTATGTACATGTTTTGGACTTTTTCCTTGTAATCCGATGTTGACTAGAAACTATGTCTGGGATCTCATCAGCCTCTACTAGATAGGAAGGAGTCCATACACATGACTTTCCTTCATTCCCTGTTTGCCCTATTAAGTTGGACGGGAGCGATTACTTAATGTGGTCTCGTTCATGTTACCTGACTATTGGTTCCCGTGGTCTCTCTGGCTACATTACAAGGGATACTACTAAGCCTTACACTGCTGGCACTTATCAGGACAAATGGGTAACATCCAATTATCTTGCCATGTCTTATCTCATCAATTCTACGGATCCCTCCTTTTCTAGGATATCTTCTTCACAGGAACTCTATCGGAAAGCAGGACGATCACCAGTACCGTGGGTAAGGTTACCACGAGATAAGGATCCCAAGCCAGAATATAGAACAGATTGTTCTATGTCACAGGGAGGACCATAGCAGCACGGCAACTATCTTCAGAGGACACTAGAGCATACGCCTGCTCGAGAGTGGGAAATGGATCACAATTCAGGACATGAGCTCTAATATGTCCGTCCTTCGGATACTAGGCACTTTGTGCAGTATGGCATTGCCTAGGCACCTGGGTGCCCGGCCTTGGTGCCATGGAAACTATTTGAAGCAATGGACGAAATCCTTCTATGTTTTTGCCATATGAACTCCTCCATTGCTTTTCATCTCTTCCAAACTCCACACCACTCTGACTAACATTGGCTTAGTGTAAATTTTATTACTTCATCCTTATGGTAAAAATTTTGTTCATATCTTGTCTGACTTCTTAGAAACCAAGACTGGTATTCTAAGGAAGGACACAAGGATATATAAGCTAAAAATAGGCTTGGTAGTACTCTTAAGCAATGTCTTCCTACCACCACTGCCCACCCTTCTCTTTTGGTGGTGGACTTATCAGAAGTTCATCAAAGGGTTGCATGGAAGTAGGCCTCCAATTCAACATTGGCAGCTTTAATAACCCAGTGGTAGTTTGGTTTCCAGTTTTTAGTTGAACTTATTATGCTTAGTCACTTGCACATAGATATGTTGCATTTCTGGTTTGACAACAATTTGGCTCGTCAAATATTTTTATTTTCCTGCGAACTTTCTTTTATGGTTTATGAACACTGTATACTTGATTATTGGTATCTAGAATTGAGGACCATAAACCAATTCTCTTGATTAATCATTTTGTACCTCAAGTTATTTAAATTTTTTTGTTCCAAACATACAGAACAGAGAAGGAGATGCATCGGCGCCAGGATATGCTAGCAAATTTGAGATCCAAAGCCAACCAGATGGCCTCTGCCCTGAATATGTCCAATTTTGCTAATAGGGACAGCTTGCTAGGACCAGATACTAAGCCAGATGCCATGAGTAGAACAACTGGCTTGGATAACCATGGTCTTGTTGGTCTTCAGCGGCAAGTAATGAAAGGTAAATTTCTATAACTTTGTTAAGAATAGGCCCTTCCTTTTTTTTTTTCCCCCTTTGAAGGGGTGGCTTTCATGATCTGGATATATGTATGTATGCTTGCTTTGGAAACAGAACAAGATGAAGGTCTTGAGCGATTGGAGGAGACAGTGATAAGCACAAAACATATTGCACTGGCTGTCAACGAGGAACTTGGCTTACACACTAGGCTTATTGTACGGTTTCCGATAACTGGTTCCCTGTCTTTTATTTCATTTTATTGTACCTGCCTTCCTCAACTTTACGTTTCTTTTCCCTTTGACTGTGCAGGACTCCTTGGACGAACATGTGGACTCAACAGACTCCAGGCTACAGGTTGTATTTTTTATAACCATATACATTTATACCTTGTTCACACGAACACTTCGATGCTTGCACGTCGATGCGTACACATGAATGCTTGTATATTTGTTTCATCCATACAAACGTGCACTCATAATATTTTCTTGGTATAGATAGAATCTAATATGCACTGTGAAAATCTCAAGCATGTCAAACCCTATGAAAATCTGATTGATGGACTTAACCAGGCAGTAAAGCGTTGGACCAAAAAAAAATGTAGTAATTTAAGCTAAGGAAGTTATGTACATTTTATGGTTATCTTTGCCACCTATTGACTTTGCCAGGAAAAGATAGAAACGCTTCACCACCTATAAATTACTTCATCCAAAATGTTGCTTCTAAAGAAAATGAATGCTATCTCAACAAATTTGTTAGTTACTTGACTAGTCTTTAACTGGCCCCATTTAGTTGGGATAAAGGCTTAGCTGATTTGAGTTGAGTTGAGTTTAGATGAGTTACCTGACTAATCTTTGGATGTATGATGCATCAGAGTTTACCTGTATATCTAGAATTAGATCTATTTACATATTTCTTTTTGGATTTTTGTTGGGTGCAGCGTGTGCAAAAGAGATTGGCGATTCTGAACAAACGCACTAAAGGTGGTTGCTCTTGCATGTGTTTGCTTTTGGCTATCATTGGGATTGTTGTTCTAGCTGTAGTTATTTGGGCACTGATCAAATTTTTGTAATAGAAGTGATGGTAAGAACAACAATCGTCTATTCCAACCCCTTTCGCTGTTTTTGTGTATGTGTAGGCCACTTGGCCAATTTTCGTTGTTTAATTCAGCCCTTGGAGTTACTCTTGTTATTTGTTAACATGACTTTATATCAGGGTGTAATCGGAGCAACTCTTCTTTGTAAATTGCAAACAATCAAGTTTGGAGAAAGCATTGTGTCTTTTCCTTTGGGTTTGGTACTTTGATTAACTTGCTCGGATTAAGGAATTAGGGCAAGGGTTTTCTATCCGGCTGTGTGGTTCTTGTCGGAAACCAATCAACCAGTTGGAATGAACCTGTGGCAGGGAAGAAAAAAGATGGATAAAAGAAACAAAAATAAACTTTTCTATTTCTGGGAAGAGCAAGGAATAAAAAAGGGCACATCAGATTTGCGAATACACAATAGCAGAGCACCAACGAAAACTATCGAATACTACTTTCAGAACATTTTGGAGAGGAATGTAGTCAAAACAAAAGAAAAAGGGGAAACTTACTTGGATCTCTCCTTGACATTTCGTTTACTATATGGGACTTCTCTTGACACTTAATGACCTACACATACCTCTTAAAATCTAACAGTGTTAACTTAAATTTTTTATTGATCAAAATGTCCTTTGTTTAACAATGCAAAAAATAACTATGACCTCCCATTGACATTTCATTTATTACATGAACCTCCCCTAGCATTTATTGACCTTCACATACCTCCCCTAGCAGTAGATTGGATTTTCAATAAACAAGAAGAGATGCCTTGGTTTGCTTTTGTTTTATAACTGAATCATCCATGTTATTCCCCTTGGAGTGGTACTGAATCACCCTATACCTCTTGCACTTACACTCTTTGGTTCTCTATGAATCTATCCTACAAAACCCAAAACGTTCCACAATTTTTAGAGAAAACGTCTCAGCCAACATCAAACCTCCTTACACTTCCGGATGAACATCTGAATTTCTCAACTCTATTAGAACTATGATCTCTTAAGAGTATCGGATCTTTAATGACCTTGGCAGGGTTAGAAAATGGAGAATATCTATGAGAACTTAAAAGTCTGCTATGTCAATTTCTTATGCATCAAGCCAGTCCGGTCAGGTTTTGGTCTGGACTGAAACAGTATCGTGTTTTATAAGCCTAGAACGAAACATGTCCATTAAGGGTTCGGGCTGGGGTGGGCTGCATTGGGCACACTAACTAACGGGTCAATCCGGTGTCGGTTTGTTATCGGACTGGGCTTATTGGGCTGATTTCGGGTTAGCTCGGTTCGGGCCGTGTTTATCGAGCTAAAAGTTGGCATCCTTTCTTCAGGGAATGTTATAACAAAAATCAGTATGTAATATGGATTGATTATCAATATGGACATACTGGTGTTAGTCTATTAGCTTTAGGTTTTATTTCGGGCTAAATGAGATGTTGGTTTGGACCTTACTGGTCCTCTTAACGGAGAACCCATCGGGCTAGCCCGGACCGGACCAAAACCAATAAGGATTTCAGATCCATGTTCGAAAACACGCCCATTAAGGTTTTGGTCCTGGTTGGGTTAGGGTTATTTGGGGCCGGCTTGGTCTGTGCTACCGGGTCAGGCCCAGATTTGATACCCTTACATTGAACACAATGGAAACATGCTGAAATGGACAGGTATTGTATGAAAAATCATTTATCTAATGAGCTTTTGAACATAGTGGAAACTTGTTTTGAAAACATCTCAGTAAGGTGATGCCTAAATTTTTATATATAGTGAATTTTCACATAAATGGGGTGTCTATACAGAAAAGTTTTCCCAATCAACTTTTCCTATTCTTTTTCCATAACAGAAATAAAAGAAAACAAATCTAATTGGCAAAGTTCTCCAAATTAAAACCGTCAATTATTAAAGAAATTGTGTTCATCACCAGTGAACATCATCCAAAACCCATCATTAATAAAAAAAATAACTATCATCCATAACTAGTGCATTTGTCAACCTAAATATTACTACCATCCAAAAACTATGTTCATCTCCACTAAATACATGCAAAAAATATCATTAACCAAAAAAATCCTATCAAACCCAATATTACAACCATATATAGTTTTCTTCTTCAATCTGTTTATGGTCTTCATCACTGGACTTGTTCTCATTTGAGTGATCATTTCCATCTTTCCACTCCTCATCATCTAACGAGTCATTGTATTGGAAATTTTCACCAATATTTTCAACACCCTTAGTACTTGGTCTAGCATCATTTGTAAAAGTATTCAGACGTAGTTTCACCACTTTTCTCCACCTTGAAGGAAGCCATTTAAACCTACAAGGATAGAAAGAACCAAACAAAATCATTTAAGTGATTGGAAATGAAGAAGTGACTGAATCTATAAATAAAGGATGCCATAGAAAAGTAAAAAATTTAAGAAAAATATAAGATGCTCATGTACGAAACCATCCCTTCAATAGAAAATTTTGTGACTATTAATAATTAAAAAAAAAAAAAAAAACCGAGTATTACCTTGAAATAGAAAGCATTTTGACAAGTTGAAGATGCCAACAACAAAAACTCAACTGTTTTTAAGGAGAGAAAAAATACAGCTGATTCTGGTTCATTGCTCCATAGTGGTCCCTACAACATGACATGATCGCACAGGTTCATTCAGTGAAAAGTTCCCCATTGTATAGAAGGATTTGGCAAGAGGTACCGTTTGGTCCCTTCAAAATATATTCCTTCTCATTAATTATTCCAGAGTAGTCCTTACAAAGTAGTCCCTACAGCTGATTTTGGTTCATTAATTTCGTATTCACATGGTCTTCAATGAATCAGGGAACACATGATAGGATACCTTTAGGAGACCATCTAGTGAACATTGGAGACCAAAGCGGCCTCAAGTGGGATCCGTTCACATGGTCAGTAAAAGTTATGTAAGATTGATTCAGTAAAGCAAAGAGATTCCAGGTACAGTTCTTATCATTTCAACCGAAACAAACCAAACTGAACTTTTACCCAAAAAAAAAAAAAAAAAATGAACAAAACATGCTCCTGCCTGTATGTCTTCTACTTTTTGAACGTAGCCACTGCAGATAAGCCATGTGCCAACGATGAAATACAAAACATATCCAACTTCCAATAACCTTCCCCCTTCGTTTTTTTTTATTCTTCTCTTTTTGGATCTTTAACTCTCTTTTTGGATCTTTAACTCTCACTTTCTCAGGTCTCCACTTAATGTTTAAACCGTACTTAAACCTGGTGGGCTTTACAAACGGAACTATACACAAACACCCTTTAGTCTTGTACCACCTTTCCTTTCCTTCCTTCCATTCCTTCTTGTTTCTTTCTTTACTATTGTTAATACAATATTTCTCCTATCAATGATATGATGACACGTGGCTCGATCCAGAGACATCGCATGGTCCAATCCAAGGATGACATAAATAGTCATCCAAATTATCTCAATCATTGACACGTGTGTACCATGTGTCGCAACTACATGCCCTGAGCAGTTTTGTACATGTGAAGAAGCACTCCTCGCTCAATGACCACTACCTTCAATAGCGCATCGTGTGCAACTGACCATGATGGCCACATTCAAATCTCATCCTGCTATCAGATCCTGGCAGAAGTCCAACAAATCAGTTTATACAATTACCCGCATCATCACACTATTTCCAACCACCCCGATCAATTGTCCAGAAGTTTATAAAAGCACCAAAGTACACAAGGCAAGGTAAGTTCAATGATCGGTAACCATCCCCTTGATAAGCTTAATCCTTACCCTACATTCTAAGGAATGTCTCTCTATATGCATTTCATTCTGCTTGATCTGAGAATTGACTTAAGCATCAGAGTGGCCACCGGATTACCCAGTCCACCTTTTTGTATTTTGTTTCTGTTGTCACAGGCAGCTCCTAGTAGGTCGGATATAAAAGTAAATAACTTGTTTATTACTGTGGCCCACTCTATTTGTGCTACGTAGCTCGTTTAAGCTGTGAAGAACTCTACTGACGTGGCGGCCAACTCACACTGTCCAGTTTTCTGCATCAACAGATTGGCGCCATCTGTGGGATGCATTTGAGTTTATATCAAAATGGTTACCCTTCGAACCGGTAATATCTCTCAACAAGAGGCCAACCCTGATGGCCAAGAAGTAAATCAGAGCGAAAGACAAAATCAGCCATTAAACACAGTACAACTGCTAGTTACCGGAGTTCCTCCAATAGAACTCCACCCCACCTAGAACTATGGCTGTTGACAAACAGATGTAGCTTTTCAATAAGCAACTGGAGGAAATAAAGCAAATGATCATGCCAGCAGGAGCAAATCCTGCTAACCAAGTTCTGACTTATCGTAAGAAGAAAACTCAGCTTTTAATCCAAGGAGTTGGTGGATCGAGCCGACCACAAGGTCCGGCACATTCAGGAAGATCTTACCAACGACACAAAAGTCATGGTAGGATTAGAGATCCCCTGACACAACAGGTGATCCCACCTATTCGAGAACAAGACAGAAACCAATCAGAATCCTCCTCCAGCAGTTCCACAAAATAGTCCAAGTCCAATCGAATTTCAGTCCATGATAGGATTGAATGATCTGTGCATGACAGACATGGAGAAGAGCCTCCAAGTCGTCCTGTTCGTGAAATGCTAGGCAAAAGAGCGGTCTCACAATATTCTCATAGTTCTGTCTCCATCCATGCCAGCGTTCAAGCACGACTAGATGCAGCCAGAGTAGTAAGGGCAACAGCCGAATGACTTGAAACGGAAAAAAAAACCACTAAGCAAATCATTGTGGAATGAGTTGCAGCTTAGTTAGCTGCAGCCCAACCAAAAGAAGAGGCCGCAACAACAAATATAGCAGCAGCGGCAAACCTTGCAGCAGCAACGGGAATACCTCCTACAGCGCAACATGTCCTTCAAACACCAGCCATTGTGCAAGTCACGCAGACTGTGCTAGTGGCTCAAGTCACCTAGAATGTTCCAGTTCCATAGGTCGTTTAAACCACATCAACAACTTTATCACAAGTTCCTCAAGCAACATCAGAAGCTAACCCTCAAACTGTAGCTCTAAGAGAAATGATCAAGAGTTTCCAATCTCGACTAGCAGAAGTCGAGAAGGAAAAGTGTCAGTACCCAGTTTTGCCCTATGGGATTTCTCTCTCGGATTTCTCTCTCTCGTTACGTCATTGTAAGCACCCTATTTTTGCCACCCTCAGTATAAGTGAACCAATATGGCAGGTTTTCTTCGACCTTTAACCCAAAGGTTGGTGATTCTCTAATGAATCCCACAGTAGGGTCATGAGCTATTACCTACTTGGATGAATAGGTTGTGAAATTATCTTTGAAATGAGACCGAAATCATCAAATTCTGACATCAAACAAGGAAGATATCACAATTTGAAGTGCAAGGGCATTTACGTAATTATCGTATGATGCATGCATTATCATTTAAACTTCAAGTCATCATGTCTTGGTCATTTGATATCGGAATCAGATTATTCAAAGGCCAATATTCTTTTTTTTCCCAGTCCTCTTCAAAGTGGACGTGAAAAATCCTGGGTAGAAGTCACCAGTGGGCCCCATGCAAGCTTTCATGTAAAATTATCATTAGAACTTCAAAGCTTCATATCTTTGTTGTTCTACGTCGGATTCAGATGATTCTGAAGCCATTATTCTTCATTTGTGATAATCTACAAAGTGGACGTAAAAAAAAATATCGGGTAGAAGTCTCCAAAGGGTCCCATGCAAAATTACACATGGAAATGGTCATTTAATCTTCAGAAATTCATATTTTGGTCACCCCATATCCAAATCAAGTAATTTCAATTTCATTATGTTCCATTTTTAGTACTCTACAAAGTGGACGTAAAGGATTTTAGGTAGAAGTTTCCGAAGGATCCCATGTAGAATGGTCAGCCAAATTATCGATAATTGACCTGCTTAAACTTTAGAAATTCATAAGTTGACCATTTTATTTCCAAATGAGGTGATTTAAGTTCCAATATTTCTCATTTTTAGTGTTCTACAAAGTGAACGTAGAAAATTTGGAATAGATGTTATCGAAAAATTTCATATGGAAGGGTGACAGAAATGGATTATGAAATGTCAACTTTGGTCCAATCCAGTTAAATCTAGCTTAGTCTAACTTAGCCCGGCCCAGCTCAGACCAATCTATACCAAGTTAAGTCAACCCATATGCATGCATCTCTTTTATATGTGTATAATGTATAATATATATATATTGTGTATAATATATATATATATATATATATATATATATATATATATATATATATATATTATAGAAAGAGAGAGGAAAGAGAGGCCATGGAAAGAGAGTGGGAGAAAGAAAAAAAGGAAAGAGAGAAATATAAGAAAAAAGGAAAAGAAAAGAATCTCTCTTTTACATTTTCTAGAAAGAAAACGTGAAAGAGAGAGGGAGAAAGAAAAAAAAGGAAGGAAAGAGGAAGGAAAGAAAAAAAGAAAAAAAAGAAAAAAAAAAAAGGAAATTTTTTCTAGAAAGAAAATGTGAAAAAAGAGAGAAAAGAAGAAAGAAAAAAAAAGGAAAGAAGAAGAAAAGGAAGAAGAAGAAAGGAAGGAAGAAGAAAAAGAAAGAAGGAATTTTCTAGAAGAAGGAAAGAGAGAAAGGAAAGAGAGAAGAGATTTTCTAGAAGAAGAAAGAGAAAAAAGAAAGAAAGGAAGGAGAAAAAACATGGGAAAGAGAGAAGAAAGGAAAGAGAAAAAAAATGGAAAGAAAGGATTTTCTAGAAGAAAAGAAGAAAAGGAAGGAAGAGAGAAGAAGGAAAGAAGAGGAGAGAGAGGAAGGACGTTTCTATTCTAGAAACATGTAGAAAAAGTGGAGAAGAGAGAAGAGAGAAGAGAAAAGGGAAGGAAGAGAATAAAGGAAAGAAGAAAAAAGGAAAAAAAAAGGATTTTCAAGAAGAAGAAGAAAAGAAAAGAAAGATCTTCTAGAAGAGGAGAGAAAAAGCATAAATAGACCAAGAGAAAGAGATGGATCTTTTTTCCAGACCACAAGGAGAGAGAGGACATGAGTGAGAGAGAAGAGAGGGAGAAAGAAACAGAGAAGAAGAAGAGAAAAGAAAGAAAAGAGAAGAAGAAAAGAGAGAAAGAAAAGAGAGAGAGAGAAGCAGAGGAGAGGAGAAGGAGGGTTCGCATTCAAAGAGCTTGATAGGACCTCCAATCATCCTACATAGACGGTTTTGCTCCATTCGAGCACAAGGTTAGTACCCTAAACGAATTTAGAGGTCTTTAGAATGTTCGAATGTCAATTGTGCTTGAAAAGGCTAATTTTCATGAAATCTCGATCAGGAATGCTCTATTGCATGCATATTAATGTTAGGATGCCTATGTCTAGCATTTTTTATGAATGATAATTTGTCTAAACAACTCAATGATGAAGTTTTGGAATGCTATATGATGATGTTTGATGTTTTTGACAAGTTTCATAAAATGGTTTTCTAATCTGAAATTTTCAGATTTAGGATTCAAACTAAGAACGTGCATCACATGTAGTTTTTCTTAGATTTGAAGTCTAAATTTTTATGGAAGTCTCTCTGATATGTTAGAAGACTACCCTAAAAATTTCATTCCATTTGGAATTGGGAAAGTATATCAAAAAAAATTCATCTTTAACATTGCTGTTTTATTCGGATACAATGCAATCCTCAATTAGAAAGTCTCTAGACAAAGGTCTTATGGCTATAATCAAGAAATAAACTTCATACTGACTTTTTAGATATGAACGTTTTCTCAAAAATGGCACTGGTTTTGTATTTTTTTGATTTTTTATTGAATTGATATCGATTTTTAAGTGCATAGTGCTCTGATTTTGAATCTGTCAAGATGTATTGATTTGCATGATTGAAAAGAATCATTTTTCACAAAGAAAATATATTGTTTTCACTTGTTTTTTTTGATGAAATTTTGGATCAGACAGTTATCTACTTGAATATATGTCTGAATTTAATTTTCATTAAAAATAAGATTTTATTTGGAATTTATGGTGCAACTGGTAAGAAAACTGGAACAGAATTTTTCAGTGCATATGTCCGGTCTTAGGGCATATCTTTGACCTATTTTTACTCTCTGTTGGGATTCGACTCCTCATATGAAATATAAAATATTGAGTCATATTTCTGTGAAAAAAAGTTAAGCTTGATTTGAGTTACAGAAGACCTACTTATTGTCATTCTTGTGTAATATGACAGAATCTGAAAGCAGTTCATATTTTGTCCATTATCTGAAACCTTGTGTCACAATTTTGACAGTTTTGAGTCAATAATCTTTCTAAATGTCTTCA